>OZ035839.1:35218373-35260873 GCA_964034765.1 Knipowitschia caucasica
TGCCCTCCTTTGTACAAATGTTCACAAACACACAACATGCTACACAAAAGTCTACATTTCTTCTCTGCTTTTTCTTTATTAAGAGATTCAATGAGAGATGGTATATATCATCTACAATTATTGAGACATTTCCAGGACTTAATTTCAATGGTAAAATACAAGTTGAATAAAAAATGTGGGCCATAACAGGGTTAAATATCACTGTTTTGTTCTTGATTATTATTTTAAATTAATTTTTAGACTATTTTTACACTATAAGTCACTGTAGTGTTTGGGGGTCTCCAACCTGTAGCCTGGGAGCCACCAGTAGCTCTCCACCCCCTTCCAGCTGCTGTAGCTCACCAAATGATTTAGAAATGAACAAATCAAATAATATACTTAATATTTCAGATTGTATTATTTATTATCATAATTTATTATTATAAATTCACTTACTTTGTCACTAGTAACAAATATGTGATAAATTAAATGTTATTTCTTTGGAGATTTACCATAGCATTGAGTGCAAGGTTTTAACAAATTGTGCACGTGAAGATTTGTATTTTGACCAAATGTAAACCGTACATCCATGAATGTCTGTTATTTTTAATGTAATATCTAGAGATGTCAATATTAGCATAAACATTTAATATCGGTTAATATCGTTATCGGATTTTTTCTGCCTTAAAACCGATAAAATAATGCTTGCGTTACAACCTGCCTCTGCGCTCCTGAAGACAATGTTAACATTTGGAAAGCCTTGTTGCATCCAGTGGGGCATCACAATAACATTAAGCATGTTGTGTTCATTCTACAACAGGAGAAATGTGATATTACCTAAATTAGTTTTGAAGAAAAATAACCCACATATCGACGTCGGTATTGGCTGATATCGGAATTGAAAATTGAGAGTTGGACAATATCGGCAAAAAGCCAATATTGGACATCCCTAGTAATATCATGACATCAGCCTGCCCAGGGACTACGGGTGGAATTAGCCCTTGAGCTATAACCTGGTACACTTTCCCTTTGAGGTTAATGTTTATTATTACACTGTCCCTGTCATCTTAAATAAATAAACTTTTATTTATCACGCATACTGTAATCTTGGAATGGGAACACATACAGTGACGTAGATTGGCCTTGGGCTGGTGTTAGCAGAACCTTTTCTTCCTTGGGTTTGTGGGATAAGTATCTTGGATTATCACACGCTGCAGCCTTCTTTCCTTCAATATGGACTTTCTATCTTCTGCTCAGTGTAATTATTGTTTTATTATCAGCGTCTGTAGTCATGGAGGCGACGTAGAGGAGAAAGAGGTCAAACTGGTGTCTGGGGTGTGCTGCCACCTGCTGGTTGCATTTAGTTAATGCACCTAAAAGCAAACTATATTATGTCCTTTGTTTTTTATATATATTCCTCTTGATTTTCAGTTTTGTTTTGACCAGCATGATAAATGTCTATTGTGTGCGTATTTGTATATAGTAGTAATTTCAAGATATATTTTTTTCCATGCGTTATTCTATTATTACTTTTATAACTTGTTTCTGCTGAGAGCCAAAAGCAATTTCCTAATTTGTGACTTCATGTTACTCACGATGAAATGGAAAATTCTGAGGCGCTGTGAATAATAAAATAGTCACCTGTAACGCTAATATTCTCTGTATATGTCATAAACCAGAAATAGGACAATATATTTGTTATTTACCAATATTAAAATGGATAAAAAATCAAAGAGGTTCATTTTGTCTTGAGTAAAAAAAAGTCAAAAGATCAAAGAAATTCAATGAGATTTTAACCCATTATAATATCATTTGAAAGTCATCAGTCATTAATTTTCTCTTCATGACTCCTCCTCCTTCTATGAAAACCATATTTGTGCCTGTATCTCTCTCTAGTACAATGAAGTCTATTCCGGTCACTGTACAATTACCCACATTGTTACCGAGCAGTAATTTTACAACAGAAAAAGGCCAAAAAGGTGTAGACCGAAGCTAATGCTTATTGTACCGACCATGTTTACAAGTGTCATTAGTGAATATATACAATAGGATTTACATAAGCCACTGTTTTAAACCTCAAGATTCTGACTTCATTCGACTCCAGTGTCATGTTTTCACAATCTGATTAACTGTAAACCATCTCTTGGTCGTCTCCACTTTGACCTCCAACCTTCCCGATAGCTGCCTTTTCTCGACTACATTCCAGACCGAGAGAATTTGGTGCATAAAACATGTGGCTATCTTGTTGTTGTCATCTCCTGCATTTTTAGAATTCACCATCTTGACTTTCAGGGTTTTAAGCAGCAGCTTTTTATCCTCTGGGGTCAGTGGCTCTGTGTGTTTTTATCATTGCATTTATTGAGTGTGAACTGTTTGTTTCTCTGATCTGTGTTGGTGAATCCACGGCTTTGTAAAGTCGTCCGAGATCACTGCTGATGTGATTTAGGGCGACACAAGAACACGTACATATACACACTATACATACTGTATCATTGAATTGAATCAGACATTTTCTCTTTGTGTATTATGTATATACTTTTTCTCTGTTGTCTCACCTGTCCTCTCTCTCACCTGTCCTCTCTCTCACCTGTCCTCTCTCTCACCTGTCCTCTCTCTCACCTGTCCTCTCTCTCACCTGTCCTCTCTCTCACCTGTCCTCTCTCTCACCTGTCCCTCTCTCTCACCTGTCCTCTCTCACCTGTCCCTCTCTCTCACCTGTCCTCTCTCTCACCTGTCCTCTCTCTCACCTGTCCTCTCTCTCACCTGTCCTCTCTCTCACCTGTCCCCTCTCTCACCTGTCCTCTCTCTCTCACCTGTCCTCTCTCTCACCTGTCCTCTCTCTCTCACCTGTCCTCTCTCTCACCTGTCCCCTCTCTCACCTGTCCTCTCTCTCACCTGTCCCTCTCTCACCTGTCCCTCTCTCACCTCTCACCTGTCCCTTCTCTCTCTCACCTGTCCTCTCTCTCACCTGTCCCTCTCTCACCTGTCCCTCTCTCACCTTCTCTCACCTGTCCCCTCTCTCTCTCTCACCTGTCCCCCCTCTCTCTCTCACCTGTCCCCCCTCTCTCTCACCTGTCCCCCCTCTCTCTCACCTGCCCCCTCCTCTCCCTCTCCCTGTCCCTGTCCCCTCTCTCTCTCACCCTGTCCCTCTCTCTCTCTCCCTACCCCGCCCCTCTCTCTACTACCCCCCCTCTCTCTCACCTGTCCCCTCTCTCTCTCACTCTCCTCTCTCTCACCTGTCCCTCTCTCTCACCTGTCCCCCTCTCTCTCTCACCTGCCCTCTCTCTCACCTGCCCCCTCTCTCTCTCACCTGTCCCCTCTCTCTCACCTGCCCTCTCTCTCACCTGTCCCCTCTCTCTCTCACCTGTCCCCCCTCTCTCACCTGCCCTCTCTCTCACCTGTCCTCTCTCTCTCACCTGTCCCTCTCTCTCACCTGCCTCCCTGCTCTCTCACCTGTCTCCTCTCTCACCTGTCCTCCTCTCTCACCTGCCTCCTCACCTGTCCCTCTCTCACCTGTCCCCTCTCTCTCTCACCTGCCCTCTCTCTCACCTGTCCCCTCTCTCTCTCACCTGTCCCCCCCTCTCTCTCACCTGTCCCCCCCCTCTCTCTCTCTCCTGTCCCCTCTCTCTCTCTCTCCTGACCCCGCCCCTCTCTCTCTACTTACCCCGCCCCTCTCTCACCTGTCCCCTCTCTCTCACCTTCCCTCTCTCACCTGTCTCCGCTCACCTGTCCCCTCTCTCTCTCACCTGCCCTCTCTCTCACCTGTCCCCTCTCTCTCTCACCTGTCCCCCCTCTCTCTCACCTGTCCCCCCTCTCTCTCACCTGTCCCCCCCTCTCTCTCTCCTCTCTCTCCTGTCCCCTCTCTCTCTCTCTCCTGACCCCGCCCCTCTCTCTCTCCTGACCCCGCCCCTCTCTCTCTACTTACCCCGCCCCTCTCTCACCTGTCCCCTCTCTCTCTCACCTGTCCCCCTCTCTCTCTCACCTGTCCCCTCTCTCTCTCACCTGTCCCCTCTCTCGCTCCTGACCCCGCCCCTCTCTCTCTCCTCACCCTGCCCCTCTCTCACCCTGCCCCTCTCTCACCTGTCCTCTCTCTCTCACCTGTCCTCTCTCTCACCTGTCCTCTCTCTCACCTGCCCTCTCTCACCTGTCTCCTCTCTCACCTGTCCCCTCTCTCTCTCACCTGCCCTCTCTCTCACCTGTCCCCTCTCTCTCTCACCTGTCCCCCCTCTCTCTCACCTGCCCTCTCTCTCACCTGTCCCCTCTCTCTCTCACCTGCCCTCTCTCACCTGTCTCCTCTCACCTGTCCCCTCTCTCTCTCACCTGCCCTCTCTCACCTGTCTCCTCTCTCACCTGTCCCCTCTCTCTCTCACCTGCCCTCTCTCTCACCTGTCCCCTCTCTCTCTCACCTGTCCCCTCTCTCTCTCACCTGTCCCCCTCTCTCTCACCTGTCCCCCCCTCTCTCTCTCTCCTGTCCCCTCTCTCTCTCTCTCCTGACCCCGCCCCTCTCTCTCTACTTACCCCGCCCCTCTCTCACCTGTCCCCTCTCTCTCACCTTCCCTCTCTCACCTGTCTCCGCTCACCTGTCCCCTCTCTCTCTCACCTGCCCTCTCTCTCACCTGTCCCCTCTCTCTCTCACCTGTCCCCCCTCTCTCTCACCTGTCCCCCCTCTCTCTCACCTGTCCCCCCCTCTCTCTCTCTCCTGTCCCCTCTCTCTCTCTCTCCTGACCCCGCCCCTCTCTCTCTCCTGACCCCGCCCCTCTCTCTCTACTTACCCCGCCCCTCTCTCACCTGTCCCCTCTCTCTCTCACCTGTCCCCTCTCTCTCTCACCTGCCCTCTCTCTCACCTGTCCCCTCTCTCTCTCACCTGTCCCCTCTCTCGCTCCTGACCCCGCCCCTCTCTCTCTCCTCACCCTGCCCCTCTCTCACCCTGCCCCTCTCTCACCTGTCCTCTCTCTCTCACCTGTCCTCTCTCTCACCTGTCCTCTCTCTCACCTGTCCTCTCTCTCACCTGTCCTCTCTCTCTCACCTGTCCCCTCTTTCACCTGTCCTCTCTCTCACCTGTCCCCTCTTTCACCTGTCCTCTCTCACCTGTCCCCTCTTTCACCTGTCCTCTCTCTCACTTGTCCTCTCTCACCTGTCCCCTCTCTCACCTGTCCTCTCTCTCTCTCACCTGTCCTCGCTCTCTCACCTGTCCTCTCTCTCTCACCTGTCCTCTCTCTCTCACCTGTCCTCTCTCTCACCTGTCCTCTCTCTCACCTGTCCTCTCTCTCACCTGTCCTCTTTCTCACCTGTCCTCTCTCTCACCTGTCCCCTCTCTCACCTGTCCCCTCTCTCTCTCTCTCACCTGTCCCCTCTCTCTCTCTCTCACCTGTCCCCTCTCTCTCTCACCTGGCCTCTCTCACCTGGCCTCTCTCACCTGTCTCCTCTCTCACCTGTCCTCTCTCTCTCACCTGTCCTCTCTCTCTCACCTGTCCCCTCTCTCTCTCTCTCACCTGTCCCCTCTCTCTCTCACCTGCCCTCTCTCACCTGTCTCCTCTCTCACCTGTCCCCCCTCTCTCTCTCTCCTGTCCCCTCTCTCTCTCTCTCTCCTGTCCCCTCTCTCTCTCTCTCCTGACCCCGCCCCTCTCTCTCTACTTACCCCGCCCCTCTTTCACCTGTCCCCTCTCTCTCTCACCTGTGCCCTGTCTCTCTCACCTGTGCCCTGTCTCTCTCACCTGTCCCCTCTCTCTCTCACCTGTCCCCTCTCTCTCTCACCTGTCCCCTCTCTCTCTCACCTGTCCCCTCTCTCTCTCACCTGTCCCCTCTCTCTCTCACCTGTCTCCTCTCTCTCCAGGTAAAGGCGAGGCGAGAGGGCAGCTGGACAGTGCCCTTCAGGACGTGAATGTCCGGTACGCCGTCCTGGAGGAGACGGAGAAGAGGGCCGTGTGCAAAGCTCTGATCGAAGAGCGCTCCCGATACTGCAGCTTTGTCACGATGCTCAAGCCAGTGTTGGTACGAAGACCCGTCACTCCTGCACGTTTAGACTGAAAACCCGTAAACTAACCACAAAAAGGATCTTTGTTAGTGATGTTCAGATAAAGTACCACGGAGTAAACAGAATACGATTTTCTTTCACTGCAGAAAGTGAATGAATGAAAGATTATTTGAACATAGAGTGAAAACTCTATGTTCAAATAATGGTGAGAGTGCTATCCACTCAGCCACCGTGTATGGGCGGCACGGTGGCTGAGTGGATAGCACTCTCGCCTCTCAGCAAGAAGGTCCTGGGTTCGAATCCCGGTTGGACCAGGGCCTTTCTGAGTGGAGTTTGCATGTTCTCCCCGTGTCTGCGTAGGTTTCCTCTGGGTACTCCGGTTTCCCCTACCACAAAAAATATGTACAATAGGTCTGGCATGTGCCTCCTGTACTGGCACCCCCACTCCCAAAAAATAACAATTGTAAACCGCTTTGAGACTCCGATGTATAGTGAAAAGGCGGTATATAAATAAAGATTACATTACATTACATTACAAAACTACAGAACAAGAAAAAAATCTACAATAAATTTAAGACAACCAAAAGAAACCACAAAACCACAAAAATTATCATTATTCTTGTTGTTTACATTTATTTATTTTCACTTAGTCATGTACAAAAGCTTAATGATCTCTCCCCTTTCCCTTCGTTAATTCAATATATTATACGTGAAATTAAATTATAAATCATCATAAATTAAGAAAAAAACATTAATTTTAGCACATTTAGACTGAGCTTTAAAACAAGATTTTCCAACGAGACAATGAGAAAATATCTTGTTTTTTTAAAATAAAACTAAATGGCTTTGTCCCACTGGAAAATCTTGTTTTAAAATGAGTAATTAATTTGTATTTTATGGTGAATTTCAAGACACCCACGGACGCCTTACAATGTATTATAAACATCTCACACAATATTAAAAGTACAGAGTAGAATACATTTTATAATTACAAAGAATAAGCCAGTCTAAAATGGTAGGTTTGGACAGAGTTCCTCAAACATTTGGTAGATCACCTTTTCCATCTATATCTTCTTGAAATACTCCTTTTCGGGGTTTCTCACTTGGTTTTAGAAACTTACCATCAAACTGCATCCCAACTATTTGGTAAAACAGGTAAAAATAAAAGCAAATTATTTGTTATTCGTGTCCTTCATCTTAGAAATTCATAGAAACAGCTTCATTGCTTTCTTCAAGGAGTGAACATTAAAGCCAAGATTTACCAACGGGACAATGAGCAAAATGATCTTGTTTTTAAAAAGATACAAGAAATATCTACATTGGATTGAGATCTTAGGGCTGGGCAAGAAATCGAATCAGCTTTTGAAAAAATCAAATTTGTGAAAAATGAAAAAATGAAAGACTTTTATAACTCGTATCGGGGGAAACAAATTAAAAATAGTTTTGAAACTTGAATATTGAAACATATTTTTAAGGCCAAAGTCTGTCTTCGAAATCGTCCAAAGCCGGACATTAAATCGAGATTTTACTTTTTGCCATATCGCCCAGCCCTAGTTTGTCCCATTCCAAATCTTGTTCTAAGACAGTCAGAATGTGTTCAAATTAAGATAAAAAACACTCATTATGACCTCATATTCTATCAGTTTTTTTTGCAGTGTTGATAGTGAAACAGTCACATGGTTGTGTTTGTGCGTAGGACCATGAGATCAACATGTTGGGGGAAGTGACCCATCTGCAGACCATCCTGGAAGACCTCGGTAGCCTGACCGCGGAGCCACACAAGCTGCCCCCGGCCAGCGAACAGGTACCACCCTACAGTCTCTGTCTGTAGCATTTAGCCTAAATATCATGTCCAATTTTTATTTTCAGTTATGAATTATACAAACTAAACAGTTGATAAAAGGAAGTTATAGATTATTATTCTACGGCTCCTCACAGCAGCAGTAGAACGCTCCATTGATTTAAATGTCATTTCAAAACGTTCCACTGGTCATTATTTCTTGATAACTGACCTCTCAAAACAATAATGACCGCTGCCCTTTGGCAACGCACTATCAACGCAATTGAGGAGTGTAGATTACTCCGCAAGTTGCCTAACTTCTACTAGCCTAACTGTTACTAGCCTAACTGTTACTAGCCTAACTGTTACTAGCCTAACTGTTACTAGCCTAACTGTTACTAGCCTAACTGTTACTAGCCTAACTGTTACTAGCCTAACTGTTACTAGCCTAACTGTTACTAGCCTAACTGTTACTAGCCTAACTGTTACTAGCCTAACTGTTACTAGCCTAACTGTTACTAGCCTAACTGTCACTAGCCTAACTGTCACTAGCCTAACTGTCACTAGCCTAACTGTCACTAGCCTAACTGTCACTAGCCTAACTGTCACTAGCCTAACTGTCACTAGCCTAACTGTCACTAGCATAGCCAAAAAGCTGTTTATTTCTTTAATTTCTTTTCTAAATTTAACATCACATACTCCCCCCTTACTACCACCCTACCTCCCACATTCACCCTTAACATCCAGCCACAAATATTTTACGTACAGTCCGTTCACACCCAAACGAACCCTCACATGAACTTCTAATCGCTGTCTTTGACCTGTCTGAATGTCCTTGTCTCCATGTCTCCGTAGGTGATCTTGGACCTGAAAGGCTCAGACTTCACCTACACATATCAGACGCCTCCAGCTTCTCCCAGTTCTTTGTCCCGGAAGAGCAGCTTCAGCAGGTAATGGCGGCGTTCGTGACACAACAGAAGCCACTTTTAGACGATCTGTCCCTTCTGATTATAGCCTCTTTTTGTCCTTTTCCTGTCAGTAATTACCAGTGTGGTTCGGTGAGGCACGTCCCGTCTCTGGACTCCATCAGCTGCGCAGTGGACGGCGTGCACCTCCAGGTTATCTCTATTGTTAATTACTCATTTATTTTATGATTGTGTCGCAACAATCAAATCAAATGCAGCTGTTGATCAATAAGGGCGTATCATAACCCATTTTAAATTCCAGAATCCAGTCAATCCAGCTCCTATCCAGTTTTATTAATCCAGTCTGATGAACTAAAGTGGCCGTCTTTCTAAATGGTTTGGACATCCCTGGTCTAAATGCTCCAGTTTTATTCAAACTTGTTTTTCTTGAATCCCGGGAGCTGTTGCCTGCCTTTAGAGTTCAAAGATGGCTGCCCCAGAGATAGATAGATAGATGGACGGATACTTTATTGGGCGGTGGCTGAGTGGGTAGCACTCTCGCTTCTCAGCAAGAAGGTCCTGGGTTCGAATTCAGGTCAGAACGGGGCCTTTCTGAGTGGAGTTTGCATGTTCTCCCCATGTCTGCGTAGGTTTCCTTAGGGTGCTCCGGTTTCCCCTACCACTAAAAACCGGTCTGCCATGTGCCTCCTGTACTGGCCCCGCTCCCATCTCTGTGTGGAGTGAGAGACTAATGCCCACAATTGTAAACCGCTTTGTGACTCTGGTCTGTGAAAGGCGGTATATAATAAAAGATTACTTACTTACTAATTGTTTCCTGTAAGAGAAACTGAGGTGTCTGGACCAGTGTAAAACCATGAATCCTCTCTGCTCTGGACCAGTGTAAAACCATGAATCCTCTCTGCTCTGGACCAGTGTAAAACCATGAATCCTCTCTGCTCTGGACCAGTGTAAAACCATGAATCCTCTCTGCTCTGGACCAGTGTAAAACCATGAATCCTCTCTGCTCTGGACCAGTGTGAAACCATGAATCCTCTCTGCTCTGGACCAGTGTAAAACCATGAATCCTCTCTGCTCTGGACCAGTGTAAAACCATGAATCCTCTCTGGTCTGGACCAGTGTAAAACCATGAATCCTCTCTGCTCTGGACCAGTGTAAAACCATGAATCCTCTCTGGTCTGGACCAGTGTAAAACCATGAATCCTCTCTGGTCTGGACCAGTGTAAAACCATGAATCCTCTCTGCTCTGGACCAGTGTAAAACCATGAATCCTCTCTGGTCTGGACCAGTGTAAAACCATGAATCCTCTCTGCTCTGGACCAGTGTAAAACCATGAATCCTCTCTGGTCTGGACCAGTGTAAAACCATGAATCCTCTCTGCTCTGGACCAGTGTAAAACCATGAATCCTCTCTGGTCTGGACCAGTGTAAAACCATGAATCCTCTCTGGTCTGGACCAGTGTAAAACCATGAATCCTCTCTGGTCTGGACCAGTGTAAAACCATGAATCCTCTCTGGTCTGGACCAGTGTAAAACCATGAATCCTCTCTGGTCTGGACCAGTGTAAAACCATGAACACTGAACTGCAGCAACATCTCAAGCAGAAAAAAGCAAGAAAAATAACAATTGTAAAAACATAAAACAACTGTTTCAGAGCTACTTAGGACTTGTTGCCGTTTCCAGAACATTCAAAAGTGCCCTTCACAATAAAAGGCTGCGCTCTCCTCACCCAGCGAGGCTCCTCCCCCTTCCTCCGGATTGGCTGTGAAACGGCCCGCTCCCTCAGCGAAGGGAACTCGCCCTGTCGCCGCGGAAACGCCCGCCGGACGTACAGCTTCCACGGACCTCCCCGCTACGGCCACGGCCACGCCCCCGATCGTCATGGCGACCGCCGCTACAGCCGCAGGGACCGAGCCGCCGTGAGGAACCTTGCCGTGGTGTCATGTGACCTCATCATGTCTTAGTGCAAACCCAGAGACTGATTTACCTGGGCCACACGTGTGTTTTTGTTCATACGTGATGTGCCATGTTTGACAAATGTACAGTGTCATTGGGGACGGGACAAGACCACATGCGACCACACCGGGCGGTTCGATAGTATCGCGATATTTAAGGCACATTTCAATATTGTATCGCGATTCTCAACATATCGCGATACAATAAGTATTGTGATTTGATTCTGTGATATATCGTGATTCATGTTAAAAAAATGTAAGAACATGGAGGATAATAAGCAGACATCATAGAGTCACGACAGACATCATAGAGTCACGACAGACATCATAGAGTCACGACAGACATCATAGAGTCACGACAGACATCATAGAGTCACGACAGACATCATAGAGTCACGACAGACATCAGAGTCACGACAGACATCATAGAGTCACGACAGACATCATAGAGTCACGACAGACATCATAGAGTCACGACAGACATCATAGAGTCACGACAGACATCATAGAGTCACGACAGACATCATAGAGTCACGACAGACATCATAGAGTCACGACAGACATCATAGAGTCACGACAGACATCATAGAGTCACGACAGACATCATAGAGTCACGACAGACATCATAGAGTCACGACAGACATCATAGAGTCACGACAGACATCATAGAGTCACGACAGACATCATAGAGTCACGACAGACATCATAGAGTCACGACAGACATCATAGAGTCACGACAGACATCATAGAGTCACGACAGACATCATAGAGTCACGACAGACATCATAGAGTCACGACAGACATCATAGAGTCACGACAGACATCATAGAGTCACGACAGACATCATAGAGTCACGACAGACATCATAGAGTCACGACAGACATCAGAGTCACGACAGACATCATAGTCACGACAGACATCATAGTCACGACAGACATCATAGTCACGACAGACATCATAGTCACGACAGACATCATAGTCACGACAGACATCATAGAGTCACGACAGACATCATAGAGTCACGACAGACATCATAGAGTCACGACAGACATCATAGAGTCACGACAGACATCATAGAGTCACGACAGACATCATAGAGTCACGACAGACATCATAGAGTCACGACAGACATCATAGAGTCACGACACATACATGCAATTTAATAGTGAACAATCAAGATTATTTATAAACAATGAAGTACTGCTGTGAGGACGGGCTCCTCCAAAATCTCGACCCAGTCTCGGTTCTGAGTGTGGAAGTGTTTTCTTGTCCCTTCTTTATCTTTCATTTTTGTATATTTGTGTGTGGTTCCATTGTTGTGTTGTTATATCGTGTGGATGTTTAATCTCCACATTTTTTATCTTTATCGGAACAACTTTGTTTAGTCAAAATATCTAAATGACACATCCTTATTAAATTGAAAAAAAAAATGCATTTGATGTATGATTTCTTTAAATATCCCCGTCGTTCTTGCGTTTCATGGGCTGTCTTCTTCCAGGACTCGATGGGTTCAACCAATCAGCTGTGTCCTGGTGGAGGAGGGGGCGTGGCCACAGAGAACGGCCTCCTGGCTCCTCCCCTCAACACGTACAGCCATCCGGGAGAGCGCGCCCGAGCCATGTCTGCCTCCGGGAAGGTAAGGCCCCACTGAGCTCCCCCTTGTGGCAGTCTATATGTAGTGCGTCTATTCGAAGGTCTTATTTTTTGGGGTTCTGGTATAATGTAGAGGGCCGGACTCCTTTTTAATGTGATTACTATTAGTTTTGTTCATTTTGTTTTGGTATGTTAATTCTGTTAAAACATGTGTATTTGATGAAAAGCTGGGTTAGGGTTAGCTATAGCTTTTTGTTTTCACTTTTTACTATATGGGAGGTACTTATACACTTGGATTGTGTCTTTTACTTTTCTTTAGTGAATAAGTCAGTCATCTTTATATATATATACAGTATATAGTGCATTTTACAGTCCAAGATCACACAGAGTGATAAAGAGTTCAGATATTTTTCCACCGAAACACACAGGGGCATTAAAAACCCCCAGACCTATTGTGCATGTTTTTAGTCGTAGGGGAAATCAGAGCACCTGGAGGAATACTTGAGCAGACACAGGGAGAACAAGCAAACTCCACACAGAAAATCCTGGGGGTGGAATCCAACCCAGGACCACCGTGTCGCCCAAGATTTGAATTCTTGCTTGGATTGAACCAGAGCTGAGCTAAAGCATTGTGGAAAGATGAATGGTTTTGATGAATTATTACGCACGCCATTGTAGCACTCATTAAGTTGTAAAAAATCATAGTAATTCCTGTTTATTTAAATGGAGGGAGAAGTTTGTGGATTGGAAAAAGTCATAGAAACGTGGATCTGGTCTGGTCTTGGATGTAGTTGGCTCACTTCTATACAACTGTGTTACATTTGGGCCAAGGACAAAAAGTCCCAAAATGTCCGCGGCCGTTCCTTGTTTGTCCAGTGGAGGGCGCACTACTTAAACTCGGGCGCTCTGCTTTGCCCACGCCCGAACTATGCGTCCACTCGTTAAATCCTAAACGTCTGGAGCTGTTCAAAGTGTTACGTCCGAAACACCCAGTTTGTTCTTGCCTGATTTTTCTTTTTGCATAATGTATAATCTATAATTACAGATTGATTCTAGTTATATCCCCATTAATTATTAAATAGTCTTCTGCCTTGGTAATTATCCCATTCAAAAAGCCTCCATGACCATTTTTTTAGTATTATTAGGTACTAAATGGTTGATACATTTATTTTATTGCCGCTTGAAGTAAGAGTGATCCAGTTAGTAAACCCTGAGCTCCTTGTTTTGCAGTCGTCGTGTTCGGCCCGTGAGCAGCTAGCATTGACGTTGGGAGCGCTCCATTCGGACACCTCCAGGAGCAGCCGGGACTCCCTGCACTGCTCCAGCGGGTACAGCACCCAGACCACCACCCCGTCCTGCTCCGAGGACACCATCCACTCACACGGTCAGTGGCCATTCTCAAGACCCGCCCACAACACTGCTTTGCATCCATCTCTTAGGGTTAGCTCTGAGTATTCACTACCCAGAATGCATTGCCTGTGAAGGTCTAGCACCAAAACTGTCCCATCGTGCACATTAATGTAAAGGATTCTGCAAATATGAAAGTGAAAGTTACACTGGCAAACACTTGCACCTGAGGGGAGACGCTCTTAAAGGGACAGTACGCACTTATCCTTAGTCAACTAAACACATGCAGACATGACACCTAACTCGGATGATGGCTGCTACTACTACTACTACAAGACAATTAGGCTACATAATGGAAAAGCTTTATCATTTGGTTCTGGTGTACAGTAGTAGCTCCTGAAGGCCCCAACGTACAGACTTTAGCCGTAACAATGTAGCAGGATCCTGGAAAAAACGTTGCATTTTATGTGTCATTCTGATTCGTTTTCTCATGAACTCATTATTTACAGTATTATAGAGTTATCCTTTGTTCTCCCGTGTCTTATTCCATGCCTTTGCTTGGCTTTTCTCATAATTAGTCTCCAGTCTTTGTCTGTTCTTCCTGTGGTGTGTCTAACGTCTTCCATCTCTCCTCTTCCTGTCTCCAACTCCTGTCCTTGTTCAGTTATGAAGAAACCTCCTCTTATTTATGGTACGTTTTTCCATTCTGTTACTTTCACTCCTGATGTCTTTCCTTTTGTTTGTGTTTTCTTCTGCTCGAGGACTAAACTGGTTGAATTTGCTTTGAAATAGTCAATTTCTGTTTAAATTGTGACTATTTTAATTTAAATCTCTTACACTGGTCGTTGGTAAATACACTGGTCGTTGGTAAATATAGTAAATATACCCAATATTATTAATATTTGTTCTCAGACCAATAGAAAACAGCCTTAAGAGTCCAAATTGTCCCATTATGCTTCAAGTCTTCAGTATCAGTATAGATGGAGGAGGCATCATCAAAACTCTATCGTACATTTTGGACCATGAGCCGCACCGCCGACATTTGAAAAGAAAATATATTGTCCACATACAAGCCTCACCTGAATATAAGCCGCAGGTTTTCATGTTAATGCAGCAGAATGTGATTTAACTGGACACAACTGTGAGCGTCCATGCCTCATTCACAGTAATATACTAAACCTTGGCAACAAAATAATAATATTAATTAGTCCTTAATTCTGAAACTACTCGAACTCCCAGAGCCGTCATTTTGACTGCTCCCATTCAAACCAAAGGTCTCACTGGTTTTATAAGAAGTCGATGATCTGTAATATTTGTTTTTCTTTACTCACTTTTAATGAGGGCTGAACTAGTGAATATTACTTGAAATAATTTAAAAAAGGCTAATGCTATCTGCTAACAGTAAACAGGTGTGTTGCCATGGTAACTAGCACATGCCCTTTTCTGGTGGTAAATAACTTCTCGAGAGTTATTTTTCTCACATTTCCAAATATAAAATGTGTCATAGAAACAATGACGTAGACACACATGTATCAACACAGATAAGTCACAAATGTAGGAAGATCAAACAAGTTCAATAATTACACTTCCAAAACTAAAACCCGTCAAATTGACTGCTCTGACAAGTGTACCGCATTAGAATTACACGCATTAGCCGCATTGCTTTATAGGCTGCAGGATCAAAGAGCAAGAGAAAAGTAGCAGTTTAGTGTTCAGAAATGATTGTGTGTTTACTCAAAATGCCCAAACCCGATGTCACGAGTAGATCTTTCTTGTTTTCTGAAATCTAACGTGTTCTTCTGCTCCTCCCAGTGGATTACGAGTCCATCTCTCTGCACGGCGACATGGATTCCCTGCACCACCTCCACCACGGCTTCAGCCAGAGCGACTTCGACAAGTCCTCCACCATCCCCCGCAACTCCGACCTCGGCGTCCAGTTCCGCAAGTTTGCTCAGTCCAAGCGCCCCGCCTCCACCGTCAGCCTCCTCGCCGACGGAGAGTGCATCGGAGGATCGCACACCGCCACCATCCGCCGCAAACCCTCGTCCAAACCGTCCTACCGCAGAGGCACCATCAGCGGGGGAGTGCCCATTCCCATCTCCACCCCGCAGGTTCCACTGAAGGCGCAATTCAGCGATGAGAACTTACCCGGCGGAGTCTTGCCGCATAACAACCAGCTGTGTACTTCCACCCAGAGCCTGAGCGCCATACCCCCGAGCGTGTCGCCGTACTACCAGCTTGTCCCGGGGCAAATGCCGATCCCGGTGCCCGTCCCAACCATACCAGAGAACCACCAAGCGAAACAACAGCAGTTCTCAAAGCAGCTGCAGCAAAACGCCCAAAATCAGGTGTACGCACAACCAAAATGTCCGCCGCAAGTCCAGAAGAAGCCGCCGCTGCCGCAACACCTCCAGCAGCTTCAGAACCAGGCGCAGTTTCAGCACGTTCACCGGCAAGAGAACACCAAAGTCTACCCCAACCATATCCCCAGCCACCCGCAGATGCCCGCCCCGCAGCCCCCGCAGCCCGAGGGTCACCCGGGTCTGACGCAGCAGCAACGGCAACAGCTTTACCACGTCCAGAACCACCACCAGGCCCCGTCCACGGCGTCCACGCTACCCCAGGGAGAGGGCTCCGGCCCGGGATACAGCGGCCGCAGCGAGACCCAAGAACTACCACCACCACAGTCGCCCAATCAACCCCAAGACGAGGAGGCAGAGGAGGAGCCCAGAGCTGGAGCGATGGCCTCCATGATCCGTCAAGTCAAGCTGAGGCGGACTATAACAAACGACCGGTCCGCCCCCATGTTGCCACCGCCGCCACCGGCCAATCAGCAGTGAGGGTTTGGGGGTGCCAGGACTTTTGGACCGCGCTACATTCATGTCACGTCTCTTCAAACTTGACTTTACTTGAATTCAGATGATTTTTTTCAGCTTTTCTGAGGGTTTGATGGAATTATCTATGGGATCTAGATTTTTTACTCTAGATTGAAGTTTGCGCCAATAATATCGATTCTGGAGTAGAGTTTTGGCCCAAGAGTTGCTTTCTTTAGTCCTTTAGTAGTTTTGGTGACTAAATATTGTCAGAATATTTGATTTCTATGGTTGTCTGAACTGAAAAAGTATTGGCAAAATTACCAGAAGATAATATACTTTGATTTAATGCAACAACAACAAAAGATTAGATATTATGTCAAGCTTTGGCCACGCCCCCTTTTTAGCCGACCAATCAACAAACTTTGGTCGAGTGGCTACTTTCAGTCCCTTCTCCAGTATTTGCTCATAACGGTATCGGTGCATCCGGAGTTGACAGATTCTGTATTTGCCATTGGGCGTCATTTTGACTCAACCCATTGACAAATAATTATCCTTGCAACACATACACTGCAAAAAATTATGAAAAATAGGTACAAAATTGCTAACATTTGGCTAAGTCTATCTTAAAATGAGCACATTCTGACTGCATTAAAACAAGATTTGCCAACAGTGATGAGAATGAGAAAATAACGCAACAGTTCTTGAAATTAAGACTATATAACTTTGTCCCGTTGGAGAATCCTGTTTTAAGACGGTCAAAATGTACTGCTCAAGATAAAAACCACTCATTTCAAGCAAATATTACCTCATATTTATAATTTTTTGCAGTGGAACAAGTTGCATTCTGTTCAAAAACGCAAAGTAAAATGATCTAGACCCATGGAGTAAAAAGTGAAACCCCAAAAAAGCGTGAAGCTACATCTGCATTGAAGTAAGTGTTTGTTTGTGACGGTCTGCTCTGCTCCTCTGTCGCCTTTTTCACCATTATTTTCTCAATATTTTTGCTTTGAACGAGTCTCATCGATCGACGAACTGTTTCAGATGTTTTTGCTTCTCTTGACGAGGACTGATGATTATTTAAAATGTATACAAAATCCTTCACGCTTACAGTTTTCGGTCTGGAAGCGGTTATTGGAGCGCAGCATTCACTTGTGCTCGGGTGCGTTGGATGGCGAGTCGCAGGTCCCCAGGCGGGCGGGGTTTAGTCTCCACATGGTTGAACCATGTTTGTGTGGAGGTCTTTTTATTTGTTATTTTATTATTTGTCTTATGGCTTTGCTGGAACAGAACGGGATACACATTATGCTCCACTTTCTCATATGTAAATCTCCAACACTAAGGACACAGTCAAGAAATGAACTTAAGATATTAGAATTAACCGGTTCACTGTTTATGTCCAATTTAAATAATCCATTTGGACACAGCCACATGTGCTCTTAGCTATTTCAAACGATACATGCCATTCAGACACATACAATACACTATCATACTAGTTTTCTGTACTTTTTTGTCTGATTAAAAGAACCAGACAAAGGTTTATATAAGGTTCAAAGCCTTATATACAGGACAACAAAATTAACTTTTTTAATTTACTGCCATACCCTCCAACAAAACACACACACATTAGCACCAATGGCAAGAGACAAGACCTTATTCACACAATCTAGACATAAAACGCCACAATCACCATTAAAAACACAATTCAATACCACACACAGGTAATTCATAACATTAACACATGGAAATCAGACCATCGTCAGTGTCAATGCCTCGCTCACATTTTCAGGGAGACTGTTCCGGACCCATAACACCCACTAACCCCACCACCCCCTGCCCTGTGCTGAGGTAACAGAGTACTTGCTGGACTATGCATCTGTGTATTCGCCACATATGTTACGATCAAAGCACTCTGGTCTCTCTCTGGTCTCTCTCTGGTCTCTCTTTGGTCTCTCTCTGGTCTCTCTCTGGTCTTTCTTGTCTCACTCTCTCTGCTCCGTCTCTGGTCTCTCTCTGCTCTGTCTCTGCTCTGTCTCTGGTCTCTCTCTGGTCTCTCTCTGGTCTCTCTCTGCTCCGTCTCTGCTCTGTCTCTGGTCTTTCTCTGCTCTGTCTCTGGTCTCTCTCTGGTCTCTCTCTGCTCCGTCTCTGCTCTGTCTCTGGTCTTTCTCTGCTCTGTCTCTGGTCTCTCTCTGGTCTCTCTGCTCCGTCTCTGCTCTGTCTCTGGTCTTTCTCTGCTCTGTCTCTGGTCTCTCTCTGGTCTCTCTGCTCCGTCTCTGCTCTGTCTCTGGTCTCTCTCTCTGGTCTCTCTCTGGTCTCCCTCTGGTCTCTCTCTGGTCTCTCTCTGGTCTTTCTTGTCTCACTCTCTCTGCTCCGTCTCTGGTCTCTCTCTGGTCTCTCTCTGGTCTCTCTGCTCCGTCTCTGCTCTGTCTCTGGTCTCTCTCTCTGGTCTCTCTGCTCTGTCTCTGGTCTCTCTCTGGTCTCCCTCAGTGTTTCAGAGTCGTTCTGACTCATCACAAACGCATCAAGCAGAAACTGTTGAGAAAATCGAAAATGTGACAAAATGTATTAAAAATAAGTTAAACCCTGGAGACGCCTGAACAAATAATTACATTGGCTGCTTTGCTCTATGGGCCCCAGGGTTCAAAGAAAAATACCATCTTATAATTCAGCAAGTACTTTAATTCTGGTCCTTTACAGCCTAAAAATCTAGAAATCTAACTCACTGCCCGTTTGCCATGCTTTGTGATGGAAGTTTCCGGAAAGTAGATCATTTCTTTCTGAGTATGCAATACCTGATATGTCCAGTAGAGGGAGACGCCTGTCATTATTTTGCTTCCATAACAACTTTCTCTCTGCTGAAGTGTACTATTCCTGTGTTATGGTTGGACTGCTTCACCGATCGCTCACCTTACGGCTTCATTCATGTTTTGTTTTTATCGTTTTGATGGAAAAGTTTTACGTTTAGCTGTAAAGACTGAATCTAACGCTATATAAATGTGTATATAGGGAACAAAAAAAGCTTTAGAATCGTAACGTTACTGTGGATCTGTGTGCATAAAACAAACTTCAGATGATAAAAGTCCTATAGTCGCATTATACTTGCGGCGGTGAGGTTTGCAATGCATTATGGGACCAGTCGCTGTCACCGTAGCCGGCTATGGACAGACACACGATATATATTGAATTCAGAAAACGCATTGGTAACTTCACTCTTCAGGTTTAGAGCTGGGAGCTTTGAATGTAATTACCATATTTTATTTTTTTCATGATTCTTTTACAGCTTGAGTTTGGAAGAAGAAGATTGTTAACTGCATAGTGCCTTTGTTAAGATGGAATCAATAATTTAATACATACAAGATTACGCGGCCTCGTAGAATGGTCTGAATGTGAACTTAGAGTAGCTGGATCTACTCGAGTAAAAACAGCCGCCTTTAGAAAGTATCTGGATGCTGGGAAGTAAACCAAAAATACTAAAACTGACCAGATTGTTCAAAATATGTGAGTATAGATGATAAAAGTGCATATGGCAGGTTCAACACTTGTAGTCTGTAAGCGTTGGAAGACAAATCACACAATTAGCTGCATCTCTGGATTAGCATCTCTGCATTAGCATCTCTGCATTAGCATCTCTGCATTAGCATCTCTGGACTAGCATCTCTGCATTAGCATCTCTGCATTAGCATCTCTGGACTAGCATCTCTGCATTAGCATCTCTGCATTAGCATCTCTGCATTAGCATCTCTGGACTAGCATCTCTGCATTAGCATCTCTGCATTAGCATCTCTGGACTAGCATCTCTGCATTAGCATCTCTGCATTAGCATCTCTGCATTAGCATCTCTGGACTAGCATCTCTGCATTAGCATCTCTGCATTAGCATCTCTGGACTAGCATCTCTGCATTAGCATCTCTGCATTAGCATCTCTGGACTAGCATCTCTGCATTAGCATCTCTGCATTAGCATCTCTGGACTAGCATCTCTGCATTAGCATCTCTGGACTAGCATCTCTGCATTAGCATCTCTGGACTAGCATCTCTGCATTAGCATCTCTGGACTAGCATCTCTGCATTAGCATCTCTGCATTAGCATCTCTGGACTAGCATCTCTGCATTAGCATCTCTGGACTAGCATCTCTGTATTAGCATCTCTGTATTAGCATCTCTGTTTTAGCATCTCTGGATTAGCATCTCTGTCTTAGCATCTCTGGACTAGCATCTCTGCATTAGCATCTCTGGACTAGCATCTCGGCCTTAGCATCTCGGCCTTAGCATCTCTGTCTTAGCATCTCTGTTTTAGCATCTCTGTCTTAGCATCTCTGTTTTAGCATCTCTGTATTAGCATCTCGGCCTTAGCATCTCGGCCTTAGCATCTCTGTCTTAGCATCTCTGTTTTAGCATCTCTGGATTAGCATCTCTGGACTAGCATCTCTGGACTAGCATCTCTGCATTAGCATCTCGGCCTTAGCATCTCGGCCTTAGCATCTCTGTCTTAGCATCTCTGGATTAGCATCTCTGGATTAGCATCTCTGGACTAGCATCTCTGCATTAGCGATCACCAATGTGCGCACAAGTTTGATTGTATGTTTGTTGTCTGACCGCTGTCCAACCACATGTGACCACAGACTGTGTGTATTAGAAGTGGACTTACCGATAGCTGATGTCAGCCTAGCGTTAGCCTTATGCTAACACTAGAGAAGGCATGTCAAACTCAGGCCCACGGGAAAATGTTTAGTTGCCCTTGAAATGATAATGTTTTTGGGCAGTAATTTACAGCATTGATGGTAAGAGGCTTTAAAATGCAGTATAACATAGCATCTCTGGATTAGCATCTCTGGATTAGCATCTCTGGATTAGCAATCACCAATGTGCGCACAAGGTTGATTGTATTTTTCGTTGTCCAGACGACGTCTATCCACCTGTGACCATAGACTGTGTGTTAGAAGTGGACTTATAGAGAGCTGACGTCTGCTGTGCTTGGTTGGAGTGAAAACCTGCAGCCACCTCTGGTTTAAACAGTCGGCGTTTCTAGGCTCATAATTGTCATAGTCAGAGATTTTTATTTTAAAGTTTATTCAAGAAAAGCCCCTTGAGATCTTATTTTTGCCCGGGGTCCTAAACATAAGTACAAACATACAACATTAAACCTATAGAAAGAGAAAGTAAAACTATTGACAACAATAACATACATACAGAATACAGAACATTAGTGACAGTGTTTTAAGAGAGTTTAAATCTGTTCTTTCTGGATATTTCAAACATATGAATGATGCCAAATCTGTTCGATAATCAGCAGGTCTTCGGTCCAAGTGGAAAGTCATCTCTCCGACTGTTGCCTTCATTATCGCTGGCTTTAAACTGTATCTGAACTTTGCCAAAATGGTCCAAACAACACTAAAAAAATTATGAAAATATTGAATAATCTGACCACAGCCTGCCATATGCACTTTCACAAATATCAAAATATTTATTACGTAAATCTCAAATCAGTTTGAAGACTACACAAATATATTTCTGAATGCGTCTGGACTTCCGTATATATATATATTTTTTGCAGCGTCTTGTACTTTAGACCTAATCGTTGCTGTTTCTCTCATGCTGGACACAGGAAGCTGGGAGTTTTTATCAATTCTCATGTATTTTCAAAGCTGTATTTTTATTATTTTTTTGGGACCGAGCTGTAAGAGTCGGCTGCACTCGCACAAAGCAGAATGTCGTTTTTGGTTTTTAAGCAGAGAGAGAAACACGGGAGTCCAGTATTCACCTGCATGGAGCCAACTCTTTGATTTCATCTGTAACTTTTAGGTTTTTAAGACATGTCTGTACCGAGGACGTAGACAACCTTTTGTACTAGCATTTATATTATTTCATACAGGATTATCTCATAACGTTACATACTCCAGCATTCCATTCAATTCATTAAGGGGCAGAGACCAATGTCCTTAAATGTTGCTAAATTATCAGAAAGCAAAACAACGCCGAGAGTGTGAGACGCAGTAAATACTAAATTATCTTCTCGGTCGATACCTGACGGACAAACTTACATATTTTAAGGCTTTTATACATTCTCTTCTAGTTGAGATACTTGCTGTTTAAGCTACAAAGGGTTCAATGTGACAAATATTACTTAAATTCTTCTGTTTTCTCACTTGGAGCCGTCGCAATGAAGCGGTCGTCACAAAACAATAATTTACTGACATTAAATCTGGTGTTTTTGGACTGGCACTCGGAGAATCCAGGGCTTTCAATGTGTTTAAAGAGACATAATCTGACCAAAATGGGCTTTAAAGCATTTTACGACAACCAAACTGGAGTAGTTTTTAGCGCCATCCATGCTGATAACTCCGCCTCTTCTGTCGAAAAGCCCCAGTCTCAGTCCAGTCCCAGTGTGATGTCATCGTACCTCTATGACGTCACACGCAGGACCCCGTTTTCCGCCTTTTTAAAACAAAAGGTGAATCAAAATCTTTGCCTCAAATTTGGAATAAAACCAGTTCAGCTCCCTCTGGTGGCAGCCGAGTGCGTTACAGGCAGCAACCTTTTTTCTATCATATATATTTTTAGCGACGATATTATTCACATTCTAAAGCAAGAAATTACCAAAGTAAATGCTCTTCATCATTTAAAAAAGCTAAAATAATGTGTATTTCTTGTTTTGTCTTATCCAATCTTCAGCCCAACATTTCTGGTGTCTGATTTAAAGCTGGGGTACTTAACTTTCAAAACACACATTTTAACTCCTTATTTAAAAAAAAAAAAGAACCTAAATCTTTATTATTCTCTCAAAATTGGCCTGGTTATGTAACGGTCTCAGCCTTGGACAGAAAGAAACCGATGCCGAATGTCCTCAGTACTAAACACCAAGACCGTACTGTTCACGATTTGTCAATAAAGTTCTGTTTTTTGCCACTGAGCTCCATGCGTGTGAATATTCAGCCGACCTCGTCTCTAAGCTTTGCTCTGATTGGTCCAAAACGGCGTCAAAATCTCAAATGTTCTTACTGTATATTGATGATTGTATTCTGCTGAACTGGACGGCTGTATTTACTTTGTAGCTTTAAAAAAAAAAAAAAAAAGGACTTCCTGGTTAGGGAGAAGCTGTCGTATGATTGGACGAGGTTTTCGGAGACTGTTAAGAGGAGAATGTACAAATGTTTTCTTTGTTCGCCGCAACATGTTTTTGATTAAATGCTGGAAATCTTTACTGTGTCACTTTTGTTCATTTTTACGTCACCAATTCACCAAAAAACAACATAATATACAGTATATAACTTTGGCCATATGTTCTGAAAAGGGGTTGGGTGAAGCGGCAGAGGCTTATAATCAAGGCCTAAGTTACCTAAATGTTACTGAGAGGATGCACGGCCCCAACCAAGCGGCGTAAATCCACTGGGAATGCTAATTTAAATGCGAATTCAGAACTTCACTCTGAACCAGAGCAGGGAAAATGGTCTGAACGAAGCAAATTCTGAAGACTTCAACCAGAGGAAGCGGCCAAACCATCTCTGCTGCTGCTGCTGCACTTTAATAATATTGTTAGTAACTTTTAGAATTATGTATTTATTTGTTTGTCTGGATGGATGTGTTCCTTCGGGGATCAATAAAGTCTATATATTAAAACAATGTCCAACCACTCTCACTGTTAAAAAACAAAAACTAACAGTAAAGTAATGCAAGATAATGTTATATTATGGTACAACACACACAGGGAACACAGAGCAGTCTCTTAATTATTTGCTATTGTTCAAACTTTTATAAACATTGGGGCAAAGGACTCTGGGACATCATGGAAGTCGTCAATACAATACAATTTATTCTTGTATAGCCCTAAATCACAACAAAAGCCAGCTCAGAGACTTAACAAAACCATTGAAATCACCAACACAGGTCAGAGAATCAACAGTTAAAACACATAAAGAATATGGAACACATGTTAAAGTGTCCTGGATCATCACTAACTGCCCAACAGACTCCTGCATCAGAGGAAAAACTCTAAAACCCAGGGAGGGAAAAGTGAGAAACCTCGGGGAGACCCACATTGAGAAAGGGATCCGCTCCTACACGGACAGACGGGCTGTAGATCCAGGACTCAGACTGTAGAACGAGGACTGAGGCCGTAGATCCAGGACCTAAGCTACAGAGCGTGGACAGGTCCGGTTCAGGACTGAAGCACTCCCAGGCGGGTCGGGCGGGGCAGTCCGCAGGTGTAGATGGAGGAGGCCAGGCTCAGAGATCCCGTCGTCGCACCATGAAACAGACAATGGGTGAATAGCAATGAACAGACTACAGTCCTAATAACGCAGACAGATAAAGTAGGAAGGAGGAGAGGATAGTGCTGTTACCATACTTCTCCAGCAGGGGGCTCCCTATGCAGCTTGACTGACAGTCTAAGATGTTAAGCCTTCCCTGAGTCTTACCTTCCTGACCATCTGCGAAACTGAAGAGGACTGTTTTTTGTCAAACACTGTCCACTGTGTCCAGCGCACGACTGGATCACCTCAGTGTCGGAGCTGCTGGAGTTTGAGACTCTGGAGTGACCTGAGTCCTTATAATAGTAATGTGCAATATTTAATGAGATTGAATCTATTTCAAGCTAATAAACAAGAATCAGTTATGAATTTACAGAATTTACATATTATACATGACACACACACATACACACCTCATTTTAATGTGGGTGAAGTGTCTTGCCTAAGGACACAACCACAGTTTGGCAGTATACTGCTGCAGCCACCTCACTGTGACACCTGATGGTCCTAACGGTCTCCCATCACAGCCCTATCCAGGCCTTGCCCTGCTTAGCTTCAAAGGCTCTGGTGTATCTGGCTTCCACCTGCAGGTACAGCCACAATGTCCCCATAAATGTCCACATACGTTTTGTCTTCTACACTGGACCCTCCCCAGACATTGACCTCCCCTTCACCCCTGTCCCTCCCCCGTCTGCCTTTCTTACTCTGTCTCTCCCCCCAGCCTCACCTTTTCTCTCCCTCACCCCTGTCTTCTGTCTCGCCTTCTCTCCCCCTCTCCCTGTCTCTCCCCTCTGCCTAAACCTTCTCTTCCCCTCTTCCTGTCTCTCCCCTCTGCCTAAACCTTCTCTCCCTGTCTCTCCCCTCTGCCTAAACCTTCTCTCCCCCTCTTCCTGTCTCTCCCCTCTGCCTAAACCTTCTCTCCCTGTCTCTCCCCTCTGCCTAAACCTTCTCTCCCCCTCTTCCTGTCTCTCCCCTCTGCCTAAACCTTCTCTCCCTATCTCTCCCCTCTGCCTAAACCTTCTCTCCCTGTCTCTCCCCTATGCCTAAACCTTCTCTCCCCCTCTCTCCCCTATGCCTAAACCTTCTCTCCCCCTCTCCCTATCTCTCCCCTCTGCCTAAACCTTCTCTCCCCCTCTCTCTCCCCTATGCCTAAACCTTCTCTCCCTATCTCTCCCCTCTGCCTAAACCTTCTCTCCCTGTCTCTCCCCTATGCCTAAACCTTCTCTCCCCCTCTCCCTGTCTCTCCCCTCTGCCTAAACCTTCTCTCCCCCTCTCCCTGTCTCTCCCCTCTGCCTAAACCTTCTCTCCCCCTCTCCCTGTCTCTCCCCTCTGCCTAAACCTTCTCTCCCTGTCTCTCCCCTCTGCCTAAACCTTCTCTCCCCCTCTCCCTGTCTCTCCCCTCTGCCTAAACCTTCTCTCCCCCTCTCCCTGTCTCTCCCCTCTGCCCAAACCTTCTCTCCCCCTCTCCCTACCTCTCCCCTCTGCCTAAACCTTCTCTCCCCCTCTCCCTGTCTCTCCCCTATGCCTAAACCTTCTCTCCCCCTCTCCCTGTCTCTCCCCTCTGCCTAAACCTTCTCTCCCCCTCTCCCTGTCTCTCCCCTCTGCCTAAACCTTCTCTCCCCCTCTCCCTGTCTCTCCCCTCTGCCTAAACCTTCTCTCCCCCTCTCCCTATCTCTCCCCTCTGCCTAAACCTTCTCTCCCCCTCTCCCTGTCTCTCCCCTCTGCCTAAACCTTCTCTCCCCCTCTCCCTGTCTCTCCCCTCTGCCTAAACCTTCTCTCCCCCTCTCCCTGTCTCTCCCCTCTGCCTAAACCTTCTCTCCCCCTCTCCCTGTCTCTCCCCTCTGCCTAAACCTTCTCTCCCCCTCTCTCTGTCTCTCCCCTCTGCCTAAACCTTCTCTCCCCCTCTCCCTGTCTCTCCCCTCTGCCTAAACCTTCTCTCCCCCTCTCCCTGTCTCTCCCCTCTGCCTAAACCTTCTCTCCCCCTCTCCCTGTCTCTCCCCTCTGCCTAAACCTTCTCTCCCCCTCTCTCTGTCTCTCCCCTCTGCCTAAACCTTCTCTCCCCCTCTCCCTGTCTCTCCCCTCTGCCTAAACCTTCTCTCCCTCTCTCTCCCCTATGCCTAAACCTTCTCTCCCCCTCTCCCTGTCTCTCCCCTCTGCCTAAACCTTCTCTCCCTGTCTCTCCCCTCTGCCTAAACCTTCTCTCCCCCTCTCCCTGTCTCTCCCCTCTGCCTAAACCTTCTCTCCCCCTCTCTGTCTCTCCCCTCTGCCTAAACCTTCTCTCCCCCTCTCCCTATCTCTCCCCTCTGCCTAAACCTTCTCTACCCCTCTCCCTGTCTCTCCCCTATGCCTAAACCTTCTCTCCCCCTCTCCCTGTCTCTCCCCTCTGCCTAAACCTTCTCTCCCCCTCTCTCCCTGTCTCTCCCCTCTGCCTAAACCTTCTCTCCCCCTCTCCCTGTCTCTCCCCTCTGCCTAAACCTTCTCTCCCCCTCTCCCTGTCTCTCCCCTCTGCCTAAACCTTCTCTCCCCCTCTCCCTATCTCTCCCCTCTGCCTAAACCTTCTCTCCCCCTCTCCCTGTCTCTCCCCTCTGCCTAAACCTTCTCTCCCCCTCTCCCTGTCTCTCCCCTCTGCCTAAACCTTCTCTCCCCCTCTCCCTGTCTCTCCCCTCTGCCTAAACCTTCTCTCCCCCTCTCTCCCCTCTGCCTAAACCTTCTCTCCCCCTCTCCCTGTCTCTCCCCTCTGCCTAAACCTTCTCTCCCCCTCTCCCTGTCTCTCCCCTCTGCCTAAACCTTCTCTCCCCCTCTCCCTGTCTCTCCCCTCTGCCTAAACCTTCTCTCCCCCTCTCCCTGTCTCTCCCCTCTGCCTAAACCTTCTCTCCCCCTCTCCCTGTCTCTCCCCTCTGCCTAAACCTTCTCTCCCCCTCTCCCTGTCTCTCCCCTATGCCTAAACCTTCTCTCCCCCTCTCCCTGTCTCTCCCCTCTGCCTAAACCTTCTCTCCCCCCTCTCTCCCCTCTGCCTAAACCTTCTCTCCCCCTCTCCCTGTCTCTCCCCTCTGCCTAAACCTTCTCTCCCCCTCTCCCTGTCTCTCCCCTCTGCCTAAACCTTCTCTCCCCCTCTCCCTGTCTCTCCCCTCTGCCTAAACCTTCTCTCCCCCTCTCCCTATCTCTCCCCTCTGCCTAAACCTTCTCTCCCCCTCTCCCTGTCTCTCCCCTCTGCCTAAACCTTCTCTCCCCCTCTCCCTGTCTCTCCCCTCTGCCTAAACCTTCTCTCCCTATCTCTCCCCTCTGCCTAAACCTTCTCTCCCCCTCTTCCTGTCTCTCCCCTCTGCCTAAACCTTCTCTCCCCCCCTCTCCCTGTCTCTCCCCTCTGCCTAAACCTTCTCTCCCCCTCTCCCTGTCTCTCCCCTCTGCCTAAACCTTCTCTCCCCCTCTCCCTGTCTCTCCCCTCTGCCTAAACCTTCTCTCCCCCTCTCCCTGTCTCTCCCCTCTGCCTAAACCTTCTCTCCCCCTCTCCCTGTCTCTCCCCTCTGCCTAAACCTTCTCTCCCCCTCTCCCTGTCTCTCCCCTCTGCCTAAACCTTCTCTCCCCCTCTCCCTGTCTCTCCCCTCTGCCTAAACCTTCTCTCCCCCTCTCCCTGTCTCTCCCCTCTGCCTAAACCTTCTCTCCCCCTCTCCCTGTCTCTCTCCCCTCTGCCTAAACCTTCTCTCCCCCCTCTCCCTGTCTCTCCCCTCTGCCTAAACCTTCTCTCCCCCTCTCCCTGTCTCTCCCCTCTGCCTAAACCTTCTCTCCCCCTCTCCCTATCTCTCCCCTCTGCCTAAACCTTCTCTCCCCTCTGCCTAAACCTTCTCTCCCCCTCTGCCTAAACCTTCTCTACCCCTCTCCCTGTCTCTCCCCTCTGCCTAAACCTTCTCTCCCCCTCTCCCTGTCTCTCCCCTCTGCCTAAACCTTCTCTCCCCCTCTCCCTGTCTCTCCCCTCTGCCTAAACCTTCTCTCCCCTCTCTCTCCCCTCTGCCTAAACCTTCTCTCCCCCTCTCCCTGTCTCTCCCCTCTGCCTAAACCTTCTCTCCCCCTCTCCCTGTCTCTCCCCTCTGCCTAAACCTTCTCTCCCCCTCTCCCTGTCTCTCCCCTCTGCCTAAACCTTCTCTCCCCCTCTCCCTGTCTCTCCCCTCTGCCTAAACCTTCTCTCCCCCTCTCCCTGTCTCTCCCCTCTGCCTAAACCTTCTCTCCCCCTCTCCCTGTCTCTCCCCTATGCCTAAACCTTCTCTCCCCCTCTCCCTGTCTCTCCCCTCTGCCTAAACCTTCTCTCCTCCCCCTCTGCCTAAACCTTCTCTCTC
Source organism: Knipowitschia caucasica (assembly GCA_964034765.1). Taxonomy (NCBI): domain Eukaryota; kingdom Metazoa; phylum Chordata; class Actinopteri; order Gobiiformes; family Gobiidae; genus Knipowitschia; species Knipowitschia caucasica. The sequence goes on from OZ035839.1 coordinate 35,247,313, forward strand.
CCCTCCCCTCTGCCTAAACCTTCTCTCCCCCTCTCCCTGTCTCTCCCCTCTGCCTAAACCTTCTCTCCCCCTCTCCCTGTCTCTCCCCTCTGCCTAAACCTTCTCTCCCCCTCTCCCTATCTCTCCCCTCTGCCTAAACCTTCTCTCCCCCTCTCCCTGTCTCTCCCCTCTGCCTAAACCTTCTCTCCCCCTCTCCCTGTCTCTCCCCTCTGCCTAAACCTTCTCTTCCTCCCCTCTGCCTAAACCTTCTCTCCCCTCTCCTGTCTCTCCCCTCTGCCTAAACCTTCTCTCCCCCTCTCCCTGTCTCTCCCCTCTGCCTAAACCTTCTCTCCCCCTCTCCCTGTCTCTCCCCTCTGCCTAAACCTTCTCTCCCCCTCTCCCTGTCTCTCCCCTCTGCCTAAACCTTCTCTCCCCCTCTCCCTGTCTCTCCCCTCTGCCTAAACCTTCTCTCCCCCTCTCCCTGTCTCTCCCCTCTGCCTAAACCTCTCTCCCCCTCTCCTGTCTCTCCCCTCTGCCTAAACCTTCTCTCCCCTCTCCCCTCTCCCTCTGCCTAAACCTTCTCTCCCCCTCTCCCTGTCTCTCCCCTCTGCCTAAACCTTCTCTCCCCCTCTCCCTGTCTCTCCCCTCTGCCTAAACCTTCTCTCCCCCTCTCCCTGTCTCTCCCCCTCTGCCTAAACCTTCTCTCCCCCTCTCTCCCTATCTCTCCCCTCTGCCTAAACCTTCTCTCCCCTCTGCCTAAACCTTCTCTCCCCTCTGCCTAAACCTTCTCTACCCCTCTCCCTGTCTCTCCCCTCTGCCTAAACCTTCTCTCCCCCTCTCCCTGTCTCTCCCCTCTGCCTAAACCTTCTCTCCCCCTCTCCCTATCTCTCCCCTCTGCCTAAACCTTCTCTCCCCTCTGCCTAAACCTTCTCTCCCCCTCTGCCTAAACCTTCTCTACCCCTCTCCCTGTCTCTCCCCTCTGCCTAAACCTTCTCTCCCCCTCTCCCTGTCTCTCCCCTCTGCCTAAACCTTCTCTCCCCCCTCTCCCTGTCTCTCCCCTCTGCCTAAACCTTCTCTCCCCCTCTCCCTGTCTCTCCCCTCTGCCTAAACCTTCTCTCCCCCTCTCCCTGTCTCTCCCCTCTGCCTAAACCTTCTCTCCCCCCTCTCCCTCTGTCTCACATTCTCTCCTCCTCTTCCCCCCTCTCTGTCTCCCCCCCTCTCCCCCTGTGCGTCAGCTGCGTGGTCTCCCTCTGCAGCTCCTGTCGCAGCCACTCCCCCCTCTCCTCCCCTCTCCTCCCCCCTCTCCTCCCCTCTCCTCCCCTCTCCTCTCCTCGCCCCGGGCTAACGGGACCCTCTGCGGCTTGAACCTCACGTAAGTTCCCACAAACCGCTGTTTTTATTTACATGTTCTCCTGTTTTTGAAGCTAACTTGTTCAGAGCTAACCCGGGGCTATGCTAGCACGTCAAAGTTTGTGCGTAATCATGTTTGCGAACGTGCCAAAAGTCAAGAGGGCCGCATCCGAAAGCGAAACAATGCCCTTCAGTGTTACTCCTTATCCTTTTATAGACATAGGTGACTTTACATGTCACACTACACACTAGAGAAAAAGTCTTAAAATGGTCTAAATGTGTACTTAGTAGTTACACATAGTCGCATAAACAGACACTGGAAGTGAAGGAAGTATTTTGTAGGATTTCGGATGCGACCTGGGTCCTTCTCGCACGCGCTCCGTTATGTCCGTATAAAAAACTAGACTGTGAATAAATTAATATATTTTAACAGTGTTTACGCAATTTAAAAGCTCTGTTTGAAACTAGGGCTGAAGTTAAAGTCGTGATTTTGTAGTAAAATGGGTGTGTCCCGAGTCCCGATCCTAAGTCCAAATTTAACGCGCTATTATTGGACTTTGGGGACTTGAATAAACAACGACAGCAGTTTGCATATCTTTATAAATGAATGACGAAAATAGAGAAACGCTGTGGTTTGTAGCAGTTTGTATGCAGCCTTGGCTCTGGACGCACGTCTGTCCATAAATAGAAATGGTATCAATGAAGCAGCTGAGGGAGAGAGAGAGGGCAGTGGTCCACGTCAACGTAAAGACAGTGGTTACGTATTTGACGCAGAGGCATAACCGCGTACTGTGCATTCCCCATAGAATACATCCACGTGCATTCCATAGACTGTAAATACCCATTACCCGGTATATATACCCCATACCCCAGTATATACACCCCATTCCCCGGTATATATACCCCATACCCCAGTATATATACCCCATACCCCAGTTTATACACCCCATACCCCGGTATATATACCCCATACCCCAGTATATATCCATCCATCCATCCATTTTCTACCCTTTAATCCATTTCTGGGTCAGGGGGGTGGCAGTCAGAGATGCCACCCAAGTCTCATAGCACCAGCCCCTCACTGACCCTCTGCAGGTGGTGAGTCCACAGGAGGACGGCTGCTCTCTGAGAGTGAGCATAGCCTTGATCTTTCAGTATATATACCCCAGTATATACACCCCATACCCCGGTATATACACCCCATTCCCCGGTATATATACCCCATACCCCAGTCTATATACCCCATACCCCAGTATATATACCCCATACCCCAGTATATATACCCCATACCCCAGTATATACACCCCATACCCAGGTATATATACCCCATACCCCAGTATATATGCCCCATACCCCGGTATATATACCCCATACCCCAGTATATACACCCCATACCCCAGTATATACACCCCATTCCCCGATATATATACTCCATACCCCAGTATATCCCAGTATTTTCTTTCATATAAACGATACACTTACCTTTCACATCACCCAAAAGCATCCATTCTCTGCGTCTAGTAGTAGTAGTAGTAGTAGTAGTAGTAGTAGTAGTAGTAGTAGTAGTAGCAGTAGTAGCAGTAGTAGTAGTAGCAGTAGTAGTAGCATTAGTAGTAGTAGTAGTAGTGTAAGGATTTAGGCAGACAGAGACGGATCGTGGTGTGCCAAACTCTGGAAGTTTATTTACGTTTCTCTCAAGTTCCACTGGTTTCCTCTGTTTCTTTTCCTCAGACAGAATAAAGGCAGTACACAGTTTATATAGTCATTGTCACGTCACACATCGAAAGACATACGTGTCACAAAGAGACAGTCAAATCATAGTCATAACATGGAGTCCTTGTAGAGTCCTTGTACAGTCCTGCACGTAGGCCATATTGCTATCTAATACTAATACCCTCCCCTTTGATCACATAATCACATGTGATCACTCAAATCGATCAATCAATAAAGTGGAAAAAGAAAAAAAATTCTAAAAAAAAACTTTACAAAATTATTAAAAAACAAAGAAAATGTATGCATTAAACTCATAATCATCAAATCAATATCAGTGGATTTTATCCTCTATCCTGGGAAAAAAAAAACAAAAAAAAAAAACAAACAAATCAAAAATAAAAACAAACAAAAATAAAAACAAACAAAAACTATTGGACACACAAGAACTCAGCAGATTCAGTCAAAACACAGACAAAAACGAGCTGAGTCTCAAATTTGAAGCTAATTTCACTTTTATTACTCTATACTTTTATTCTAATGCTAATTGTTTACACTTCACTTATTTCACTGTATTATTTTCACTTTTCAATCTTAGACTGTGTACTTTACTTTCACTATCACTATAGTTTAAAACTATTCTAATCTATTTACAAATATGTTTGCATATTTGCTTCTATTGAGCCATATTCTTAAACATACATTTTAATCTAATAAATCTCTCTGTGGTTTTACACTCTCATTATCAGTGGCTTATTATCAGTGGGATTTTGCTCCATGTCTATTCTCATTCTCAGGAATAAAACTGAACACAGTAAGGCAAATGGTTAACATTTACACTTCTATAGTGGTCAGTGATTTATTACTTTTTATTATCTAAAGATATTATTGTCAGGCAGTTTGGGATGAATGTACATCTTTAATCAAATTAGAACTATCCTTACAAGAGCTAATCTACTTTAGCAGGTTTGGGGTTGGGGTCAGTTATTATTATTCTACAATGGTGTTTGATTCTAATCTGTGCTGGTGAATCTACAGCTTTTTAAACTTCTCAAAGATATCCAAATATCTACTATTTTGTTTTTGTGCTATACACAAATACATCAAAATGCTTTTGAATCTCTCTTGGTGCTAATCTATCTCATTGATCTAGGCATTAATCTAGGCTACACTCATATGGACTTTTTGCATAGTCAACATTCACTCATGTGTGAACACAAGTGAATTTGGCAGTATCTAATAAAACTGTACATAAAACTGTAATTAACTTTATCTACTTTTGAAGTAAATGCTTGTGAAATGGTCCCTTTACCATTTGATATTAGCACTGGCTAGAAATAATCTCTATTTTTGAAAGCATCTATGGTTGATGCATTTATCTAATTCTATATTTCCACTATTTTTTAACTCAAAAGCTCGGCTGCAGCTTGAGCAAAGGCATATTTCTAATTTGTGACTTCTGTCACTTTTTTAATATCTCTAAAATACTCTGATTCTCAAATATTATATTTTTATGTGGAAATGTGTTTATGAAAAACAAAGGAAGTCAAATTCTACTCTTTTACTACTATTTAACATCTACTAAAACGCTACAATACTCATACTTTATCATTTTCAAAGTTTTTGTCTGTCAGATGTCTGAATACTTAACATGTATATTGCATTTGGTCACAGGTTCTGGTTGTAGCAATAGCATCGGCAATAGACGTTTTCATTGGCTGGTTCTTGTTCTGCAAATGGCTGTGTCCAATAGATCATCAGATGTCCAGAAGCTAGGGACAAACAAAAACAAAAGAAAGAATCATGAGTATCTGTCTCATTTAGCACTCATCAATGTATGATTTCAAAAATATAAACATCACTCCCCAGTTTTCTCTCTCGATCCTCAGGTCCTCAGGTCCTCAGGTCCCCTGAGGGTGAGTCTCAGTCGTCATCAGGTCAGGTCATCTTGGACATCAGTAGGGTCCAAGCCATAGTTTTGGTCTCTCCAGTTGGACATCAGATCTCCAGATACAGTCTTTTCAGTTGAAGCACATCAGGTCACTTGGGATGCACTTCTGGTCAATGGTGCAGTGTCTCAGTTCCTGTACACAGCTTGTAATGCAGTAGTTACTCTCTATGGTTAAGTCACTTTGATTCTACTTTAACACAATTTCTATTCATGCTGTTGCTAATGTCTCTCAGACAAAAGCAAGCGCAGTTTACTTCTCTAATTTGTGTTTTTATCAGATCTAATTCTAATCAATGTAATTACTTCACACAGTACAAAATCAACAAATCAAAAGTGTCAGGACAGACGTCAATTAAGTCCATGACAATATAGAATTCAAATGAACATTTCTGGTCTCAAAAAATACTGATTCAAGTGATAGACAATTAAAAATATGTGTTTACATTGGAGTAAACTTTTAAAATGCTTTTTTCTCATGTTCTGCTTTTTCATGTATCTATATGTAAATGTGAATGTGTGAGTGTATGTGTGTGTGTGTGTGTGTGTGTGTATGTGAATTTTGGGGTTGTCTCTCCAGACTCCACGAACCACCTGTAGGTGTCAAAGGTCACACTGTGGTGATGCAAACCAACTGGACACACTCTCAACTGCCTCTAGGTCTCTCCCTGACGCTCCACCCATCACTGCCTCCAGAAACCTCCACTTTGTGGCCCCGGTCTCACTCCCACTTACTTCTGTAGTGGGGGGAGGGGCGTAGAGGTGGCATTTCCCTTTGCTCTTTGATCTGTGACCTGTGGCTGGGTGGGCTTTGGTGTCCAGTGTCCAGCAGTCCAGTGACCCTGTACAGTGTGTGCTCTTGGTTCTGGAAAACAACCTTATAGCCAAATTAAAAACAACAGAGATTGTGAATGAGATTGTTTTTCTCTCTGAAGTCTAAACAATTTTGAAGCGCTCTTGGCTTTCCCAAGCGCTATGTAAATAAAGATTACTTATTATCTTACTAATGATGACATTTAAAACCAGAAACTAAAGAAGTTATCAAAACAACAATTATACTCAAAACAAACAACCTTTTAAACTTTAAAACATGTATTATATACTTTTGTACTGTGTGATTAATTATCTATGCGTCCTTGGGTTTCTTGAAAGACGCCATGAAATGAAATTATGAAAAATCTCTATAAAAATGAACATTAATTTGTAAAAACATTTAAAACAAAACTTGAAATCAAACAAAAGATTTAGCTCCAGCTACACTGGATTTGGTTCAATAAAACTCAATTGTGCGTCGGAGCTGCCTCCTCATGTCTCTGAGCAGCAGCAAGGTCACGCGTGTAGTCAAAACAAAAACAAAAGTCACCGCTTGAATGTGAATTGGGTGAATTGGGTAGTTTAACTTAATAATATAATACTTTTACAGCCTAATTCTCTCTTTCTTTTTAGACGAAGTCTATAATCAATAATCACTTTTAACAGATTCTAATTTAAATGTTTGAAAAACGGCTTTTGTAACTAAAATAAAAAATACATGAAAAAATTCTCACAAACAGCTATGAAATATATCAGAGATACAATAATGGACTCACAAAATAAGCAGCAGATCTAAAAGAAAAGCAAAGCTTTTTGTACTAATCTTTGGGTTTCAAAAACATACTAATTCAAAACTTCTATTCCCTAATGGTGTTTAAAAACGTTTAACTGTGTCTAACACAATGTTCAATGGCAAATTTCGCAAATTTAACGGAATAACTACTATGAAAAGCCAAAAGTCCTAAAGCAGTAGCTCCCCTTTAAATCAGAGCAGCAGCTCAGCAGCAGCGAGGGCGGGGGGGTTCCTTTCACACAGACGCGCACACACAGGCAGAAAGACACAGAAGAAGAACTTTCAAGATTACTTTGTTAAGCGAATATAACTTATGTTGTTCTTTATACTTTTGTCATCCAAATCTAGAAGTGATCACTTTCCACACTAGTAACAAAAGGCACTCTTTAGTGTTTAACGTTTCCCTTTTTATAATTACTTTTAATTCACCATGGTTTCTCTCAAAGGGACTTTAACCCTGAAGCTTCTTCTCAAAGGGACTTTAACCCCGAGGCTTTTCTCAAAGGGACTTTAACCCCGAGACTTTCTCAAAGGGACTTTAACCCCGAGGCTCAAAGGGACTTTAACCCCGAGACTTTCTCAAAGGGACTTTAACCCCGAGGCTCAAAGGGACTTTAACCCCGAGACTTTCTCAAAGGGACTTTAACCCCGAGGCTCAAAGGGACTTTAACCCCCGAGACTTTCTCAAAATACAATTTAGAGAGTTTGACAGACCCCAAAAAACACACCAAAATTTAGCTAATATCCAATTATGCAGACTTTACATATTAAAAAAGGTGTCTGCTTACCTTATTCTTGTCAAACCGGTTCCAAGGACTGTCCAAGAGGTCTGCCAACTCTTTTCCGCGTCGGAATCTTCAATTTAAAAAACAAAACAGAGAAAGTGAGGGAGCAAGAGCAAGCCCATCCAAAAGCGAGCCCTTTCAGCGTCCGCTGGGATTTCTCCCCTTCCAGATAACGTGCTGTTGCTCCCACACGCCGAAAAAAAGAAACAGAGGAAATTCTCTCAAAACAATCCAGAGAATGGCACAAACCGAGCCGCGCATCCTCCACCAAATCTGTTAGGATTTAGGCAGAGAGAGACGGATCGTGGTGTGCCAAACTCTGGAAGTTTATTTACGTTTCTCTCAAGTTCCACTGGTTTCCTCTGTTTCTTTTCCTCAGACAGAATAAAGGCAGTACACAGTTTATATAGTCATTGTCACGTCACACATCGAAAGACATACGTGTCACAAAGAGACAGTCAAATCATAGTCATAACATGGAGTCCTTGTAGAGTCCTTGTACAGTCCTGCACGTAGGCCATATTGCTATCTAATACTAATAGTAGTAGTAGTAGTAGTAGTAGTAGTAGCAGTAGTAGTAGTAGTAGCAGTAGTAGCAGTAGTAGCAGCAGTAGCAGTAGTAGTAGTAGGAGTAGTAGTAGTAGTAGCAGTAGTAGTAGTAGTAGCAGTAGTAGCAGTAGTAGCAGTAGTAGTAGCAGCAGCAGTAGTAGCAGTAGTAGTAGTAGTACCTTAGGTCACATGTTTTCTTTTACACTTTACAATAAGAAAACTAAATTGTGTATATGAAAGGTATATATGAGGATTTTTAGGAAAGAACCGCCCTCTCTGGTCTTATTGGACGAGCACGTATCACCAGAATGATTGACAGTTGGGAGGACCAATAGTCTTGATGATCCACCTGGAAGTAGACAATCCTCCTACAGTGTATACTTTTTGTACTGTGTGTTTAAGAAATGTTGTTTTGTGTTTTTGCTTCCTTTCTTTGGAAACAAATGTGGTGGAGGAGAAATCGATTCTTTCCGGTATCGGGATATTTTGCGTGCTACAAATAGATACAGTAGAACAAAAGTATTGCAATATTTAATTCAATAATAATCGGTTTCACTTTTGTGTTTTCTCTGAGTTTACTCCGGTAATTTACAGTTGCGTGTTATATCCACAAGATGGCAGTGCATTTATTCAACAGGAAGTTAAAATGAAAATGGTCCAATTTTAATTAATGGAAATTAAAATTGGCTCATTAGCGCCCCCTACAGACCATGTTAAAGTTTTACATGGGCTTTTTCAAATTTAGTTTTGTCAAAATGTTTGAAATTTTGCACATAATTCTGTTTTGTCATCTGGATTCAAAAAGTCAATGACAACATATGATTATTTTTTACCCTGTTGCCATGGCAACGACCAACACTCCCCTGTCTGTGTTTATGGGAAAATCATTTTATCTCTGAAAAGTACACCTCGCTCAAACATCAAACCAGCCGCGGCCGTTTCACTAATTTGGCTGAAAATCGCTCCACATGGTCTCAACACATGGACCATCAATAGTTGAATATAGAATTTGAATTTGTCAAACGGTCTGAGCGTGACAGACTCCCAAAATGTGGTTATTTTCATAGAGAGGTGTGAAGTTCCCATGTTATCCAATGGAGACTGTGTGGACACACCAAGCCCCGGCGATCCAAGATGGCGCCCTATTCAAATGAATGGTTGTGCTCAGTGGCGCTTTGTGACGGCATGGGGGCTGAAAGATTAGCGGAAGTTGCCTGAAACTCTCAAAGATCTATGGGAAACTCGCCTGTATTTGGGCATCGTCTGGTCCTCCCGGTTCTGTGCAGTGGATGATCTCCCATAATGCATTGCGTCAAACACGCGTGTCTGGGTCTCACACCGGGTCTCACGCACGTGCACAGAGGGGCTCGGCCGCGCTCTGACCAATCAGAGCAGTTCATCAGAGCGGGAGTTAGAGCGAGAGCCAGAGGAGCAGAGTTTGTGGCACTAAAGTGTGGATTTAAACACCGAAGGATTTAAGAAGAAAAAAAGTTCAGGATGACAAGGGACACTAAAATCCCCACAAAATCCGATCTTTATTAAAGCTGTAGGTTCTCTGTCAGCTGAGGTCGAGCAGTTTTAATATGCATTGAGTTCTATGGGGAAAATTTCTGGGTAGCCCACGTGAATTTAGTCTGGTTCAGTCTGGTTCAGTCTGCAGTACCGCGAGAATCCCCTGAGCACGTGAGTTATTCAGCTACAAGCTAGTAATACCCTATCCAGTTAATAGAATACATCCATGGGACACACTCACAGATTGTATGTGTAAACAGGAGCACATTTACAAACTCTGATTTGCACTAAACTTGACTCGATTTCTCAACTCCTGGGCCTAGGTCACATGACAGTGTCAACAATGACATTGGCCCATTAGCGCCCCCTACAGGCTGAGTAAAGGTTTACATGGGGATACAGGTATTTAGGTTTTCTGTTGTTTGATCTCATATTTGACCCACTGAACAAACACGAAAACTCACCAAACTTTGCAACAAGTTCTTTTCAGGCATAAAGTGTATTATTTTTGTGTTTTTTGGAATAACACTAAAAATTTGAATTTGTAGGGGGCGCTATTGTACAACATAAATGCCTTCCGTTTGCACCTACAAAGTCCGATTTGCACAAAATTTGAATTGACTGTTCCATTCTCGGGTTTGAGTAAACTGAAAGTGTGAACCATGAAATTGCTGCATTAGCGCCCCCTACAGACTAATCCAAGTATTACATGGGGAGAATGAGGTTTACCTTTTCAATAGACACACATAGTGATCATAGTCATTCAAAATCCACAGTGTCGCTCCCGTCGGGGGCAGTGGGAAAATGGCGCGTCAGCGCCACCTCCTTTGCGTGGTGCGGCAAGGGCCGTTAGATGCCGCTTGCGGCTTTAATTTCTTTTTTCTTCTGTACTTTGAGGCTTAATTTGACCCCCTGAACATTGATGAAAAGTTGTGAAATTTTGCCCAAAAATCAGAACTGGCGAAAAATGAATTTTTTTGGTGTTTATTTTTATGGGAGAAAAAAATGCCCAAACAGCGCCCCCTACAAAAGTCAGTTTACATTGCGCCTATGGGAGCGGGCCGGAGGTCAAGTTTGTCGTAGAGCCACGAAATTCGGTACACATGTTCCTCAGGTCAAGACATGAAAAAAAAGTTATTATGGCTCCGCCCCCTGACAAACAGGGAGCTCATTAATTTCAATAAGAAATGGAAAAATGAAAATTGATATTTTTCACACCTGTCGGTTGGAAATGATCTCCTCCTCGGCCGTTTCACCGATTTGTCTCAAAATTGCTCCACATGGTCTAAACACATGTACCATCAATTATTGAATATAGAATTTGGATCAGTTAAACGTTGTCCGAGCAGCGGAGCGGCAAAATGTGACATTTTTTTTCCAATTTCTGACAAAAGTAAATTTGCTCCCGTTTGCACAAACCAAACCGGATTTGCACAAAATTTTGATCCATTGTTCAGCTCCAGGGTCTAGGTCATTTGAAAGTTGAAATATTGAAATTGGCTCATTAGCGCCCCCTACAGACCATGTTAGGGTTTTACATGGGCTTTTTAAAATTTTGTTTTGTCAAAATGTTAAATTTTGCACATAATTCTGTTTTGTCATCTGGATTCAAAAAGTCAATGACAACATATGATTATTTTTTACCCTGTTGCCGTGGCGACGACCAACACTCCCCTGTCTGTGTCCATGGGAAAATTGTTAAATCTCTGAAAAGTACACCTCGCTCAAACATCAAACCAGCCGCAGCCGTTTCACTAATTTGGCTGAAAATCGCTCCACATGGTCTCAACACATGGACCATCAATAGTTGCATATAGAACTTTAATTAGTCAAACGGTCTGAGCGTGACAGACTCCCAAAGTGTGGTTATTTTCATAGAGAGGTGTGAGATTTCATAACACTTTTAAGCAACTTTTGTTAAAGTTAAACTCATCATTCTATCAATGTGCAGAAGCCAGTACTTTTCCCTTGTTTTGTCTATCTGAAGGCCAAGCTACAAGCACACCGTGGAAGCTGCTGATTGGAGGTCTCCATGCCTCCGCTCTGTATAATACACTTGCATTCTGTTGTATCTGTGTTCGTGCTGTCTCTACCATCGACAATAAAACATGTCTTCTGTCTGAATTTAAGACGCGATCCCAGACTTTGTCATCTTCTTCAGAGGTGTGAAGTTCCCATGTTATCCAATGGAGACTGTATGGACACACTCACAGATTGTATGTGCAAACAGGACCACATTTACAAACTCTGATTTGCACTAAACTTGACTCGGTTGTTCAACTCCTGGGCCTAGGTCACATGACAGTGTGAACAATGACATTGGCCCATTAGCGCCCCCTACAGGCTGAGTAAAGATTTACATGGGGATAAAGGTATTTAGGTTTTCTGTTGTTTGATCTCATATTTGACCCACTGAACAAATACAAAAACTCACCAAACTTTGCCACAAGTTTTTTTCAAGCATAAAGGGTATTATTTTGGTGTTCTTTGGTATAAGACTAAACAATTGAAATTGTAGGGGGCGCTATTGTACAACATAAATGCCGTCCTTTTGCACATACAAAGTCCGATTTGCACAAAATTTGAATTGACTGTTTGACTCTTGGGTTTGAGTAAACTGAAAGTGTGAATCATGAAATATCTTGACTGATACAAGTGTTACATGGGGAGAATTAAGTTTACTTTTTCAATAGAGACACACAATCACTGATCATAGAAATTAAAAATGCACAGTGTCGCTCCCATCAGGGCAGTGGGAAAATGTCGCGTCAGCGCCACCTCTTTTGCGCGGTGCGGCGAGGGCCGTTAGATGCCGCTTGCGGCTTTAATTATATTTACTTCCGCTTCCGTCCAGATTTGGTGACGTAATCTACTGCTGCGTTTGCTCATTGGATCAAACTGAACGACCGGACAAATCCGGTTTCCGGGACGAATACGGGAGTGACACCTCCCTCCTTCCTCCTCCCCCCTGCTCCTTCCTCCCTGCTCCTCCCTCCTCCTCCTCTCTCCCTCCTCCTCTCCCATTGCTCTCCCCTCCCTCCTCCTCCTCCCTCCTCCTCCCTCCTCCTCCTCCCTCCTCCTCCTCCTTCCTCCTCCTCCTCCTCCTCCTCTTCATCCCCCCCTCCTCCTCCTCCTCCTCCTCCTCCATGAAGTGGCTTGTCATTGAGCCTGATGGCGTTGGGGACAAAGGAGTAAATCTATAAACATTAGATGAATATATGGTTCTTATGTGTTGAATCGTGTTGATACTGATCCACAGAAAGAATGTGATTATTTATTCAGTCGTCCTCTACTGTGTCCATATTTGTTGGGTTCACATTTTTCCGACTGTTTCTCGATCACTTCAGTGTAACGATAGAACTTCTTCCTTTTGTCTTTCAGGTCGTGTCCTTCGCCTTCAGCCTCGTCCTCAAACTCAGTCATGGTGAGTCTCGTTCGGATCGATACGGCTCATGTTTCATCCATCGTTTGCTTTTGTCTTAAACGTAGCACAACATTTTAAAAACAGTTGAATGTGAAAGTTTTACAGACGACTTTGTGTCCACACGACTCTGATTTCAGTTCATTTGACGATTGATAAATAGAGATTCATACTTTTTATTTATTTTTATTATTGATTATTAATTTTGTGTACCCAAACAAACTCTTTCACACAACATCCTCACACTTAATCTGTAACATATTCAAATTTAGCATTATCCAAAAATACCAAAAAGTAAAAAGTATACATATATATACACACGTACATGTAAAAGTTAACAGTAAACAGTAGTATTAAAGTCCGCAGCAGCAGGTGGTGTCGTCGTTGGTGATGAGCTGCTTCCTCTGGTACGGACCATTGTCTCTGCTCTGGTTCAGAGTGAAATTCTGAATACTTGATTAGCATTTTCATTAACATTTCCCAGTGGATTTCCGCATGTGTTTGGTCGGGGCCGTGCATCCTCTGCTCTGGTCTGGATCTGTGTAAAACCTCTAAAAATATAAATATACATAGAATATCTTTTCTTATGGATCTTTAGAACAGAGAAAGTGGAGATAATGATTTACACATTGGGTTGTTTGATTGGAAATACTTTGTCATTTCATCCTGCAGTCAATACAGAATTATGTGAGTCAAAACTT
>OZ035839.1:35263373-35313373 GCA_964034765.1 Knipowitschia caucasica
GTCTTTAACAAATCTGATCCTGGGTCAGATCAGAAAGTGTAGGGCGGCACGGTGGCTGAGTGGATAGCACTCTCGCCTCTCAGCAAGAAGGTCCTGGGTTCAAATCCCGGCCGGACCAGGGCCTTTCTGAGTGGAGTTTGCATGTTCTCCCCGTGTCTGCGTAGGTTTCCTCCGGGTACTCCGGTTTCCCCTACCACTAAAAATATGTTCAATAGTTCTAGCATGTGCCTCCTGTACTGGCCCCGCTCCCATCTCTGTGTGGAGTGAGAGACAAATGCCCAAAATTAACAATTGTAAACCGCTTTGAGACTCAGATCTGCAGTGAAAAGGCGGTATATAAATAAAAACTTACTTACTTACTTACTGTAGAGTACTCTGCGTAACAAGAGCAGGCAGCACCTCTCACAGATGTGCTGTGACATCACCAATCATCACATGTTTGACCGAGAAGGATCAGAACCTCTGCACAGTCTCCTCCTGGTCTGAGGAGGGAGCACAGGGCTCTGTCTCATGGTGCCACACATGTACCTGTGCTACACTCTGAGGGCCTCTCTGACACAACACAGAACCCGAGGCCTGAGAGAGATCCTTTATCTCCTTTCCCACAGCGGGGAAATGTCAGTGTTGCATCACCGGTCACAGAACAGTAAGAGTGAGGAGCACACAGCACATGAGAGAAAGGACATGAATAATAACTCTACACAAAAATAAACTCTAGCATAAAAAGAAGCAAGATATTGTCATTTTGAATTGACTTTGTCTTAATTAAAAAGGTGTATTCTGGAGTAAAACCATCAGTGTGAGATAAACACACATGAAACACGCAGACTCAGGGATCATTGACCGACTTTCCCGGTGTATTTTCCCAGTGGAGCAGCGTTCATTCCCATTGTTAGTGAAGTAGTGTGTTCCTGAGAGAATGTGTTGAATCACTGAGATGTTGGAGACACAAAGGACCAGAATGCATTAGTTTTAATAACGCCATTCATCATTAAACATATCTTATAAAACACATAAAGCCATTGGTTCAAAAGGAGCAGAGTCCATAAAGTCTGAGGCTGATTTACAGAAGTAAGTAATATGTTATTTATATGGCACATTTTTACAGCCAAAGAGCTTCACAATGTTCAGATATTTCTAATCTCTCCACACGGTGACACTGAACACACTGGTCCATCAAAGCCTCCGACCAAACACCCTCCATTCACTCACGACATTCAGACCTAATGCACATGGTTTTAGTGGTGAGGAAACCGGAGCACCCAGAGGAAACCTACACAGACAGACCAGTCAGAAAGGCCCAGTTCTGACCGGGATTCGAACCCAGGACCTTCTTGATGAGAAGTGAGAGCGCTAACCACTCAGCTACAGTGTCATAAACAGTAGTAGGGCGGCACAGTGGCAGAGTGGATAGCACTCTCGCTTCTTAGCAGTAAGGGACTGAGTTAGAATCCCGATCGGAACAGGGCCTTTCTGAGTGGAGTTTGCAGGTTTCCTCCAGGTGCTCCGGTTTGCCCTACCACTAAAAACATGATCAATAGGTCTTTGCCTCCTGTACGGGCCCCACTCTCTGTGTGGAGTGACAGACTAATGACCAACATTGTAAACCACTTTCATTCTGGTCTGTGAAAGGCAATATAAAAATAAACATTAGCAGTCCAGCAGGAAATACAGGCTTCCACAGCTGTGTCTTTAACAAATCTGATCCTGGGTCAGATCAGAAAGTGTAGAGTGCTCTGCGTAACAAAAGCAGGCAGCACCTCTCACAGATGTGCTGTGACATCACCAATCATCACATGTTTGACCGAGAAGGATCAGAACCTCTGCACAGTCTCCTCCTGGTCTGAGGAGGGAGCACAGGGCTCTGTCTCATGGTGCCACACATGTACCTGTGCTACACTCTGAGGGCCTCTTTGACACAACACAGAACATTAAACTACAGATAAACACGTGTAGAGGTCGAATCTCAAGTTTGGTCACGATCATCAAAACTGGAAAAGGAAAGAGGCCGATGATGAGCTGCAGACGACTGTCGCACTCACGAGGCCTGTCACTGGCATTGGCAGAACACTAAGACTCCGTCATTTTGACTGCTCTCAATTACCAATAGAATTCTGAAAAATCGCCACAAATTATAATTTTGTAATAGATTTGATTTGTGTTTTTTTTTTATACCATTACTCACTTTTGAGAAGCGCTAGAACTAGTAAACTTTATGAACTGCATTTTTATTATTCGGAACTGAGTTGTGGCCAAATAGTATTTTGTGAGTCTTTTAGAGGAACAAACAAAAAACAGTCCTACATTAATAATAATAATAAACATAATAAACTAGAACAACAGGACCTCACACTTTGGACTGAGGCTGGTTTTGTTTTATCTTTATGTCTGAAAAATCTGATCTAAAGAAGTGACAGAAACAGAAGAAAACTGTGATGGAACAGTTTCAGATGTAGCACAGGTACATGTGTGGCACCATGAGACAGAGCCCTGTGCTCCCTCCTCAGACCAGGAGGAGACTGTGCAGAGGTTCTGATCCTTCTCGGTCAAACATGTGATGATTGGTGATGTCACAGCACATCTGTGAGAGGTGCTGCCTGCTCTTGTTACGCAGAGCACTCTACACTTTCTGATCTGACCCAGGATCAGATTTGTTAAAGACACAACTGTAGAAGCCTGTATTACCTGCTGAACTGCTAATGTTTAATAACAAGACGCACAGACCTATTGTACATGTTTTTAGTGGTAGGGGAAACCGGAGCACCCCAAAGAAACCTATGCAGACATGTGGAGAACATGCAAACTCCACTCATAAAGACCCATGGATGTATAATAATAACTGGATAGGCTTATAGCTGACCCACCCATGGGCACAGGGGGCGCCGTAGTGCTGCAGACTAAATTCACGCTACCCAAAAAAAAGTCCCATAGAACTCAATGTAAACTAAAACAGCTCGACCTCAGCTGACAGAGAACCTGACAGAGAACCTACAGCTTTCATAAAGGAGGATTTTGTGAGGATTTTAGTGTCCCCTGTCATCCTGAACTTTTTTTCTTCTTAAATCCTTTGGTTTTCTTCAAATCCACACTTTACTGCTCCTTTGTGCATGTGCATGAGAGCTGCGTATTTGGCGCAAAGCATCATGGGAGCTCGTCCACTGCGCAGAACCAGGAGGACCAGATGATGCCCAAATATAGGTTCCTCTGATATGTCGGTTTCTGTGAAGTCCCATGCACTTCTGAGCACAAGCCATTCATTTGAATAGGGCGCCATCTTGGATCACCAGGGCTTGGAAAGACCCTGTTCTGAACGGGATTTGAACCAAGGTCCTTCTTGCTGAGAAGCGAGAGTGCTATCCACTCTGCCACTGTGCCGCCCTACTACTGTTTATGACACTGTAGCTGAGTGGTTAGCGCTCTCGCTTCTCATCAAGAAGGTCCTGGGTTTGAATCCCGGTCGGAACTGGGCCTTTCTGACTGGTCTGTCTGTGTAGGTTTCCTCGGGGTGCTCCGGTTTCCCCACCACTAAAACCATGTGCATTAGGTCTGAATGTCGTGAGTGAATGGAGGGTGTTTGGTCGGAGGCTTTGATGGACCAGTGTGTTCAGTGTCACCGTGTGGAGAGATTAGAAATATCTGAACATTGTGAAGCTCTTTGGCTGTAAAAATGTGCCATATAAATAACATATTACTTACTTCTGTAAATCAGACTCAGACTTTATGGACTCTGCTCCTTTTGAACCAATGGCTTTATGTGTTTTATAAGATATGTTTAATGATGAATGGCGTTATTAAAACTAATGCATTCTGGTCCTTTGTGTCTCCAACATCTCAGAGATTCAACACATTCTCTCAGGAACACACTACTTCACTAACAATGGGAATGAACGCTGCTCCACTGGGAAAATACACCGGGAAAGTCGGTCAATGATCCCTGAGTCTGCGTGTTTCATGTGTGTTTATCTCACACTGATGGTTTTACTCCAGAACAAACCTTTTTAAGACAAAGTCAATTCAAAATGACAATATCTTGCTTCTTTTTATGCTAGAGTTTATTTTTGTGTAGAGTTATTATTCATGTCCTTTCTCTCATGTGCTGTGTGCTCCTCACTCTTACTGTTCTGTGACCGGTGATGCAACACTGACATTTCCCTGCTGTGGGAAAGGAGATAAAGGATCTCTCTCAGGCCTCGGGTTCTGTGTTGTGTCAGAGAGGCCCTCAGAGTGTAGCACAGGTACATGTGTGGCACCATGAGACAGAGCCCTGTGCTCCCTCCTCAGACCAGGAGGAGACTGTGCAGAGGTTCTGATCCTTCTCGGTCAAACATGTGATGATTGGTGATGTCACAGCACATCTGTGAGAGGTGCTGCCTGCTCTTGTTACGCAGAGTACTCTACACTTTCTGATCTGACCCAGGATCAGATTTGTTAAAGACACAACTGTAGACGTGGGAGTCTGAGGGAAGAAGCTGGAATATGGGTTTTTTCAGGGCCAGAAGAGACACTCATTATTTGAAGTGGTCAGTTTAAAGGAGCAGTATGTAAAAAACATGTGGCCAAAAGTGGTACTGCAGCCTCTCCCACTCTCAGGTTGCCAGATATGCAGACGAATCCAGCTGGGACCATAACAGCTGAATAGACAAGAGTTTAGTCAACAACAAATCTATAACCAACACCTTTTTCACAAAGATAGAAATCCTGGTTTTATTCCTTGTTTTGTCATTAATGATTTGAGAATCATAACGAGACCTTTTTTAGTTCTGCGCCACATGGTACTTTACCAGTGAGATTAGCTCCACGCGGTGAGTTCTGGCGCCCGGATCACAGACTTTCTGATTGGTGAAACGGTGGAGGGCGGGACATCGAAATGAAAACAATAACAAGATTTAGAGGCTGGAAAAGTGATTTAGAAATTCAAATATCTCTGAACTACTGTTATCAGTTAAAGAAGTATTGGAAAAGAGCATGTTTTATTAATGCCCTTGGACAGATTAGGGCCCTTTAATGATGACAGATTAGGGCCCTTTAATGATGACAGATTAGGGCCCTTTAATGAACACAGATTAGGGCCCTTTAATGATGACAGATTAGGGCCCTTTAATGATGACTTAACATAAAAATCTTACATATTGCCACTTTAAGAGTCTGAATCCATAAAGAACCTCCAGACAGACTTAAAACTGCTTTGATGGAGATAGAGCAGTGGAAGTAGATGAAGCGATGTGTGTTATTGGTCCATTTTAAAACAACAGTGAGGGTAAAGTGTTGGTGCAGATCCCAGGAGGCGTGGGCGGCTGCAGTTGTCGTTGCTAGAGGCCTGTGTTTGCATTCTGCCGACTGATGTCTCTGGCCTTACAGCTGTTCAGACGAGTGACAGCTGACCCTGCGTGTGTGTGTGCATGTGTGTGTGCGTGTGCGTGTGTGTGTGTGTGTTTGTGTGTGTGCGTGTGTTTGTGTGTGCCTTGCTAGTTCCCCCCAGTTCCAGTGTGGGAATATTTTACAGATCAGCAGAATGCATTTCACCATTACCTGCTGTTTTCACCCAAACCCTCCTCCTGCTGCTTACAAGAGTGAGTGACATACACAGGTGGAACTCAGATCATTAGAGTCTTGTGAAAACTTCATTCATTCATGTAGTACAACTTGAAATATGAAACTCATGTGTGATATGGACTTGTGCCATTTGACACATGGGGCTATATTTACAGACTGTTCATTCATACACAGTGTCTGATTGTGTTTATTATGGGTCTTTGAAAATATCATTGGATCAGAATTTTGACAGCTCAAAGTGTCGTCAGCTGATTGATCGAAAACATCATTTCTGAGTAGAAGTGTTGGTCCAGTCTGCTTTATTGAAGAAAGACAGAATCAGCTCCAAATCTGAGGATCTTGGTCCTCTCCCGATCTTGGTCCTCTCCCGGTCCTGGTCCTCTCCCGGTCCTGGTCCTCTTTGGGTCCTGTGTCCTCTTTGGGTCCTGGTCCTCTCCCGGTCCTGGTCCTCTTTGGGTCCTCTGTCCTCTTTGGGTCCTTTGTCCTCATTGGGTCCTGGTCCTCTTTGGGTCCTGTGTCCTCTTTGGGTCCTGGTCCTCTTTGGGTCCTGTGTCCTCTTTGGGTCCTTTGTCCTCATTGGGTCCTGGTCCTCTTTGGGTCCTGTGTCCTCTTTGGGTCCTGGTCCTCTTTGGGTCCTGGTCCTCTTTGGGTCCTTTGTCCTCATTGGGTCCTGGTCCTCTTTGGGTCCTTTGTCCTCATTGGGTCCTGGTCCTCTTTGGGTCCTGGTCCTCTCCTGGCCCCGACCCTCTCCCATCTTCGTTCCCTCCCTCACCTCTGGTCATGAGCTTTGGGTAATGACCGAAGAACAAGATCGCGGATACAAGCGGTGAATTGACCTTGCTCCCTTAGAGATACGGAGCTCTGTCACACTGGAGGAGCTCGAAGTAGAGCCACTGCTTCTCCACATCCAGAGCAACCAGTTGAGGTGGCTCGGGCATCTGCTCAGGACGCCTCCTGGACTCCTCCCTGGTGTGCACCATGAGGGAGAGCTGTATGCTCCTGTATCCAGTGTGGAGGACATTTTAGAAACGTTCTGATCCTTCTCGGTCAAACATGTGATGATTGGTGATGTCACAGCACATCTGTGAGAGGTGCTGCCTGCTCTTGTTACGCAGAGCACTCTACACTTTCTGATCTGACCCAAACAACCACTTTAAACGGTTTATAACAACTTCAGACTCTCAGGTCACTACCAAACGTCCTGACCTCACGGAGAGTCCTGCAGGTGGGTCATTGTGATAGTGCTCCAGGTTTCCCCCATCACTAAAACATATACAGTAGTTCAAGATGAATAAGTGTGTGTTTGTGAGAGTGACTGTGGGACAAGGAGATAGTGATGTGCTGAGCGTGCCGGGCCTTCGAAGCGTGTACCGAGTAAAAAAGGGGCGTATTTTTTTAAGCGTGGTTCGAGGCGTGTGTTGGTGACGTGTGTTGGTGACGTTCGAAGCCTCGCGTAGCGGCCGCACCACGTGACGGTTCATATAGTGCTTCATATCGTTCGGAGAGTGCATTGCTTTGACAGGTGCTTTGTGATCCGCGGCTGTACCATAGACTGTATTGGCTGTCCCCGTCTGCCTCTGTGTGCGTACGTGTGTGTGTGTGCGTACGTGTGTGTGCGTACGTGTGTGTGCGTACGTGTGTGTGCGTGATGTGGAGCAGTCCTGTACTAAGTATAGAGAAACTACTTCATATGAAATACAATTAAAAACTTTTCACTTTAGTAAAACCTCATATATCAAGGCTTCAAGTTATTAGTAATAATACGCTGGATAACACATTTCACAACAGCTGTGTGGCGCAGTCGGTCTATGACGGACTCCGAAGCAGAAGATATAGCGTTCGAATCCCGGTCTACCCGTAATACATTTTGTGTTGCAAAGTAAATGTATTTATTTATTGGGAATAAATGGTTTGTTGTGTTTAATTAATCCACCTCTTGGTAGTTTTTCAAACACAACACGTTAGACCATAGATTGTAAATATACATTTTAACATTAGATCTCACCATTCATTGTAAGCACTTAAGAGTGTTATGTATTTCTTTGTCCACATGATGGCGTAGTGGAGCATGATTCACCTTGAGCCTTCGACTCATGGGCCGAGTAATAGGCTGCGATCCCTCAATGCTTCATGGGGCTTCATATTGCCATCACTAACAAGGAGACAACTGCCCCAAAAAAACAATACACACATTAGTTCTGATGTTTGAGACGTGTTGAAGAGAAACATGTCTCTTCTCTTTTGAACATGAAGGTTCTGTCCCGGGAGAGCTCCTCTGACACTTTTCATCTATAATAATAATAATAATAATAATGATAAATCAAAATTGTATAGCGCTTTTTTGGACACTCACATGGGGAATAAAATCCAATACAAATAAAAAGGGGTTTACGGAAAAAAAGTGTTTTGAGATTTAAAGTGAGTAGTGAGTTTCTAATGGTCAGTGGGAGTGAGTTCCAGAGAGACATACGTATCAAATCTGTCAATCATACCAATACACTATGGAACTAACTGTTTGTACCAGAAGTTCCTGATACTTTGATCTAAATGTGATTGAGATGGGATCTTAAGCAGAAATGCCCATGGGCCTTTGTTTCAGTTTCCAGTTTTTCAGGTTTCTTCAGTTTTTCAGTGGTCCTCTTCCATACTGTAGACGAAGCTGTTCATTGTCCGCATCCTCCACCGACTGAAGGAAAGTTTCGGAGGTCTGCGATTGCGAGTTTTGCAGCATTTGATTAATGTTATTTAAACCAGAAGAATCAAGAACGCTCTCTCAGCAGCTGCCACGGCACCAATAGATGTTAGCTCCGTCTTCAGACCAAAACATCAAGTGGAAAATCCCTGACTCTTTATCATATTGAATCTGTGTGTGTGTGCGTGTGTGTGTGTGTGTGTATGTGTGTGTGTGTGTGTGTGCGTGTGCAGGTGTTCAGAGGGACCATCTCTGCGGCTCCGGACTTCGACCCGTCCGCAGACGCAGAGGCTCTGTACGCTGCCATGAAGGGCCTGGGTGAGTGCTACTGTGTGACGATTGGAGAGTAGTGCAATATCTGGGCCACAATTCAATATTATTGCTATTCTTAACATATCGCGATACTTTTTTGGAAACTGTCCAATTCTGCCCCATAACTGAGACATATGAATATTGGTACAGGCCTGAAAATAACAGAATCATGTATAATTTTAAGGGGTGTTAAAATTAACACTTTAACGCACGTTAATTTGATTTTTTCATTAATTAAGTACGTGCTGAATGACCTGCCCATGCATCCCATAATATCACTCTGAATGCTGCGTGTGTGAGATGGCGATAGAGCAGGTCTGTGGGAATTCAAGTTTTAAAAGAATTTGTGCGTGACCTCGGGGCACTTGCTCTTGTTTGAGTATGAACTGAAGTCTGCATCCTGAGCGGCCGCAGTGTTCTGACCCGGGGCAGCTACGGCCGCTCAGGACAGATCTGTTCCCACCTCCAGCGGCTGTGAGCTGCTAACAACAACACGGCAAATGGCGCCGCGGTAACGTGATCCAAGACCATACACGTACAGAACTATTCTCTCCATGTTGTGTGCGTGTCTTTGTGTAACCTGTGTGTAACCTGTGCACACAAACACGAAACGCGATTAATCATGAGTTAATTCACCATTACTGTGCGATCAATCAACTAAAAAATGTAATCGTTTGACAGCCCTAATAATTTTACTTTCACTTTACAGCTGTCTGTTACTTGTGTGTGATACAGTGTGTCCTCTTCACAGGCAGCGATAAGGACGCCATCTTGGATCTGGTCACATCACGGAGCAACGCCCAACGGCAGGAGGTCATCACAGCCTACAAGAGTAACTTTGGGAAGGTAGGTCTCTGCTGTCCTGGGTCTACAGCCTCAGTCCTGGATCTACAGCCTCAGTCCTGGGTCTACAGCCTCAGTCCTGGGTCTACAGCCTCAGTCCTGGGTCTACAGCCTCAGTCCTGGGTCTAGAGCCTCAGTCCTGGATCTACAGCCTCAGTCCTGGATCTACAGCCTCAGTCCTGGGTCTACAGCCTCAGTCCTGGGTCTACAGCCTCAGTCCTGGGTCTACAACCTCAGTCCTGGGTGTACAGCCTCAGTCCTGGATCTACAGCCTCAGTCCTGGGTCTACAGCCTCAGTCCTGGGTGTACAGCCTCAGTCCTGGATCTACAGCCTCAGTCCTGGGTCTACAGCCTCAGTCCTGGGTCTACAACCTCAGTCCTGGGTCTACAGCCTCAGTCCTGGGTCTACAGCCTCAGTCCTGGGTCTACAGCCTCAGTCCTGGGTCTACAGCCTCAGTCCTGGATCTACAGCCTCAGTCCTGGATTTCATTTCTCTTCCCCTCCATCTCTTCTAGGACCTGATTGAAGACCTAAAGTACGAGCTGACGGGAAAGTTCGAGCGGCTCATTGTGAGTCTGATGCGGACTCCTGCGTTCCACGATGCCAAAGAAGTCAAAGATGCCGTTAAAGTAAGAAGGTCCGCTGTCTCTCGTCTTCTTTTCCATCTTGGTTTTTCCTCTTACGTATCGTTGTGTTCAAAGGGAGCAGGGACGGACGAGAAATGTTTGATTGAAATTTTGTCTTCGAGAAACAACCAGCAAGTCCACGACATGGTGGCAGCCTACAGGGAAGGTGAGTCACATATGGATGCAAACCGGGACTGGACCTGGACTGGACCCGGACTGAGGCAAATATAAGATTGTGACTAGAGTTGCAAAGGGGCAGAAAATGTCCAGAATCTTTCCAGTAAATTGCCATGGCAAGTTAAGCAGTAGCAGCAGCAGATGCAGTAATAGTAGTAGTAGCCTAGTGCAGGTTCATGCACAAGGCTGAATAGCATTAAAATCATAAATAATCACAAAACATTAAAAAGAAAGACAAAAATATAAAATCCCTCAGTTTTACTACAGCTAAACAGAACTGTTTTTAACCTGGATTTATACATTGTCAGAGAAGAAGCCTGTCTCACACTTTCAGTCCTGGATTTCAGGAAGATTGTTCCAGATTTTTGCTGCATGAATCTGAAATGCAGCCTCCCCATGTTTAGTCCTGACTCTGGGACCAGCAGGAGGCCAGCCTGGCCATAGCCATCCGTACACTCCGCTCAATCATCATTTCACTGCATGTAACGTCTGGGTGTGGTCCCTGTGTTTGCGAATACAATCGGTCGTATTTCGACCGGCTACTCAGAGAGCGCGGAAGGCGGGTGTTGTAGGTCGGTGCCGGTGACGTCAAGAGTTTGAGCCGAACGGGCAGGTTGTAGTTTGGTAATGGCGAAGAATGCGATAGTAAAGTAATCTGGTCTGGTTCTATCAAGAAATTGAAGCAGGAGCAAGAGGAATGTTTAGCAAATGTAATCACTGGTCAAGATTGTGGCGCTACTCCCCACGGGCTCCGTTAGCAGCAAAGGAGATGGCTAAGGCTAAATGCTAACGACAGACTCGGGCGCATTACATACGTCACAGTAAACTCAGATCCAATCGTTTCAATCTGCAAAAGGAGTTAACCCCTCCCACCTGTTAACGGAGCTCAATGGAGCAAATCCAGACCTTAGTATGAAATGAAATTTGTACTATGGTGTGGTACGACCAGGCTAGCATGAGGCCAGTCCCTGTGCTCCTCAGAGTCCCAGCAGGAGGCCAGTCCCTGTGCTCCTCAGAGTCCCAGCTGGAGGCCAGTCCCTGTGCTCCTCAGAGTCCCAGCAGGAGGCCAGTCCCTGTGCTCCTCAGAGTCCCAGCAGGAGGCCAGTCCCTGTGTTCCTGATGTCTTCAGAGACTCCAAGCCTAAAGTGAGTGTGTGTTTCAGCGTACGGCAGAGAGATGGAGGACGACATCATCGCAGACACTACAGGACACTTCAGGAAGATGCTGGTCGTACTGCTGCAGGCAAGGATTAGGCAGCAGTAGTAGTAGTAGCAGTAGTAGTAGTAGTAGTAGCAGTAGTAGTAGTAGCAGCAGCAGTAGTAGTAGTAGTAGCAGTAGCAGTAGTAGCAGCAGTAGCAGTAGTAGTAGCAGCAGTAGCAGTAGTAGTAGCAGTAGCAGTAGCAGTAGTAGTAGCAGTAGCAGTAGCAGTAGTAGTAGTAGCAGCAGCAGTAGTAGTAGTAGTAGCAGTAGCAGTAGTAGCAGCAGCAGCAGTAGTAGCAGTAGCAGTAGCAGTAGCAGTAGCAGTAGTAGTAGTAGTAACACACCTTTCCCACTGTACAGGGCACCAGGGATGAGTCTGGATCCGTGGATGAGGAGTTAGTGGCGGAGGACATCCAGGTCAGACCCAGTCTTTGTGGAGGTGTAAAGTATTAGTTCAATCTCTCTTTATTCTGAGAAGTAAATACAGAAAACAAACACAGAATATTATCTGGTGAGTCATGAATAGTTTCCAGAGCAGAGGTTCCAGCTCGAGTCTGCACCAGTGTGAAGTCATATGTGATGGAGAATTCTTAATTTAACGTGTGTGTGTGTGTGTGTGTGTGTGTGTGTGTGTGTGTGGGCTGGGACTGAAACCATATTTAAATATCAGTGTTTTATTCATATTAGGTCTCGTTATTGATTTGAGAGTCATAACGAGACCTTTTTTAGTTCTGCGCCACATGGTACTTTACCAGTGAGATTAGCTCCACGCGGTGAGTTCTGGCGCCCGGATCACAGACTTTCTGATTGGTGAAACGGTGGAGGGCGGGACATCGAAATGAAAACAATAACAAGATTTAGGGGCTGTAAAACTAATTTAGAAATTCAAATATCTCTGAACTACTGTTATCAGTTAAAAAAGAAAAGAACAGTTTTTATTATGATAGATTAGGGCCCTTTAATGATGACAGATTAGGGCCCTTTAATGATGACAGATTAGGGCCCTTTAATGATGACTGATTAAGGCCCTTTAATGATGACAGATTAGGGCCCTTTAATGATGACGGATTAGGGCCCTTGAATGATGACAGATTAGGGCTCTTTAATGATGACAGATTAGGGCCCTTTAATGATAACAGATTAGGGCCCTTTAATGATGACAGAATAGGGCCCTTTAATAAGGACAGATTAGGGCTCTTTAATGATGACAGATTAGGGCCCTTTAATGATGACAGATTAGGGCTCTTTAATGATGACAGATTAGGGCCCTTTAATAATGACAGATTAGGGCTCTTTAATGATGACAGATTAGGGCCCTTTAATGATGACAGATTAGGGCCCTTTAATGATGACAGATTAGGGCCCTTTAATGATGACAGATTAGGGCCCTTTAATGATGACAGATTAGGGCCCTTTAATTATGACAGATTAGGGCCCTTTAATTATAACAGATTAGGGCCCTTTAATTATGACAGATTAGGGCTCTTTCATGATGACAGATTAGGGCCCTATAATGATGACAGATTAGGGCCCTTTAATGACGACAGATTAGGGCCCTTTAATGATGACAGATTAGGGCCCTTTAATGATGACAGATTAGGGCCCTTTAATTATGACAGATTAGGGCCCTTTAATGATAACAGATTAGGGCCCTTTAATTATGACAGATTAGGGCTCTTTCATGATGACAGATTAGGGCCCTATAATGATGACAGATTAGGGCCCTTTAATGACGACAGATTAGGGCCCTTTAATGATGACAGATTAGGGCCCTTTAATGATGACAGATTAGGGCCCTTTAATGATGACAGATTAGGGCCCTTTAATTATGACAGATTAGGGCCCTTTAATTATGACAGATTAGGGCTCTTTCATGATGACAGATTAGGGCCCTTTAATGATGACAGATTAGGGCCCTTTAATGACGACAGATTAGGGCTCTTTAATGATGACAGATTAGGGCCCTTTAATGATGACAGATTAGGGCTCTTTCATGATGACAGATTAGGGCCCTTTAATGATGACAGATTAGGGCCCTTTAATGACGACAGATTAGGGCCCTTTAATGATGACAGATTAGGGCCCTTTAACGATGACAGATTAGGGCTCTTTCATGATGACAGATTAGGGCCCTTTAATGATGACAGATTAGGGCCCTTCAATGACGACAGATTAGGGCCCTTTAATGACGACAGATTAGGGCCCTTTAATGATGACAGATTAGGGTCCTTTAATGATGACAAATTAGGGCCCTTTAATGATGACAGATTAGGGCCCTTTAATGATGACAGATTAGGGCCCTTTAATGATGACAGATTAGGGCTCTTTCATGATGACAGATTAGGGCCCTTTAATGATGACAGATCAGGGCCCTTTAATGACGACAGATTAGGGCCCTTTAATGATGACAGATTAGGGCCCTTTAATGATGACAGATTAGGGCTCTTTCATGATGACAGATTAGGGCCCTTTAATGATGACAGATTAGGGCCCTTTAATGACGAAAGATTAGGGCCCTTTAATGATGACAGATTAGGGCCCTTTAATGATGACAGATTAGGGTCCTTTAATGATGACAGATTAGGGCCCTTTAATAATGACAGATTAGGGCCCTTTAATAATGACAGATTAGGGCTCTTTCATGATGACAGATTAGGGCCCTTTAATGATGACAGATTAGGGCCATTTAATGACAACAGATTAGGGCCCTTTAATGATGACAGATTAGGGCCCTTTAATGATGACAGATTAGGGCTCTTTCATGATGACAGATTAGGGCCCTTTAATGATGACAGATTAGGGCCCTTTAATGATACTTGAATGCTCTGTTGGAAGGACCTGTTTGCCGCCGGAGAGGAGCAGTGGGGCACGGACGAGGCCAAGTTCATCATGATCCTGGGAAACCGCAGTATTCCTCACCTCCACAAAGGTCTCTCCTTCTGATTGGTTGATTTGTTTTTTATAAAAGAAGTGTTTGAGGAAGAGAAATATACAAGTTTTTACTGAGAAGTGGATCCAGTCAGGTTTCTGCGGCCGATACAGATATTTTTGGTTTCGCTACCTCGCTGTTTGGTCTCTCTTTGGTCTCTCTCTCTCTCTCTGCTTGTTCTGGTCTCTCTCTGGTCTCTCTCTGGTCTCTCTCTGGTCTCTCTGGTGTCTCTCTGGTCTCTCTCTTCTCTCTCTGGTCTCTCTCTGGTCTCTCTCTTCTCTCTCTGGTCTCTCTCTGGTCTCTCTGGTCTCTCTCTGGTCTCTCTGGTCTCTCTCTGGTCTCTCTCCTCTCTCTGGTCTCTCTCTGGTCTTGCTCTGGTCTCTCTGGTCTCTCTCTGGTCTCTCTCTGGTCTCGCTCTGGTCTCGCTCTGGTCTCTCTGGTCTCTCTCTGGTCTCTCTCTTCTCTCTCTGGTCTCTCTCTGGTCTCTCTGGTCTCTCTCTGGGCTCTCTCCTCTCTCTGGTCTCTCTCTGGTCTTGCTCTGGTCTCTCTGGTCTCTCTCTGGTCTCTCTCTGGTCTCGCTCTGGTCTCGCTCTGGTCTCTCTCTGCTCTCTCTGGTCTCTCTCTGGTCCCTATCTGGTCTCTCTTCTCTCTCTGGTCCCTATCTGGTCTCTCTCTGGTCTCACTCTTCTCGCTCTGGTCTCTCTCAGCTCACTCTGGTCTCTCTCTGCCCTCTCTGGTCTCTCTCTTCTCGCTCTGGTCTCTCTCTTCTCGCTCTGGTCTCTCTCTTCTCGCTCTGGTCTCTCTCTGCTCCCTCTGGTTATTCTCTCTCTCTCTGTTTTGCTGATTTTGGTTTGAAATGTATAATTATTATTATTTTACAGTGTGCTTCTTACTCCACCAATATAGCCAAAAGCATCACATGACTGTCCCCTTTTTTTAAAGTCAGAACAAAAATTTTGAGTTCAGAAAAATGTCAAAGGACTAAATGTGAGAATGTGTAAAAAACTGCTTAGTTGCCGGACATGTTTTGGCAGTATACTTCCATCTTTGTCATGCCATACCTGCATGAAAGCCAGTTTGTTTTAGACCCTTGTTGACAAGTGGGGTAGGTCCTGGTTAGTGCTATGATGAGAGACCCCTGGGAGTCACATTCATAACATTGATCTGTTATTATTATCAGTATGTCTCTCTGGTTTCCCACTGTACTCTCGTCTCTCTCTCTCTCTCTCTCTCTCTCTCTCTCTCTCTCTCTCTCTCTCTCTCTCTCTCTCTCTCTCTCTCTCTCTCTCTCTCTCTCTCTGGTCTCTCTCTCTCTCTCTCTCTCTGGTCTCTCTCTGGTCTCTCTCTGGTCTCTCTCTGCTCTCTCTGGTCTCTATCTGGTCTCTCTCTGGTCTTTCTCTGGTCTCTCTCTGGTCTCTCTCTGGTCTCTCTCTGCTCTCTCTCTGGTCTCTCTCTGGTCTCTCTCTGCTCTCTCTCTGCTCTCTCTGGTCTCTCTCTGATCTCTCTCTGGTCTCTCTCTGGTCTTTCTCTGGTCTCTCTCTGGTCTCTCTCTGCTCTCTCTCTCTCTCTCTGGTCTCTCTCTCTCTCTCTCTCTTTCTGGTTTCTCTCTCTGATCTCTCTCTCTGGTCTCTCTCTCTGGTCTCTCTCTGGTCTCTCTGGTCTCTCTCTGCTCTCTCTTTCTGTGTTCTCTCTCTCTCTTTCTGGTTTCTCTCTCTCTGGTCTCTCTCTGCTCTCTCTTTCTGTGTTCTCTCTCTCTCTTTCTGGTTTCTCTCTCTCTGGTCTCTCTCCGGGACCTCCACTGGTCTCTCTCTGGTCTCTGTCTCTCTCTCTGGTCTCTCTCTGCTCTCTCTGTCTCTCTCTGATCTCTCTCTCTCTCTGGTCTCTCTCTGCTCTCTCTGTCTCTCTCTGATCTCTCTCTCTCTCTGGTCTCTCTCATTTCAATTTGGTAATTTCAGGTGGTCATAAAAGTTTATAAAAAGTGTGTGGGGAGTTTTAGCCTTAAAACAAACAGCTGCTTCCTCGCGGATAATCTCAAAGTATCAGTAACAAAACAAACAAACCATGTATGTATGTACAGTATGTATTGTATATCTCCAACTGTGAATGCAACCATGAACTTTCCCACGCGCTCTCCCTTCGTCTGCAGTGTTTGAGGAGTATGAAAAGGCCTACGAGACAACCATCGAGGACAGCATCAAGAGCGAACTGTCCGGGGACTTTGAGCGCCTCATGCTGGCCGTGGGTAAGAGAGGGACTGGACTAGACTGGACTAGACTGGACTGAACCGGACTGGACTAGACTGAACTAGACTGGACTAGACTGGACTACACTAGACTGAACTAGACTGAACTAGACTAGACTAGTCTAGACTAGACTAGACTAGACTAGACTGCAGTTTAGTCTAGTAAAGTCCAGTACATCGACTGGACTGGACTAGACAGGACTGGACTGGACTGGGCTGGGCTGGACTGGACCAGACCGGACTGGACTAGACTGGACCGAACTGGACTGGACTGAACCGAACTGCACTGGACTAGACTGGACTGGACTGAACCGCACCTGTTTGTTTCCTCAGTGCAGTGCATCCGCAGTGTCCCCATGTACTTCGCCAAACGCCTTTACAAGTCCATGAAGGTACTGTCACAAAGTACTACACAACTGGAAGAGTACTACACATAAGTACAATACACAAGTACTACACACAAGGACTACACACAAGTATTACACACGAGTACTACAGACACACATTACTCACTCAAGTACTACACTGGAGTACTTTGTCTGTATCTGTGCACTTGTTTTCAACTCCTGGTGGGTTCCATAACCTGAGATTCCACTCACGTCATGGGGACTGGTTTTACGTGGTGGGGCCCGAACACCGGACCCCACTGGTCCAAGCTTAATAATCAATGGGTAATGCTTTTCTAACGGTCCTTATGCAGTCTCTGTAAAAATATGGAAAGGACCCCTGGAGGTTTACTTTCCTGAAAAAAGTGTGTTATGTGTCGGAACCCTGGTGGTGGGTTGCGGGATATCAAGGAGGGGCACACTGGGGCAATTTCAGTCCAGCAGGCTGGAGCCAATCATGGAGCAGCACAACAGAGGAAATCAGGTGTCAGGCTAGAAAAAGGTGCAAGTGTGTGGTTCATTAGGCTGCAAGAAATCATGGAGGAGCACACTGAAGCGCACGCTTACAAACCACTGGTAAGTGCTGACTACAAGTCATGACTTCAAATTGTTATATAGAATGATTACAAATTATTTGTTGTTTGTGCAGCTTAGTCAAGAGTCCCTAATTGATGAAGTCGACTCAGATTCTGACGATTTAACTGTCAAGAAGAAACCTGTAAAAAAGTATGGAAAAAGAAAAATCAAAAACACTTTTCTTCAAGACTCGGAAAGTGACGAACCAAAGGCAAATAAGATTGTTATCATGCAGCTGCAAAAGAAGAAAAATGGGGGGCGAGTATACAGCAAGAGACACTTCTGCCTCTACTGTTCAATGTCCTGCCACAAAATGTCCCGTCATTTGACTAGAAAACATGGAAATGAAAGTGACGTAGCCAGAGCATTGGCTCTACCTGTGAAATCTAAAGCACGTAAACTTCAGTTTGATTTGATCAGGAATAGTGGAAACCGTGAGCACAATTTTGAGGTTTTAAAGGCCGGCATTGGAACTTTAGTCCCAGCTAAACAGCCAAATTCCCCAGTTAAATCCAGTGAGTTTTTGCACTGTATAGACTGTGGGGCATTGCTTAAGCGAAAGTCGCTGTGGAGGCATGTGGCCAGGTGCCGGCTTTCACAGAAAGATGCCCAGGCTAAACCAGGTAGAAGTAGGGTCCAGTCCCTCTGCTCCCTAGCCCAGCCTGTACCGGAGGGCATCAGCAAAAAGCTGTGGTCTTTAATTTCGGCAATGCATCAGGATGAGGTCACGGGTGTTGTCAAAGCAGAAAAGGGGATTCTGAGACTCGGAGAGCACCTGTACTTAAAACACGGGCATGATAAGACTAAGCATGATTACATTAGGCAGAAAATGAGAGAAGTCGGTAGGTTAATTAACGAAGCAAAAACCGCAGGGAAACTGAAAACAATTAAGGATTTCTTTATTCCTTCCAACTTTAACCATGTGATTGATGCAGTCAGGTCTGTGGCTGGATATGATGAGGAAACAAATCAATACAAGACTCCATCCTTGGCCCTCAAACTCGGCCATAGCCTCAGAAAGCTAGCAGATATTCTTCAATGTGACTCAAAAATGGAGCATTGTGTTGATGAACTATTTATTAAAAACCTCCAACGAAGCCGGCTGCTTTTTGAGAAGAGGTGGGACGTCTGTGTTTCTTCTGCTGCCCTACAGACCCTCCGGCAAGCCAAGTGGAACACTCCGGACCTGCTCCCTCTGACTGAGGACGTTAGAGCCATGCATGCACATATTGAGGTATGTCGACCTGAATATGTGCAAACCCTAATAAGTGAGCCAACGTCTAAGCATTGGTCTAAACTGGCAGTTTTGACTCTTTGTGAGGTCATCATTTTCAATCGAAGAAGGGAAGGTGAGGTTTCAAAGATGCCACTGACAGCCTTTACCTTAAGAAGTAAGACTGGGATCCATTCTGACATTGCTCTGGGACTGTCCCAACTTGAGAAAAAGCTGTGTCAGCATTTTCAACGCATTGAAATTAAAGGGAAAAGAAGTCGGAAAGTGCCGGTTCTTTTGACTCCTGAAATGATTGCTTCGATGGAGGTGCTGGTGGAGAACAGAAGGGCCTGTTCCATCTCTGACCATAACCCATACTTCTTTTCCCGCCCGGGCGCAGACACCCACATCAGGGGATCAGACTCCCTACGCCAGGTAGCCAAAGAATGTGGTGCGGTGCATCCAGAGATGCTATCCTCAACCAAACTTAGAAAGCACATAGCTACTATGTCTACAGTTCTCAATATGAAAGAGAATGAGATGGACATACTTGCCAACTTCCTCGGCCATGACATTCGCATCCACAGGCAATATTACAGACTACCAGAGGGGACACTGGAGCTGGCCAAAATCAGCAAAGTGTTGATGGCCATGGAGCAGGGAAGAGTGACGGAATTCGAAGGAAAGAGCCTCGACCAGATACAAATTGAGCCTGAAGGTAATTCTTGATATTATTAAAATATGTATGATTTTTTTCCCCTAAAGGCCACTTGTATTTTTATTTTCTGTGCGACAGGGAGAGCAGTAGAGATCCTCTCACAAACGGACGGGCTAAAAGAAACTTCAAGCGGAGAACCTTCAACCATTCATCCAGATGCACCCCATGGTAGTGGCAGTGCCCCTTCTGGTAAGTGTACCAGGTGGGGGATTACAGCCAGGCTGCTTGGTCCTAACCCTGGGAGTGTATATTGCTAATATATTTTTATTTCTCTCCCTAGAACGTGTAAGAAAGCCATGGTCTGCATCTGAGGTGAAGGCTGTGGAGAAGACCATGACACCTTTCATACAGACTGGAAAGGTCCCTGGGAAGTCTCACTGCCTGGCCTGCATTAATGCCTCACCAGATGACCTTAGACATCGGACATGGAGTGGCATTAAATTCTATGTCAAAAATAGAATCACTGCAATTCGAAAACAAAATCTAAAATAAAATTCCTTTAAAATAGTTGTTTGGTTTCTATTGACTGTTTTGTATTACTTAAAGTAGTCCCAGTAAAAAAAGATTATGTCTATGGGTCCCATTCTGAACGGCCCTGTCAAAGGGACCCACCAGGTAACAAAAACGTGTATGTGTGTGTGTGTGTGTGTGTGTGTGTGTGTGTGTGTGTGTGTCTGACTGTATGTGTGTGTATCTGTATATCTATGTCTGTGTGTATTCGTGTGTACCTATTATTTTGTGTGTGTCCCTGTGTATATGTAATTGTGTCTATCTGTGTGTGTATATATATATATATATGTGTAACTGTGTGTTACTGTGTGTATACCTGTGTATATCTGTGTGTGTGTGTGTCCCTCTATGTATGTGTATCTGTGTGTATGTCTGTGTGTAACTGTGTGTTACTGTGTGTATATCTGTGTGTATGTGTGTGTGTGTGTATTGATGTAGAATTATAATGTTGTATACTAATGATTTCCAGTAGGTGTTTGCAAACATGTCTTTGTGCAATATTAAAGCCTGGATTTAATGGAATTCAGACAAGCACCAAGGACAAGGCTTCTGTGATAAAAGTATCATTTTCAGGAACAGCGTGTCTCTAGCGGCCTGAGACACAAAACTGGACTAAACCAGACTGGGACCAGCGTCAGACCATGTGACGTCATCGGAGATTCTGATAAAACCGTTGGGAGGACACATTGGGGGAAGTTAGAGCACAGGGATAGAGATTTAGGGAGTAGCTCCGGGAGTTCTGTATCAACATTATATTGTAAAGAGAAATAAATGTACTATTGGAACTCTTGAATCTTGGCCTTATTTCTGTACCAAATTCTGAACACGTCGGTCAAATCATTTTTGACAACAGTATCTATATCTATATGTGTGTGTGTGTAGGGCCTGGGCACAGCAGACAACACTCTGATCTAACTGTGTGTATATGTCTGTGTGTGTGCGTGTATCTATATGTGTGTGTGTGTGTATCTATATCTATATGTGTGTGTGTGTGTGTGTGTGTGTATCTATATCTATATATGTGTGTGTGTGTAGGGCCTGGGCACAGCAGACAACACTCTGATCTAACTGTGTGTATATGTCTGTGTGTGTGCGTGTATCTATATGTGTGTGTGTGTGTGTTGTCGTCAAAAACAATTTTGACTGACGTGTTCAGAATTTGATACAGAAATAAGGCCAAGAATGCAAGAGTTAAAAATAGAACATTTATTCCTCTTTACAATTAAATGTTGATACAAAACTCTTTGAGCTCTTAATTTCCCTGAATCTAACCCTATGCTGGCCATTCTAAACTGTCCCTCAAGGCCTGAAAATGTGCAGAGAACATGCAGGCGCTCTGCCATGTTCTCTGTCTCTATCCCTGCTCTGACTGACTAGAAAAATCCTACCCCCAGTTTTTATCAACATGTCCGATGACGTCACATGGTCTGAGACTGGTCTCCGGTCTCTGGTCTGGTCTCTGGTCCGGTCTCTGGTCTGGTCTCTGCTTAAGCAAACAATGCCCCCACCCGTGCGGCGCCTGTGTAAACGCAGCTGCTGCGGGGGGGAGCTGCGGGTGGTTCCATAGGTCAAAATTGCCACACATGTGTTTATTCTTGGAGTCAATAATTGTCTGGTTTGTAAGCTGGTCATCCTTATGATTCCTGAGTGCATATTCTTTTGTCTGATGTGCAGCATTTTGTGAATATTCGTCAGTGTGTATCTATATCTATATGTGTGTGTGTGTGTGTGTGTATCTATATCTATATATGTGTGTGTGTGTAGGGCCTGGGCACAGCCGACAACACTCTGATCCGCATCATGATTGGTCGATCTGAGATTGACATGTTGGACGTCAGAGAGTGTTTCCGTCTGCGCTACGAGAAGTCTCTGTACAACATGATCAAGGTGAGGCGTGTTGTTTAGACCCGCGTCATCCTCCCCCCACAGAACCACACAGCAGCTCGCCGTGTTGTTTAGACCCGCGTCATCCTCCCCCCACAGAATCACACAGCAGCTTGGCGTGTTGTTTAGACCCGCGTCATCCTCCCCCCACAGAACCACACAGCAGCTCGGCGTGTTGTTTAGACCCGCGTCATCCTCCCCCCACAGAACCACACAGCAGCTCGGCGTGTTGTTTAGACCCACGTCATCCTCCCCCCACAGAACCACACAGCAGCTCGGCGTGTTGTTTAGACCCGCGTCATCCTCCCCCCACAGAACCACACAGCAGCTCGGCGTGTTGTTTAGACCCACGTCATCCTCCCCACACAGACCCATACAGCAGCTCGGCGTGTTCTTTAGACCCGCGTCATCCTCCCCCCACAGAACCACACAGCAGCTCAGCGTGTTGTTTAGACCTGCGTCATTCTCCCACCACAGACCCACACAGCAGCTCGGCGTGTTGTTTAGACCCGCATCATCCTCCCCTCACAGACCCACACAGCAGCTCGGCGTGTTGTTTAGACCCGCGTCATCCTCCCCCACACGGATACCAGGCAATAATGACTGAACACACACTCTTTACTCCCACCAGTGCGCCGGCGAGCCGTTTTTATTTTTAAAATGTTCTGCTGGAAATAGCAGATGTATTTTGAACACCAAATCCCAAAAGCTGTATATCATTTTAAAGCTTATTTTCTTATCTACATCTATATGCAAGTGTAAACTACATCAGGCATTGCATTCAAAAGATATAACACATAATGTGGGCACAAAATAAATCACTTCGGAAAAAGTTTTTTACCTTTGGGCTTGTGCTGCATAAATAAATCAGCTCTCCTCCCGGCTTTCTATGGCTCTTTCTCTCTGGAACAGTCCATTTAAAAATAATATCCACTTGTATTTCCCAAAGTATAATCCATTCTGGAGAAATAATCCAAAAATGTGCATTTATCTTTAGCAAAAAAAAAAGAGCACAGAGGATGTTCTTTCACTGTTTACGGACTTTTAGCTTTGTTTTTCACCCAAAAACATAGTATCCACGTGTTCAGCTACTCCTTAGCTTTAAAATGACACCTTCTATGAAGCTCTACGAGCTATTTTAGGTCTGGTCCGGACCAAAGAACCGAACCGAGATCCATTTTTTTAGGTGGTCTCGGCCCGCTTCCAAAGGAATTCTGGTCCGAGTCGATTCAGGTCTGAATACATCCGGTGTCGATCCGACACAAAGCCGTTGACAGAAACTGAGGAATTAGCCATGCTGCGGCTAACTCTGCTGCTAACTATGCTGCTAACTATGCTGCTAACGCTACACAACAACAATGAGCCTTGGGCAGACCTGGAGCAGTGAGGAGACGCTGTGCAACAGGCTTATGGAGTTAAAACTGTTCACAGTATACACTGATGTTAATGGCAGCATCTTCAAACCATTTGCATTATTAAAAGCCTCTCTATGGTCTCTGTCTCTGGTCTGTCTTTGGTCTCTCTCTGGTCTCTCTCTCTGGTCTCTGTCACTGGTCTCTCTCTGGTCTCTCAGGTCTCTCTCTGATCTCTTTCTCTGGTCTCTGTCTCGGGTCTCTCTTTGGTCTCTCTCTCTGGTCTCTCTCTGGTCTCTTTCTATGGTCTCTCTCTGGTCTCTGTCTCTGGTCTCTATTTCTGGTCTCTCTCTGGTCTCTTTCTATGGTCTCTATTTCTGGTCTCTCTCTGGTCTCTTTCTATGGTCTCTATTTCTGGTCTCTCTCTTTTCTCTGGTCTCTCTCTGGTCTCTCTCTTTTCTCTGGTCTCTTTCTGGTCTCTCTCTTTTCTCCGGTCTCTCTCTGGTCGTAGTAATGTTTAACGCATGATTTTTGTTGTACTTAATCAATCTTAATGAATGCGTTAATGTCTCGGCTCTATTAAAAAATTGTATTAATTAAGTGTTAATCTGTTTATCTATGTATTTGATCGGGACAATGCACATTAATGAACATCAGTATAAAACAAATGTTAATATGCCGGATTATAGCTACCAAGCTTGTTTTCATCCGTAATCCGCAGGCAGGAAAATACATAGAAAACGACAACATACAATTCTGTGATATATAAGAATGTGTGTGTGTGTGTGTGTGTGTGTTTCCAGGACGACACTTCCGGAGACTACAAGAGGACTCTGCTGAACCTGTGTGGAGGAGATGACGAGTGAGTCCAAACATGGAACATGGACCTCTGCTCTCACTGCGGGAATAAACTCACGACGTCAAATATCTCCGCTTAGAACATCAAACTATATCTGTGGACGGGTTCTTTCCGCTCTGACCACAAATGTTCAGATTGAGGTCAGAGCGTTGTCTTGGCCCCTGCACCTGGATACGTTTCATCTTAAGAGAATTAAATAGTATAAATGTCATGTTGATATTTTTCATATCAAATTCACGTACACTAGTAATAATGTGGGTCCCAGTATTGACCCTTGTGGTACCCCATTAGTGATCTCATCGTCGGAGTATGAAATAGTATAAATGTCATTAATGTTGATATTTTGCATGTTACATTTACGTACACTGTTAATAATGTGGGTCCCAGTATTGACCCTTGCGGTACCCCACGGGTAAGTTAATAATTTATTTATTTATTTATTTGTTTCAATTGTGGACAAAAACAATACTACACATATTACAGTTACATTTCAAATAATTGTCGTCTTGTCTCACAAATGAAAAGGAGCAGAAAGAAGAAAAAAAATCTTATGTTGCCTGCCCCTTTCTTCATACATGTACAAATTAAATTTAAAAAAAATTTAAAAAAAGAAAAAAATAAGATGGCCTTTAGCACTTCTTCAAACTGTTTTTATTTGATGTGTTTTTGTTTTCATAATTCTTTGTTTGTTATTTTTTTTTTCTAATCATTCATTTCGTACGATTTCACTGTTGTTGCTTTGATTTTTTTCTTAAACATGTGGATGTTTGCGGATTATTTTATTTCATAGTCAAGTTGATTCCATAGTTTTACTCCGACCACTGATATTCCCATGTGTTTCTGGGTGGTTCTGGCAAAAGGGACGGAGAAGTGTAACTTCCTTCTACTGTCCTGGTTTATATTGAGAGAGAAGAGCTGTTGTACAGCTGCTGGCAGCAGAGAGTCTCTGGCTTTGTACATCACAATGAGTGACTGTAGTTTGATCAGATCCTCTAGTTTTAACAGTTTTGATTTTATGAATAGGTTGTTTGTGTGTTCTCTTGAGTCCACTTTATGAATGATTCTCACTGCTTTTTTTTGTAAGAGGATTAGAGGATGTATGGTGTGTTTGTATGTATTTCCCCAGACTTCTACACAGTAGGTGAAATGGGGCAGTATCAGGGTACTGTACAGGAGCCTTAGAGCTTTATGATCAAGTGAATGTTTCACGTTGTGCAGTACCGAGATATGTTTTGATATTTTTCTTTTTACCTGAGTTACATGGGATTTCCAATTTAATTTCTCATCCATTGTCACTCCCAAAAATGTTATTTCTTGTACTCTTTCAATTTAAACAACAAAAGTGACAGAAGCGACAAGAAGCATCCAGGAACAGCTCTTCCAGCCTGCTGGAATCTCCGCTCCCAGACACAGCATGCCGATCTCTCACGCAGAGGAAAAGAAACAGAGCAAAACTCCCTCAAAACAATCCAGAGAATGGCACAAACCGAGCCGCGCATTCTCCACCAAATCTGTTAGGATTTAGCAGACAGAGACGGATCGTGGTGTGCCAAACTCTGGAAGTTTATTTAAGTTGCTCTCAAGTTCCACTGTTTTACTCTGTTTCTTTCTCTCAGACAGAATAAAGGCAGTACACAGTTTATATAGTCATTGTCACGTCACACATCGAAAGACATACGTGTCACACAGAGACAGTCACATCATAGTCATAACATGGAGTCCTTGTAGAGTCCTTGTACAGTCCTGCACGTAGGCCATATTGCTATCTAATACTAACACTATTTATTGACACCTGGACGTCTGTGTTACTGTTATTGTTTGAAAACACCATGAATTTCGTTTTGCTTATATTTAATAATAATTTATTCTCATCGAACCATGTTTTTATTTTGATCATTTCCTCTTCCGTCGTCCTTGTTAATTTTTTTATATTATCTCCTGATAGAAAAAAATGTGTGTCATCTGCAAATAAGACTGATTTAAGTTTTGATGAGACAGAACATAAGTCATTGATATATAAAATAAAGAGTTTTGGCCCGAGAATGGAACCTTGGGGAATTCCACACTGAATATTTAGTTTGTTAGAAATGTTGCCAGCAAACTGTACAAACTGTTGTCTATTTTCTAAATAGCTCTCAACCCAATTTACCACCCCTCCTCTTATGCCATACCACTGTAGTTTTTTTATTAATATACTGTGATTAATTGTGTCGAATGCCTTTTTTAAGTCAACAAATACTGCCAATGTGCTTTGTTTATTTTCTAGTGCTGCTGTTATGTGCTCTGTGATTTGCAGTAGTGCTAAAGCCGTGGATCGTTTTTTCCTGAAGCCAAATTGGTTCTCATTAATCAACATGTTTTTTTCTATAAAGGAATCTAATCTGTGAACAAAAAGTTTTTCAATAATTTTTGCAACCTGTGAAATTAAAGAAATGGGTCTGTAATTTGTTAGACAATGCTTGTCCCCTGTTTTGAATACAGAAATTACTTTTGATGTTTTTAATCTATCAGGAAAAAGTCCAGAAGTGAAAGACAGGTAAAAAATATGGCAAAGTGGTTTGGTTATGCAGTCTATGGTCTTTTTAATGATAGCCATGTCTATCCCATCACTATCTGTCGATGTCTTATTTTTAAACTCTGCAACTGTTCTTAAAATTTCTGGTTCAGTGACTTCTTCCAAATATATGGAGTGACAAATTTTACTGCCTTGTGTTTTTAAATATGTATTTCCCGGTTGTTGAATTTTTTCAGCAAGCTTTGGCCCTATATTTACAAAGTACGAGTTAAGCTTGTTGGCCATATCTTTAACATCTGTATTTGATTATTTTCATCATTTAGTAAGTAATTTGGTATAGTCGACTTCGGTTTCTTCTTTTCCATAACTTGTTTTAATATCTTCCATGTTGCTTTCATATCATTCTGACTTTCTAATAATGCTTTAGAATTATACTCTTTTCTCTTTTTCTTCTCTTCCTTAATATGCTTGTCAATTTGTTTTTATAAGTTTTATATTTATTATTACTTTCTTGTGTTCTAAATCTAATTGACTCTTCATATAACTTGTTCTTCTTGGCACATGCATTTAGCAGTCCTCTTGTCAGCCATGGTTTAAGTGTTTCTTTCACTTTCCTTATTCGTTCTGGGCAGTTGTTGTCATACAGACACTTGTACTGGTCTAGAAAGGCTTCACATGCAGCATTCACCTCTGGTACATAAACTTCATTCCATGTCTCATTCAGTAGGTCATTTCTTAATTTATTTATTGTCTCTTCATTTTGTATTCTTTCTATTCTGTGCTGTCTCTCCTTTTGAACTTTTTTATTGTCAGTACCCCCTTTGTATGTCATAAAGATCGGTAAGTGGTCTGTTATGTCACTAATCAAGATGCCACTATTAACTGTCGTTTCGATTATGTTTGTAAATATGTTGTCAATAAGTGTTTCAGAGTCAATGGTTATTCGAGTAGGCTTTGTGATGAGTGGGTAGAGTCCTTTACAATACATCATATCTAGAAAGTGTTCCGTTTGTCTATGTTTGGTTGAATTTAATAAATCAATATTGTAGTCACCACATGCAATATATATTTTGTTGTCCTTTAAGCTTTCCAGAATGCTCTCCATGCGCTCTGCAAAAGTGTCCACGTTTGCACCAGGGGCTCTGTACACACAAGTCACAATAATATTTTTCTTCTTTTCCATCATAATTTCTACAGTAATGCACTCCATTAGATCATTGGATAAATAATCTTTATTTATATAGCGCCTTTCACAGACCAGAGTCACAAAGCGGTTTACAATTGTGGGCATTTGTCTCTCACGCCACAGACCTATTGTACCATGTTTTTAGGGGTAGGGTAAAACCGGAACACCTGGAGGAAACCTACGCAGACACAGAGAAAACATGCAAACTCCACTACGAAAAGGCCCTGTTTCGACTGGGATTCGAACTCAGGACCTCTTGCTGAGAGCTATCCACTCAGCCACTGTGCCGCCCTATGTCACTGTAGGAGTCTGAGATACTATAAATATCATTAATTTTGATATTTAGCATATTACATTCACGTACACTAGTAATAATGTGGGTCCCAGTATTGACCCTTGCGGTACCCCAAAAGCAGTGTCCCTAAATTCTGATTTGTGTCGGTCAATCTGAACATTCTGTCGTATTTCCCTCAAATAGCTCTATATCTCTAGCAAAGTCTATAGCAACTATTTCTCTGCTTGTCTCCTGCTCTCCATTTTTTATTAAGTCTAAGTCCATCTTTTTTAATTAATATTCAACGATCAATGTTATCGGTTTAGATTTCTTGTTTTCTCTGTGACAGTCTGGCCGGAGAGTTCTTCCCTGAAGCGGCTCAACTCGCCTACAAGATGTGGGAGATCAGCTCCACGACCAAAGTGAAGGTTCGTTGTTAAATTACCGCAACAATAATAACAATACATTTATTTTAAAACAGTATTATGTTGGTTTTGTGTTTCATAATAATCCGTTGTAAAAGCCTCAAGTGAATGGGAAATGGGAGTCCATTTTTCACAAAGATATTTTCAAAAATGTAATGTATTTGATTGTTGTTGTGATGTGAACTAAATATGGGTCAAATTTACCCACCACTGTGATTCAAAAATACCCTAAATAAAACATTTGAGCTGAAGTTTGATGATTTTTCCTATCTTGACTGACCCTGAGTTATTTATACCCTTTTAGGTTCTCATTTTGGTATTTTTCTTCTACTTTGAATCATCTGTGGTGGGTAGTTTTGACCCGTGGGAAGCATAAGTTATAAATAAATGTGTTTGTTTTTTGCAGCTGAGGCCGACAGTGCGACCGGCCTCTGACTACGACCCCGCCGCAGACGCCCAGGCGCTCAGGAAGGCCATGAAGGGCTTCGGTCAGTCACACAATCCATCCATCCATCCATTTTCTTCCGCTTTATCCGTTGCCGGGTCGCGGGGGCAGCAGTCTAAGCAGAGACGCCCAGACTTCCCTATCCACACACACTTCCTCCAGCTCGTCCGGGGGGACCCCAAGGCGTTCCCAGGCCAGCTGAGAGACATAGTCCCTCCAGCGTGTCCTAGGTCTTCCGCGGGGCCTCCTCCCGGTGGGACGTGCCCGGAACACCTCCCCAGGGAGGCGTCCAGGAGGCATCCGGAACAGATGCCCGAGCCACCTCAACTGGGTCCTCTCGACGTGGAGAAGCAGCGGCTCTACTCCGAGCTCCTCCCGTGTGACTGAGCTCCTCACCCTATCTCTAAGGGAGCGCCCAGCCACTCTGCGGAGGAAGCTCATTTCGACCGCTTGTATCCGCGATCTCGTTCTTTCGGTCATTACCCAAAGCTCATGACCATAGGTGAGGGAGGGAACGAAGATTGACCGGTAAATCGAGAGCTTTGCCTTTCGGCTCAGCTCCTTCTTTACCACAACAGTCCGATACAGCGACCGCATCACTGCGCACGCTGCACCGATCCGCCTGTCAATCTCACGCTCCATTCTTCCCTCACTCGTGAACAAGACCCCGAGATACTTGAACTCCTCCACTTGAGGAAGGACCTCTCCACCCACCTGAAGAGGGCAGGGCACCTTTTTCCGGTCGAGCACCATGGCCTCAGATTTGGAGGTGCTGATTCTCATCCCAGCCGCTTCACACTCGGCTGCAAACCGTCCCAGTGCATGCTGCAGGTCCTGGTTCGTTGGAGCCAACAGGACAACATCGTCCGCAAACAGCAGAGATGAAATCCTGTGGTCCCCGAACCGGACCCCCTCCGACCCCTGGCTGCGCCTAGATATTCTGTCCATAAATACAGTGAACAGAACCGGTGACAAAGGGCAGCCCTGTCGGAGGCCAACATTCACCGGGAACAGGTCTGACTTACTGCCGGCAATGCGAACACAGCTCTGGCTCCGGTCATACAGGGACCGGATGGCCCTCAGCAGAGGACCCCCGACCCCGTACTCCCGGAGAACCCCCCAAAGGACACCCCGGGGAACACAGTCGAACGCCTTCTCCAAATCCACAAAGCACATGTGGACAGGTTG
Organism: Knipowitschia caucasica; assembly: GCA_964034765.1. NCBI lineage: Eukaryota > Metazoa > Chordata > Actinopteri > Gobiiformes > Gobiidae > Knipowitschia > Knipowitschia caucasica. The sequence goes on from OZ035839.1 coordinate 35,293,479, forward strand.
GGCGAACTCCCATGAACCCTCGAGTATCCGATGGAGAGTATAGAGCTGGTCCAGTGTTCCGCGACCGGGACGAAAACCACACTGCTCCTCCTGGATCCGAGATTCGACCATCGGCCGTAGCCTCCTCTCCAGTACCTTGGAGTAGACCTTACCGGGGAGGCTGAGGAGTGTGATCCCACGATAATTGGAACACACCCTCCGGTCCCCCTTCTTGTAGAGAGGGACCACCACCCCGGTCTGCCACTCCATTGGCACCGCCCCCGATCGCCACGCGATGTTGCAGAGACGTGTCAGCCAAGACAGTCCTACAACATCCAGAGACTTTAGATAATCAGGGCGGATCTCATCCACACCCGGAGCCTTGCCACCATGGAGGCTACCAACCACCTTGGTGACCTCAGCCAGGGAGATGGATGTATCCGCCCCAACATCCTCAGCCTCTGCCTCTGAAACAGAGGACGTGACGGGGGGATTGAGGAGAACCTCAAAGTATTCCTTCCACCGCCCGACAATATCCCCAGTCGAGGTCAGCAGCTCTCCACCCGCACCGTACATGGTGTTGGCAAAGAACTGCTTCCCCCTCCTGAGGCGCCGGACGGTTTGCCAGAATTTCTTTGAGGCCGACCGATAGTCATGCTCCATGGACTCTCCGAACTCCTCCCAGTCCCGGGTTTTTGCCTCTGCAACAGCCCGGGCCGCGGCACGCTTGGCCTGCCGGTACTGGACAGCTGCCTCAGGAGTCCCCCGAACCATCATGGCTCGATAGGACTCCTTCTTCAGCCTGACAGCATCCCTTACTGCCGGTGTCCACCACCGGGTTCGGGGGTTGCCGCCGGGACCAGCACCAGAGACCTTGCGACCACAGCTATGAGCCGCCGCATCGGCGATTGAGGCAGAGAACATGGTCCACTCGGACTCCATGTCCCCCTCCTCCACCGGGACCTGGGAGAAACTCTCCCGGAGGTGTGAGTTGAAAGTCCGTCTGACAGGGGGCTCAGCGAGACGTTCCCAGCAGACCCTCACTATACGCTTGGGTCTGCCAGGTCTGACCGGCTTCTTCCCCTGCCAGCGGATCCAACTCACGACCAGGTGATGATCGGTTGACAGCTCCGCCCCTCTCTTTACCCGAGTGTCCGAGACACGCGGTCGAAGGTCAGATGATACGACAACAAAGTCGATCATCGACCTCCGGCCTAGGGTGTCCTGGTGCCACGTGCACTGGTGGACACCCTTGTGCTCGAACATGGTGTTCGTGATGGACAAACTGTGACTGGCACAGAAGTCTAACAACTGAACACCGCTCGGGTTCAGATCAGGGGGGCCGCTCTTCCCGATCACCCCTCTCCAAGTGTCACTGGCGTTTCCCACATGGGCGTTGAAGTCCCCCAGGAGAATAACGGACACACAACAGTCACACAATTTTATCTTCAAACTTTTATTGAAGCAAAACAAATCCTTGAAATGGTCTCGCACATTTTTTGACCTCGTGTTTACAAAGAGAGCAGTTGTATTTAAAAATGTGGCCAAAAGTGGTACTGCAGCCTCTCCCACTCTCCCTGACTCAGGTTGCCAGATATGCAGACGAATCCAGCTGGGACCATAACAGCTGAATAGACAAGAGTTTTGTCAACAACAAATCTATAACCAACACCTTTTTCACAAAGATAGAAATCCTGGTTTTATTCCTTGTTTTGTCGTTAATGATTTGAGAATCATAACGAGACCTTTTTTAGTTCTGCGCCACATGGTACTTTCAATCCAATCCAATCCACTTTATTTATATAGCACGTTTAAACAACAGTTACGTTTACAAAGTGCTGCACAAAAAAGTATAAAATAAATAACAACTTATCCTTAGCTTCACCAAGTATAAAATAATTACAATATATATAACAGATTAAAACCATAAATAGAAATAAAATAAAATAAAAACACAGAGGACCACACAACTCACACAGTGTTAAAAGCCAAAGAGTAAAAGTGGGTCTTAAGACGAGACTTGAAACACTCTACTGTGGGGGCCGTCCGGACATGGAGGGGAAGAGCGTTCCAGAGCTTAGGGCCGACCACAGAGAAGGCTCTGTCCCCCCGGGTTTTAAGTCTTGCGTTAGGGACCACGAGCTGGAGCTGGCTCTCGGACCTCAGGGCGCGCGCAGGAGTGTAAATTTGGATGAGGTCCGAGATGTAATCAGGGCCTGTTCATGCAAAGATTTAAAAACAAACAGTAACATTTTAAAATCAATTCTAAAATGAACAGGGAGCCAGTGCAAAGACGCGAGTACAGGGGTGATGTGTTCGCGCTTTCTGGCCCCGGTTAAAAGTCGTGCTGCTGCGTTCTGGACCAACTGCAACCGGGAGAGGGTTTTCTGATTGACACCAGCATAAAGTGCGTTGCAGTAGTCCAGACGACTGGAAATAAAAGCATGCACAACCTGTTCTAACAAGTTAAAAGATAAGAATGGCTTCACTTTTGATAAAAGCCGAAGATGATAAAAACACGATTTTAAAACGCCATTAACTTGTTTGTCAAATTTAAAATCATTGTCTATAGTGACGCCAAGGCTGGTGACTTTGGAACGCACATAATTTCCTAGTGGTCCCAAGTCAGTAAGGTCCAAATGTTAAAATTTCCGTTTTTCCCTCATTCATTACAAAAAAATTCTGGGCTAACCAAGTCTTGGCGTCACATAGACAGTTGAGCAGGGGCGTCAGGGGGGTATGGCCTCTCTAAATTGGCATATACATTTGGCAGTCATCTGCATAAAAGTGATAGGACACTCCGTGTCTGTTAAAAATCTCCCCAAGTGGGAGGAGATAGAGTGCAAACAGGATAGGTCCCAACTTTACCAGTGAGATTAGCTCCACGCGGTGAGTTCTGGTGCCCGGATCACAGACTTTCTGATTGGTGAAACGGTGGAGGGCGGGACATCAAAATGAAAACAATAACAAGATTTAGGGCTGGAAAAGTAATTTAGAAATTCTAATATCCCTGAACTACTGTTATCAGTTAAAGAGCACTTTTTATTATTATGACAGATTAGGGCCCTTTAATGACAGATTAGGACCCTTTAATGATGATTTGACATGACATTCTGACATATTGCTACTTTAACTTGTGTCTAAATAGAAATAGAAAGGGAGAAAAGTAAAATTATAAAAGGTTAAAAAGATTAAAAAGGATACTATCTTGTCAGGTATGAGTTTACAGTTGCCCAATTGTTCAAATATATGTCCTTCTTCAGTGGCAGAACTACTGTGATTGCTTCCACACGGCTCACAGATGTCAGTCTTTGAGTCCTTTGGTCCAAGGTTTGAGCCAGAACTCTTGACTTGTTGTGCTGCACTGTGGCCAGCAGAGGGCACTAGAGACACCTCTTTCAACATGATGACTACATTTCCCCAGATATCTGAAGCGATAAGACAAGATAACTGGGCTTTATTTAGAATCTTTTGAGTCCAAAGAGCTAGGAGCTGGTTAGCAAGACATTTCATTCATACGTGTGTGTCTTTGTGTGTGTTTTTGTGTGTGTGTTTGTGTGTGTTTTTGTGTCGTAGGGACCGACGAGGACACCATCATTGAGATCGTGGCCAATAGAAGTAACGCACAGAGACAAGAGATCAGACAGGCCTTCAAGTCTCTGCTGGGACGGGTGTGTGTCTGTGTGTGTGTGTGTGTGTCTGTGTGGGTGTTTGTGTGTGTCTGTGAGGGTGTGTGGGTGGTTTTGTGTGTGCGTGTGTGTGTGTCTGTGTGTGTGTGGGTGGTTTTGTGGGTGTGTGTGTGTGGGTGTGTTGCAGTAAGTTGTGTGTGTGATGTAGTTAGTTGTGTGTGTGTGTGTGTGTGTCGCAGTAAGTTGTGTGTGTTGTAGTAAGTTGTGTGTGTATGTGTGTTGTAGTAATTTGTGTGTGTGTGTCGCAGTAAGTTGTGTGTGTGTTGCATTAAGTTGTGTGTGTTGTAGTAATTTGTGTGTGTTTGTTGTAGTAAGTTGTGTGTGTGTGTTGTTGTAAGCTGTGTGTGTGTTGTAGTAAGTTGTGTGTGTGTGTGTAGGACCTGATGAAGGACCTGAAGTCCGAGCTGTCCAAGAACCTGGAGCGGCTGATCCTGGCGCTGATGATGACTCCGGCTGAGTTTGACGCCAAGATGATGAGGAAGGCCATGGAGGTACGCACACCGCAGTTTGAACAACCTACCCACATTAGCATTAGCATTAGCATTAGTATTTTAGCTCAGATTCCTAACTTCCATATTACCAACAGTCTTGTCAAAGTAAAATGTTATTGGATTTGCATCTGCACCAGTGGGGGCGGGTCCCGGCTCAAAAGTGGCCAAAATGACGTGCGCTGATATGCTGCAATACCACCCCGGGCCTGTGGGGGTGGACCCAGAAGAAGAATTAGCCAATGCTAACATATAGCGTTGGCAGACCTCTCAAAAACGTCTTTACAGGATGGTCCAAAAGTTGTCTCTTGGCCCAAAGCTCCGGTCCACATGTGTGTCAGTGCTGAGGGGGTGGATTTTTTTGGTCCACTCTAGTTTACTCGCTATGAATTTCTGAAGTCTCTCGTTTAAATGAATGGAGCTGCTCCGGCTGACGCATGCGCAGATGCGTTTTTTCACAATTTTCTTGTGGGCGGGACCAGTCGCGGCCATTTTGGATAGCTTCGGTAGAGCACATTTTTTGGCCCATTAGTTAGAACGGCGGAGATAGGCGTGACTCTGTCCGTTTATATTTACAGTCTATGATCTGCACCTGCGCGCGAAGGACACATCCTGTCAGACTTTCGTAAGCTAAGCAGTGCAGGGCCTGGTTAGTACTGTGATGGGAGACCTCTGAGTACAGCAGGTGCCGCAGTGGGGCGGCTATAAAGTCCCAAACTGTGGTTGTGTCCTGAGGCAAGACACTTCCCCCACATTAGAATGAGTCTGGTGTGTGAATGGTTGGTGGTGGTGGGAGGGGCCGATGGCACAGACTGGTTGCCTCGCTTCTGTCAGTGTGCCCCAGGGCAGCTGTGGCTACAGTAGTAATTTATCACCACCTTGTTTTGGAGTGAAAGAATAAAAACATGTGAAGCGTCTTTGAGTGTCCAAAAAAGCGCTATAGAAAACCAACCATTATTATTATCATTATATTATTATTGTAACATGTTTATCTCATTAGGAAACATGGTATTTGGTGTGTGTGCGTGTGTGTGTGTGTGTGTGTGTGTGCGTGTGTGCGTGTGTGTGTGTGTGTGTGTGTGTGTGTGTGTGTGTGTGTGTGTGTGTGTGTGTGTGTGTGTGTGTGTGTGTGTGTGTGCGTGTGTGTGTGTTTACAGGGGGCAGGCACAGACGAACACGCTCTGATCGAGATCCTCGTCACTCGAAACAACGAAGAAATCCAGGCCATGAGCGAGGCCTACCTGCACGGTACACAACACAGCAGTACACAACACAACACAACACAGCAGCACACAACAGCACACAGCAGCACACAACAGCACACAGCAGTACACAACACAGCAGCACACAGCAGCACACAACAGTACACAACAATACACACCAGAAGTGAGAAAGATGACAATTTCTGAGGGAATTGTCATATTATATTTTTTCACTTCTCTTCTTTTTGTGTGCTCCTTGTGCGTCTATGTGTGTGTGTCTATGTGTGTGTGTTCTTTCTCTCTGTGTGTGTGTGCTTTCTGTCTATGTGTTCTCCTTTTGTGTGTGTGCGCTCCTCTGTCTTTGTTCTTTCTGTGTGTGTGTGTCATCCTTCTTTTGTGTGTGTGTGTGTGTGTCATCCTTCTCTGTGTGTGTGTGTCTATGTGTGTGTGTGTGTGTGTGTGTGTATTTGTAGTACTTGTGTATTACAGTTCTCTCACATTGATAGTAAATATAAATGTCCAGGTTATAAGAAGTCTCTGGAGGACGCCATCCAGTCCGACACGTCCGGACTCTTCTGCCGCATCCTCACCTCCCTGGTCCAGGTATAGAAAATACTCAATCAGAGAATATACTTTCGAGTTATTATTATTATTACTTTTCACAAAACACCATCGAGGTTTTTATATTTTAGACTTTGATTAAAGATTTACCGACTGTCACACAATCCAAACTAAAGGGTCCGTGTACTTTTGCGTTCTCTATTTTAGTATTTTGTATTTTCAGGCACACAGCAATATACAAAAATGACCATTGTGGTTTTTTTCATTGCTTATAAGACGTATATATATTATAATAACCGGATTTGGGAACTAGAAAATGCAATAATTAACCTTTTTTTATTATGCATTTAATACATTTTGGCATCAATCGATTACCCGGAAGTGAAACAAGTTTGTTTACTCGCATCTGACTCGCATGGGATTAGTATTACCCTTACCCTTATAGATCCATGGTATTACCTGTGGGCCCCTGATATTAACGGCTTATTAACCGAGTGCGAGGTCTGTGTGGAGAAATATCAGACCGCGGCCTTAATGCACAGACCGAGCCTTAATGTACAGACCGAGCCTTAATGCACAGACCGAGCCTTAATGTACAGACTGAGCCTTAATGTACAGACCGAGCCTTAATGTACAGACCGAGCCTTAATGTACAGACCGAGCCTTAATGTACAGACCGAGCCTTAATGTACAGACCGAGCCTTAATGTACAGACCGAGCCTTAATGTACAGACTGAGCCTTAATGTACAGACCGAGCATTAATGTACAGACCGAGCCTTAATGCACAGACAGAGCCTTAATGTACAGACCGAGCCTTAATGCACAGACCGAGCCTTAATGTACAGACCGAGCCTTAATGCACAGACCGAGCCTTAATGTACAGACCGAGCCTTAATGTACAGACCGAGCCTTAATGTACAGACCGAGCCTTAATGTACAGACCGAGCCTTAATGTACAGACTGAGCCTTAATGTACAGACCGAGCATTAATGTACAGACCGAGCCTTAATGCACAGACAGAGCCTTAATGTACAGACCGAGCCTTAATGCACAGACCGAGCCTTAATGTACAGACCGAGCCTTAATGTACAGACTGAGCCTTAATGTACAGACCGAGCCTTAATGTACAGACCGAGCATTAATGCACAGACCGAGCCTTAATGTACAGACCGAGCATTAATGCACAGACCGAGCCTTAATGCACAGACCGAGCCTTAATGCACAGACCGAGCCTTAATGTACAGACCGAGCATTAACGTACAGACCGAGCATTAATGCACAGACCGAGCCTTAATATACAGACCGAGCCTTAATGCACAGACCGAGCATTAATGCACAGACCGAGCCTTAATGTACAGACCGAGCCTTAATGTACAGACCGAGCCTTAATGTACAGACCGAGCCTTAATGTACAGACTGAGCCTTAATGTACAGACCGAGCCTTAATGTACAGACCGAGCCTTAATGTACAGACCGAGCCTTAATGTACAGACCGAGCCTTAATGCACAGACCGAGCATTAATGTACAGACCGAGCCTTAATGCACAGACCGAGCATTAATGTACAGACCGAGCCTTAATGTACAGACCGAGCCTTAATGTACAGACCGAGCCTTAATGTACAGACTGAGCCTTAATGCACAGACCGAGCCTTAATGTACAGACCGAGCCTTAATGTACAGACTGAGCCTTAATGTACAGACCGAGCCTTAATGCACAGACCGAGCCTTAATGTACAGACCGAGCATTAATGCACAGACCGAGCCTTAATGCACAGACCGAGCCTTAATGTACAGACCGAGCCTTAATATACAGACCGAGCCTTAATGTACAGACCGAGCCTTAATGTACAGACCGAGCCTTAATGTACAGACTGAGCCTTAATGCACAGACCGAGCCTTAATGTACAGACCGAGCCTTAATGTACAGACCGAGCCTTAATGTACAGACCAAGCCTTAATGCACAGACCGAGCCTTAATGCACAGACCGAGCCTTAATGCACAGACCGAGCCTTAATGCACAGACCGAGCCTTAATGTACAGACCGAGCCTTAATGCACAGACCGAGCCTTAATGCACAGACCGAGCCTTAATGTACAGACCGAGCATTAATGCACAGACCGAGCCTTAATGCACAGACCGAGCCTTAATGTACAGACCGAGCCTTAATGTACAGACCGAGCCTTAATGTACAGACTGAGCCTTAATGTACAGACCGAGCCTTAATGTACAGACCGAGCCTTAATGTACAGACCAAGCCTTAATGTACAGACCGAGCCTTAATATACAGACCGAGCCTTAATGTACAGACCGAGCCTTAATGCACAGACCGAGCCTTAATATACAGACCGAGCCTTAATGTACAGACCGAGCCTTAATGTACAGACCGAGCCTTAATGTACAGACCGAGCCTTAATGTACAGACTGAGCCTTAATGTACAGACCGAGCCTTAATGCACAGACCGAGCCTTAATGCACAGACCGAGCATTAATGCACAGACCAAGCCTTAATGTACAGACCGAGCCTTAATGTACAGACAGAGCCTTAATGTACAGACCGAGCCTTAATGTACAGACCGAGCCTTAATGTACAGACCGAGCCTTAATGTACAGACCGAGCCTTAATGCACAGACCGAGCCTTAATGTACAGACCGAGCCTTAATGTACAGACTGAGCCTTAATGTACAGACCGAGCCTTAATGCACAGACCGAGCCTTAATGTACAGACCGAGCCTTAATGTACAGACCGAGCCTTAATGCACAGACTGAGCCTTAATGTACAGACCGAGCCTTAATGTACAGACCGAGCCTTAATGTACAGACCGAGCCTTAATGTACAGACCGAGCCTTAATGTACAGACCGAGCCTTAATGCACAGACCGAGCCTTAATGTACAGACCGAGCCTTAATGTACAGACTGAGCCTTAATGTACAGACCGAGCCTTAATGCACAGACCGAGCCTTAATGCACAGACCGAGCCTTAATGCACAGACCGAGCCTTAATGTACAGACCGAGCCTTAATGTACAGACCGAGCCTTAATGTACAGACCGAGCCTTAATGTACAGACCGAGCCTTAATGTACAGACCGAGCCTTAATGCACAGACCGAGCATTAATGTACAGACCGAGCCTTAATGTACAGACCGAGCCTTAATGTACAGACCGAGCCTTAATGTACAGACTGAGCCTTAATGTACAGACTGAGCCTTAATGTACAGACCGAGCCTTAATGCACAGACCGAGCCTTAATGTACAGACTGAGCCTTAATGTACAGACTGAGCCTTAATGCACAGACTGAGCCTTAATGCACAGACCGAGCCTTAATGCACAGACTGAGCCTTAATGCACAGACCGAGCCTTAATGCACAGACCGAGCCTTAATGTACAGACTGAGCCTTAATGTACAGCCCGAGCCGTGGCGAGGTTAATAAATGTTTTATTATATGACTCTCGTCTGTGTCTTTACCAACGCTTTTGAGAGACTTGGTTTTGTGTGATACGCGCTGCGGACAGATTGTCATGGTAACGGTCTGAGATGGGAAAATATCAGACCGGTAATCAGCCAATCGTAGCGTGCGTACGGTCCAAGTCATATAATAAATATAATATAATAATGTGTGATAATCACGGAGGACGTCTATTTTCACATCTCACACAACAGCAGCACGTGCGCGACAAACATTTTACTGCTCTACAGCTCTCTGCCCATACTGTCTGTAATGTTTTTTAATAGTTTGTATGAACTACTCGTGAACGCACCACTAAGATACTGTAAGTACGAGCTGAAAAAAAGTAACGCGTCTGTAAGTTTAGGACAGAGAGCAGAGTAAACGTACAAATCCAACCCATGGGTCTGATCAGTGTCAGTGACACACTGTGCTCTACACTTCTCCACAGACCTCAGAGACAGCAGCAGGACTCTGCAGCTGTGTACACAGCCGCAACTCCTCTGCTCATTCACAAAAACAACGCAAAAAGTAAAGCAAAAGGGGCAATAGCGATCACTGACATGCAGATTCTCACGGGATTAGTATTATCAGAGGACATCTGTGTCTGGACAAATACAGGAGGTCATTTGCGTATTTAATTATACGAAATTAGAGCGAATGAGCTGTTTGCACGGGGAGGCGTGACGTCATTTCCTGTTTACAAAACACAGCTCGTTCACTTCCTGCCTGTGCTATTCTGTGGCTTTTAGGTGAGTTTCAGTGACGTTTTTTAGTAATTAGATCGATACATTCAGCTGAGACTGACCCAAAAGTGTCGCTGTGCTTCCTCTCTGAGGTAGAGCTGTGACTGTGGCCAGAGATTTTTAAACTTCATAAAAACACAATGACAGCACAATCGGAGAGCACTGCTGTGTCCCAGAAATGCCCAGTATGCTCATAGTTTAATTCCCGTTTGAGCGTTATTTGGGAAACTCGTGTAAACCACTGCTGAACTCCAGTGAAACTCAAGCTGTTCCCCGCGAACAGGAAGTGAGGTGTGGCTTTAGCTAAAACACGGAAGTGGTGCATAGAGCCCATAGGTCTGAAGTAAACAAACTTGTTTCACTTCCGGGTAATCAATTGACACTGAAATGTATTAAATACACTTGAAAAAAGGTTAATTATTTCATTTACTAGTTCCCAAATATTTATTATAATATATACGTCTTATAAGCAATGAAAAAAACCACAATGGTCATTTTTGTATATTGCTGTGTGCCTGAAAATGCAAAATAGCCTTTTTTTGATTTTCCATTTCCTTTCTAAAATAGAGAACGCAAAAGTACACGGACCCTAAAGGAACTAGCTTTTATCTATTCTATTTTGGAATTTATTTTCTGTTTTATCTGATATTGACCTTAATGTATGTACTATTATATTAAAAAAATGACGTGTTCAAAATCCCTTATAAAGATGACCATGATTCAGAAAGTTAAATTCAAAAAGGTTTATTTCCCTAATACAAAAAGAATCTAAAACAGCTGTCCGGACCAAAAAGTATCTAATCCCTATCCTCTATATAAGGTGTAACATTGGTTGGGCGCTCCACCAAGTCACACAGCTAAACCCTGATCCGGACTGGAAAAAACTAACACACACATTCAAGCTATTCATTAAGTAAATGTGCAAGGGGAAGAAGGGGCGTGTCGTATCAGTCAGCTCTTGGTCCAGGGTCCGGCCTCCATCAGGTCTTCTCCGTCTCGCCAGACCTAAACAGAAATCATTCACGCACTACCCCTCCCTAATTCTATAGATTTATTAGTTCCTTTGAGATAAGGCAGAGGGATCTCAAGGCTTCTCCTCCAGATTCTGGACTCCATCTCCTTCTTTCACAACTTGAAAGGATTAGCAGAATCCCCCCAGATTAACTATCATTAACTCACCCATGCACTTTGGACAAAATGGGACAAGGGGAGTAGGGCAATACAAGGTCTTTCTTTTTGCTTGGAGACAGACAGAGTTCAATTTCAGGTCAATCTAATTCACATCGCCTTTTAGCCTATATTTAATACAACAGTCCCCTCTTTTGGCCGCTATTAAAAAAGGCCACACATTTCAATAACCTTCCTCAGGCGACGGGACGGGGGAATCCTCAACCAATGCAAGCATTTGACCTCTCAGTCCAGGGTTAACAGCGGTGTCTATAGCTTTAACACAAAGAGAACGTATACAAGGTATACAGCAGCATCCTACAACCATTATTATTGCAAAGATGGCCGCAAGGCTTGTGATAACAGACAAAATTACATGCTTCCACTTCCCCAAGATGCTGTCCAGCCACGCCTCCAGTTCTGCCGCCTGCGCTGATGGTTTGTCAGTTAAAACACCGCTGTTTACTGTAACAAAATTTTCACCGTTAACACTGACAACTGCATATGCCGCTCTCAGGCTGCCATTCCTCTCTCTCCAGCAACACCCATCTGTGAAAAGCTGTGAGTCGGGGTCCTGAAGTGGGTCAGTCTGGAGGTCAGGTCGCACTTTCAGACTGTCTATTACCCTTACACTGCAGTCATGCGGCTCACCCTGTCTTGGCATGTGGTCAGCCATGTTAATGCCAAGAGGTGTAAAAGTTATGTGGGGCTGATTGAGCACCTGTAAGAGCCGTGACTGTCTCAAAGGTGACATAGTGAAGGCAGCTGAGGACACATATGCACAAACGCCATGATCAGTCAATATTTCTAAAGCATGCCCCATGACTAAATGTGCTGTTTTCTTAATCAAATGTCCCACTCCTGCAGCATACCTAGAACAGTCAACCTGTCTAGCCTCGATTGAATCCAATGGAACGCTAATATACTGTAAGATTTTTCTCTGGCCTCTGCACTTTTGATATAACACCCCGTTAGCTACCTGAGACTGCACTGTGGCATCTAAATAAAACGGGAGAGCATAATCTGGTGAAGCCAAATGAGCCGCAGAGGATAGGTCCTGTTTGAGTGAGATAAACTGTGCCTCACTATCTCTGTCCCAATTCAGTTTAGCCCTTGTGTTTCTCATGCCATGTTCATTAACTAAAGCTCTTAAAGGTTTAGTTTTGTCTGCAAAATCTGCCACATAGTGTCTGCTATAGCCTATCAGACCCAGGAAGGACAACATGTCCCCCACCATGGTGGGTCTGGGATATGACAAAATAGCATCTCTATGCTCTGGAGACATATTTGTGGATCCTCCAGACACACTACGTCCCAGGAAGGTCACCGCAGGCCTGCAACATTGTAGCTTTTCCTTACTGACCTTAAATCCTTTTGAATGTAAGAAGACTATAGTGTCCCTAGTGGCTTGTAGACAGGCCTGCTCCGTTCTCGAGGCGAGGAGGAGATCGTCCACATACTGTAGGAGTACCACGCCCTCCGGAAGCACCAACTCTCTCAGCAGAGCGTTCAAAGTCTGATTAAAAATGCCCGGGGAGCATTTATGTCCCTGGGGAAGACGGGTGTAACGCAGTTTTTGGCCCCTGTGAGTAAATGAGAAGAAATCTCTGCTTTCCTCTGCCAGGGGAATACAGAAAAATGCATTAGCCAAATCCATAACAGTAAAATACTGGAGGTCTGGTGACAGTGATGACAGCATTGTATAAGGGTTTGGGACCGGGAGACACTGAGTTAATGTTAAATCATTTATTTTTCTCAAATCATGGACCATTCTATATTTATTCTGACCTGTTTTTGGCACAGCTAGAGTGGGCGTGTTCCACTCTGATTTTGATGGCTCGAGGACTCCCACTTTTGTAAGTCCCTCTATCACCTGTGAGATACCCTCGACAGCGTCTGGTTTGGCGGCATACTGCTTTATGCGAATCGGGCCTCCTGGCTTCATCTGTAAAGACACAGGAGGGAAAGAGGTGCACAACCCCACGTCCGTGGGACCTTGGGACCAAACTTCTGCAGGCACCTGTTTCAATATTTCATGAGTATCATCATGATCTGTCATGTGTCTACCATGATGTCTGGTCAATGTTTCGTGCTCCACTTCCCCTGTGTCTATCATATTTGCTTTTATCCTGTATGACTTATTTTCAATGCTGTACTCTACATGAGGGAGTTGGGTGTCAGACCAATCGTCAGCTTTTACCAGTCTCTTTACCATTGGACCTAAAGCTCTAGCCTCGTGACCAGGGTGTACAGCCAAGGTGATGTGTGGGACAGCAGAGGAAGACATGTAATACCACTCACACTGTTCAGGAAGCAGCCGTGTATGGGCCGCCACACCCTCAGGCCCAATATAAATGTAATCTGATTCTAATGTCCACCTATCACTTTCAATTTGTTTGAATTGTTCTCTGTACATTAAGTCTTGGTCTCTGTCATAGAATAATGTCAAGTGGGCAGGGTCCAGTGGGAGGTGGTAGGAGGCCAAAGAATTTATCCAGGGTTTCCACTTGAAGAAGACGGAATGCACACCATTATTGTCCGTGGACTTGTTTTCTGGGTCCAGTCTCACCCAGTATATGTCTGCATACTGGTCTGGCATCTCTTCTCTCAGAAGCCAGCAGGAGTCCATCGATACACCGGTCACACATCTGTAAATTTGTCCCCCTGGAAAAGTCACTTGTAGACCATCCGGTCCACATAGAATTGACGCATTGGTTTTAGTCAATAAGTCTCTTCCCAGCAGGTTGACAGGTGTTTTAGGAGCATTTACAAAAGAATGCCACAGTGTCTGTGTTCCAATTTGTGTCTTTAAACGTTTAGTGAGTGGCAGTACCTCAGGTGTCCCAGAAAATCCAACCAGGGTGATGTGCTCCTCAGAGAGCAGGACAGGGCGTATCTTTGTATTGATGGTAGAGTAGGTGGCGCCAGTGTCCACCAGGGCCATCAGGTTGTCGTCCTCCACCCTTATGGGGAGCATAGGCTCTGCTGGTACCTTGTCCCCTGGATTTCCTAGGCAGCCCTAGTAAGATTGTTCATGTTCATACTCGCCCCAGTAGTTCCCATGCTGGAAATATTGTCCATCTCTCGGGGCCAGGTTGTCATTCGGAGCCGTCCATGGGGAGGGAGGGCCTGCGCGCTCTGGTCTGGGTCCCATGCCTCTCTGGGGGCCCCTCCCACGCACCATCTCAGGCGCTCCATGGTAGTAGGAGGCCTCTCCTTCAAAGGGGCAGTCCCTCGCCCAGTGACCGTGCCTGTAACAGAGGTGACACACATCCCTGCCCCCTTTCCAGCTTCCACCCCTTCTTCCTCCCCGGCCCCCACGCCCACCACCTCTGGCCCCTCCCCTTGTCCAGTCCTGTCGTGGTGGAGTGGGAAGTCCAGCAGGCATATTAGTCATCTGATTACTGGTTCCTTTTTTATTCTGGGTGGCTTTATTTCTCGCTTCACTAAGCTGTAACTTCAAAAGTTGACAAGTCATATCTTCAACACTCTTTCTTTCTTTAGTTTTATTTTCAACATATCGCTTAATGTGAAAGATTAAATTTGTTTTCCACTGTGCTGAATCCGGGTTAATATTATCTGGGTTGTCTTCAATCTTTGAGCGTATTGTTTCTGGTAAACCATTCAAAATAGCTGCTCTAAAAGGCATGACTTCACTGACCTTGTGAGGGTGTCTTCCTACTGTGTCCATCCACTTGGTCACACTCCTGTCATAAAATACAATTGGGTCCTCAGACTCCAGCCAAGTTAACTCACGAGGGGCAGAAGACAGCGGAGTTGGAAAGTTTTCCCTCAGTGCTTCATACCAGGCATTTGCATACTGGCCAAATCTGGAAGAATCACAAACATCATCAGTACCAGCTTGTCTTTCAATAGCATCTCTCTCCCATGGTTTACTGCATGCTGCCATCACTGCCCGGACGTCACCCATCGCGACATCATGACCTGTAAACCATGTGTTCAGACTGGAAATCCAGTTTCCAGCTCCCTGACACAATGGAGGCATTTTGTCTTTTATAGTCTGCATGTCACTTACAGAAAAAGGATGGTACTCCCCAGCTGCGCCTCGTCCTGGTCTCAGAGGGAACATGGATTTTGTCTGAGACCTGGTTCTGCTTGCCACCGGTCTAGTTTCTCCAGGCTCCTGGTCTCCGTCATCACTACTGTCAGAAGAGAATTTAGCTCCTTTTCTAGCCTGTTTAGCTTTAAGTATTGGCTGGGCCATGGCACCGTCTCCCTTTTCATTTTCACTGTCCGTCCTAGTCATGGCTCTGCGTGCGGCTTTATTAATTAATTTTGCATTCTCCTGTCTAGCGGTCTCGTAATCATGGGTCCTACTTGGGGTTTCTTCTCCCTCAACTCTGTCTGTGGTGCATTCAGAGGTCGGTTTCCTAGCTCTAATATTTCTGAGAGAGTGCAGGAGCAGCTCCTGCACCTCTTGGATGGGTGGGGGTTGGTGAGGGGTGTGTGGGAGCTGTGGCGGGCTGCTGACAGCTGGATTTTGACTCGGATCTCTATTGTCCCCCACAGACTCCTGTTCTGTCCCTTCGTCAAATTCACTGTCTACAAAGTCATTGTCCCCTCTCTTTCCTACCGCCACTTCTCCTGAAAATGTATATTGTGGCAATATTAGATTTGGCTTACCTGGTTCTAAACCTAGAGAATATTTTGGTGGAGCCGTGGGTAGGGATGGGTATATATTACTCACCGGCATTGCTCCGTTTTCTGTTTCCTTGTCTTTACTTACCATCGGTAATTTTGCCAACGCCGTGGCAGCCAAAGCAAAATTATGTACCTTGGTCCTCAGTTTCTCAGCCTTTTTTAGTTCCTTCTTAATTTTTCTACGCTCATTCCAACTCTCTCCCTGCTTTCCCTCAAGCTCAAGTTTATGCTGTTTTAAATTATTTTCCTCTTCCCGCAATATCTTAGCCAATGCGGACGCTGTCATATACTCAGGTATGACCCTTTTGTTCTGTATTTTTTCCCATGCTTTCACAGCCTTTCGTTTTGCCTTGTTCCTATATTTTTTATCCAGACCACTCAGAATCTGAGCCTCTATTTCTCTATATAGCTGCTCGATTGGAATGCCTGTCTCCATTTTTCGGGGGGGCCCAAAATTCCCCCAGGTTCCAATGGTGAAAACCTAACTTGTGTGTTGACGCGTCCGTCAACCACGCTAGTCACAGCGGGCTTTCCTGTTTCTGGCAAGGCTTCTCAAAAAATCTTTACTTTTAATATATTCTCGCAGGGTTCTAGCTACTTAGACTCCTATTTTATTTAATTTTAACGTATTTTCGCAAGGCTCTCACTACTTTTTAGGCTTTTACTATTTTTACTTTTTGAATTAGCTCCTCCGTGGACAAAACTTCTCTCCCCTTAATTTGTGTAGTCCAATATGCAGATTTTTAATTAGTCAAAAGGTATCTGCTTACCTTCAGTTCAGCGGCCGCTTTGAGGAGAGACGCAGAGTCCAAGGGAAGGCGAAAAGTCATCAAAGGGATCACGTCGAGGGTCACCAATTATTATATTAAAAAAATGACGTGTTCAAAATCCCTTATAAAGATGACCATGATTCAGAAAGTTAAATTCAAAAAGGTTTATTTCCCTAATACAAAAAGAATCTAAAACAGCTGTCCGGACCAAAAAGTATCTAATCCCTATCCTCTATATAAGGTGTAACATTGGTTGGGCGCTCCACCAAGTCACACAGCTAAACCCTGATCCGGACTGAAAAACTAACACACACATTCAAGCTATTCATTAAGTAAATGTGCAAGGGGAAGAAGGGGCGTGTCGTATCAGTCAGCTCTTGGTCCAGGGTCCGGCCTCCATCAGGTCTTCTCCGTCTCGCCAGACCTAAACAGAAATCATTCACGCACTACCCCTCCCTAATTCTATAGATTTATTAGTTCCTTTGAGATAAGGCAGAGGGATCTCAAGGCTTCTCCTCCAGATTCTGGACTCCATCTCCTTCTTTCACAACTTGAAAGGATTAGCAGAATCCCCCCAGATTAACTATCATTAACTCACCCATGCACTTTGGACAAAATGGGACAAGGGGAGTAGGGCAATACAAGGTCTTTCTTTTTGCTTGGAGACAGACAGAGTTCAATTTCAGGTCAATCTAATTCACATCGCCTTTTAGCCTATATTTAATACAACAGTACACAGAGGAGTTATAGCCAATTTTCTAACTTAAATAAACAAAAAGTTAACTTCGGTTGGAAATTATTCAGTTCAATTTCAAAGTTGTCGATTCGCCAACAAGAGATCAGAGAATACAGGAACTACAATAATAACAAACACACATAGTTGGTCCATAAGGAGTCATGACCAATGTCCATACATGTTAATTCATGTCATCTCAAGGGGTTATTCCTCTTAATAAACGTTAATAATCTCTCTTTGATGTCGGCTTCCAGAAGGCTTCTCCAGACCCTGCACTTTGAACTTTTATTTTGATCTTTCTCCACGAACTTTGGCTTTATGTCTGTGATCCTTTTATAACGGTTTAAAACACTTGTAAAGATGACTTCCTGTGGTTTTCCAGGGAGCGAGAGAGGAGGGGCCTGCGGACTACGACAGGGCGGATTCTGACGCTCAGGTACGGGCCGCTGTGTGTGTGTGTGAGTGTGTGTGTGTGTGTGTGTGTGTGTGTGTGTGTGTGTGTGTGTGTGTGTGTGTGTGCGCTCTTTCTGTTTGTGTGTGTGTGTGTGTGTGTGTGTGTGTAAGCGTCAGTGTTGATACAGAACACAACGGCTGAACTTCCTGTCTCTCCTGTCAATGTGTGTTTACAAAAGCAAGTTTATTTATTAAACACAAGGCAACTCAAAGTGCTTAACAAAACAAGATGGAAACAATCAGACATGTTGGAGAGACCAGGGGCAGACATGTTGGAGAGACCAGGGGCAGACATGTTGGAGAGACCAGGGGCAGACATGTTGGAGGACCGCTAGAAAAATCATGTTTCACATGTGTTTTCAATGGAGACGTGTTGCTGCGCGCACAAAATTAGAAATCCATCCTAAATTAGGCGTAGCCTCGCGTCATACGTCCGTCATACGCACGTATAACACTAGTGTAAATATCACCATTGGTTAACATGTAAAAATGTTACGCGCTTCTGCTGTGCGTATAACTCGTACGTGCTGTAACGCCTCCTGTGGACATTATCAGTGAGTCCTGATCACATGTTTTGTCTTCTGTGGAGCAGGAGCTGGGAGAGGCCTGCAACGCAGAGTCTGACGAAATGGAGATTAAGTTTATGAGCATCCTGTGCACTAGGAGCTTCCCCCACCTGCGCAGAGGTACCCCAGGACCAGAGACCAGGGAGACCAGGGAGACCAGGGGGAGACCTGATGGAGACCAAAGGGAGACTAGAGTGGCCAGAGAGACCAGGGAGACCAGAGAACCCAGCAGGACAAGCGAGAGACCATGAGACCATAGAGACCCTGGAGACCAATGGGCAGAAAGACCAGGGAGACCAGAAAGCCCCGAAGGACAAGAGAGGGATCAGAGAGAGACCAGAGGGATCAGAGAGACCAGAGGCATCAGAGAGAGGCCAGAGGGATCAGAGAGACCAGAGGCATCAGAGAGAGGCCAGAGGGATCAGAGAGAGACCAGAGGCATCAGAGAGACCAGAGGCATCAGAGGGAGGCCAGAGGGACCAGCGCGACCAGGATGATCGTGGCGTTAGAGAGAGTCCAGAGAACAGGGAGTGACGAGAAAGACGAGAAAGAGACCAGAGAAACTGGTTGTCAGGAAGGGTCCAAAGCGAGAAAAGGGAAACCAAAGAGACCAGAGACCACTCTCCTCCGTGTGTGATTCCAACGCCTCTGTTTCTCAGTCTTCCAGGAGTTTGTGAGGTACACCAACAAGGACATCGAGCAGATCATAAAGAAGGAGATGTCTGGAGATGTCAAGAACGCTTTTTACGCCATCGGTAAGACTCTACTCTGCTTTACTCTGTGTAGTCCTGTGTAGGAGGCAGACATGTTGGAGAGACCGGAGGCAGACATCTTGGAGTGACCGGAGGCAGACATCTTGGAGTGACCGGAGGCAGACATCTTGGAGTGACCGGAGGCAGACATCTTGGAGAGACCAGAGGCAGACCTGTGTAGTCCTCTGTCGTCCTCTTCAGTACTCCTCAGTCCTCCTCAGTCCTCTTCAGTCCTCTTCAGTCCTCTTCAGTCCTCTTCAGTCTTCTTCAGTCCTGCCGTTGAGTTCTGGTGTAATCCCTGTTCTGTGTTTTAGTCCGCAGTGTGAAGAACCAGCCGTCTTACTTTGCCGACCGGCTGTACAAAGCCATGAAGGTACAAACTTTCTTTTCCATTTCAACTTCCTCTATCATCCCTCCATCCGAAATGGGAAAACAATACTTTCTTCCCAGTCCGTATTGATCCTTTGCTCTGTCTTCTGTTGACGTCAACCTTGTAAGGAAAATGCCTCCTAGTTGTTCATAAAGTTTTCAGAGTTTGTCCAATTCTGCCCTCCTCTGGTAGGATTGTATCACAAAACCAATTTCTTACTTACTAATGTGTTTTGCCTTACTCTATTCTGTTCTATTCTATTCTCTATTCTTTACCTCTCTTCTTACATGGCAATAAAAATGAT
>OZ035839.1:35315873-35605873 GCA_964034765.1 Knipowitschia caucasica
AATCTACGTCTGTGTCTACACTAACAATCTACGTCTACACTAACAATCAACGTCTGTGTCTACACTAACAATCTACGTCTGTGTCTACACTAACAATCTACGTCTGCACTAACAATCTACGTCTGCGTCTACACTAACAATCCACGTCTGTGTCTACACTAACAATCTATGTCTACACTAACAATCTACGTCTGTGTCTACACTAACAATCTACGTCTACACTAACAATCTACGTCTGTGTCTACACTAACAATCTACGTCTACACTAACAATCTACGTCTGTGTCTACACTAACAATCTACGTCTACACTAACAATCTACGTCTGCGTCTGCACTAACAATCTACGTCTACGTCCAAAACTAACTATGAGTCTCTCTGTGTGTGTGTGTGTGTGTCGGTATGAGTGTTAGTTGTGTCTGCATGTGTGTGTGGTGTGTTTGTGTGTATGTGTATGTTGCATCTTCGTGTGTGTGTGTTGCGTCTTCATGTGTGTGTGTGTGTGTGTGTGTGTGTATTGTGTCTGCAATTGTGTGTGTGTATGAGTGTTAGTTGTGTCTGCTTTTGCGTGTATGTTGTGTCTGCATGTGTGTGTGTTTGAGTGTGTGTTGCGTCTTCGTGTGTGTGTGTGCGTGCGCGCAAGTGTGTGTATATTATGTCTGCATTTGTGTGTGTATGTTGTGTCTGCGTGTGTGTGTGTATTATGTCTGCATGTGTGTCTGTGTGAGTGTTAGTTGTGTATGCATATGTGTGTGTGTTTGTGTGTGTATGTCGTGTCTGCATGTGCGTGTGTGTGTGTGTGTGTGTGCGTCTATTGTTTGTCTTCCCGTACTCAGCTGTTCAGGAATTTCCCCGTGAACTTCCTACTTCCTGCTTGTATCTGTCGCCTGATTGGTCGATGACAGAAAAACAGGAAGAAAACAACAACCGTAAAAAAAACCCACTTCAGATTTATCTGTTCTCAAATCACAGATTTAAACTCAGCTAAAACCAGTTTCACATACGACACATTTACTCCAGGTCCAGGTCCAGTTCTGGGTCCAGGTCCTAGTCCAGGTCCTGGTCCTGGTCCCAGTCCTCTCCAGGTGCAAAGGTTCAATTCAATTCAGTTAAATGTGTTCTTGTACAGCCCTAAATCACAACAGTAGTTCTCAGAGGACTTTACAAAACCATCAAACAGTTCAAAACACAAGAAATGCAATAATACAAAACACACAGATCCATTGGTCCAAAAGGAGCAGAGACTAATGTCCATAAATGTGGACAGTCCTGGATCATCACCACTGTCTTCAGATTCTCCTGCATCGGCACAGAACAACTCCTAAAAACCCAGTGCAGAGGTCCAGGTCCTAGGTTCCCAGCAGTGTGGGCGGGTCCCGGCTCTAAAGGGACCATGAGCTCGTGCGCTGACATGCCGCAGTCTGACTCTTTGCCGGTGGTGGTGTACAGGAAACAGAATTATCCAATGAATTCTAATGACGCCATTTTTCCTCTCAAAAACGGCTTTTTGCAGTCTGGTCCAAAAGTGGCTCTTGGTCCAAAGCTACGTTCCAGATGC
Organism: Knipowitschia caucasica; assembly: GCA_964034765.1. NCBI lineage: Eukaryota > Metazoa > Chordata > Actinopteri > Gobiiformes > Gobiidae > Knipowitschia > Knipowitschia caucasica. The sequence continues at coordinate 35,317,430 of OZ035839.1, forward strand.
TGTCGCTGCTGAGGAGAGGATTTGTTTTGGACCAGTCTAGTTTACCCGCTGTGGACTTTTGAATGCACTGGTTAAATGAGTGGGGCTGGTTCCCGGCGAACGCATGCGGAAATGCGGTTTTCCACATGTTCCTGCGGGAGGGGCTGCTCGCGGCCATTTTGTAAAGGTCGGCAGGAGGGAATGAGTGATGATACATAAGTTTCAACGGCGGAGATAAGCGTCACTACTTCTGTTAATACTTACAGTCTATGGTTCCCACCGCCAGGAAACTTTTAGAGGACTGTGTCTCTCAGACCTGGGAATGTCTCAGGATTCACTTGGATGAAGAGGAAGTGTGTAACTTTGGCAAATACATTTCAAAGTTCACCTGCCTATTAGATTGTATGAGGATAGAATTTGACATCACAAAATGGCTGCCGGACCTGAATTATTGAAGCAGAAAAAGTGAATATTCTGTTTTACTAAACAATACCTTCATGTGTTTTATCTCCAGAGCGACACGTCTGGAGACTACCGTAAAACTCTGCTGATTCTGTGCGGAGGAGAAGACTGAGCCTTAGCTGCCTTTTCTCTCTGGTCTCTCTCTCTGGTCTCTCTCTCTCTGGTCTCTCTCTGGTCTCTCTCTCTCTCTGGTCTCTCTCTCTGGTCTCTCTCTCTCTGGTCTCTCTCTGGTCTCTCTCTGGTCTCTCTCTCTGATCTCTCTCTCTGGTCTCTCTCTGGTCTCTCTGGTCTCTCTCTGGTCTCTCTTTGAAATCTCTATCTGGTCTCTCTCTCTGATCTCTCTCTCTGGTCTCTCTCTGGTCTCTCTCTGGTCTCTCTCTCTCTGGTCTCTCTCTGGTCTCTCTCTGGTCTCTCTCTCTGATCTCTCTGGTCTCTCTCTGGTCTCTCTTTGAAATCTCTATCTGGTCTCTCTCTGGTTTCTCTCTCTGGTCTCTCTCTGGTCTCTCTCTGGTCGCTCTCTGGTCTCTCTCTGATCTCTCTCTGGTCTCTCTCTGGTCTCTCTCTCTGGTCTCTCTCTGGTCTCTCTTTGAAATCTCTATCTGGTCTCTCTCTGGTTTCTCTCTCTGGTCTCTCTCTGGTCTCTCTGGTCTCTCTCTCTGCTCTCTCTCTGGTCTCTCTCTGGTCTCTCTCAGGTCTCTCTGGTCTCTGTCTGGTCTCTCTCTCTGCTCTCTCTCTGGTCTCTCTCTGGTCTCTCTCTGATCTCTCTCTGGTCTCTCTCACTCTGTCTCTGGTCTCTCTCTCTGATCTGTCTCTGGTCTCTCTCACTCTCTCTCTGCTCTCTCTCTGGTCTCTCTCTGATCTCTCTCTGGTCTCTCTCACTCTCTCTCTGGTCTCTCTCTCACTCTCTCTCTGGTCTCTCTCTCTGGTCTCTCTCTCTGGTCTCTCTCTCTGGTCTCTCTCTCTGGTCTCTCTGGTCTCTCTCTCTGGTCTCTCTCTCTGGTCTCTCTCACTCTCTCTCTGGTCTCTCTCTCACTCTCTCTCTGGTCTCTCTCTGGTCTCTCTCTCACTCTCTCTCTGGTCTCTCTCTGGTCTCTCTCTGGTCTCTCTCTGGTCTCTCTCTGATCTCTCTCTGGTCTCTCTCTGGTCTCTCTCTGGTCTCTCTCTGGTCTCTCTCTGGTCTCTCTCTCTGATCTCTCTCTGGTCTCTCTCTGGTCTCTCTCTGGTCTCTCTCTGGTCTCTCTCTCTGGTCTCTCTCTGGTCTCTCTCACTCTCTCTGGTCTCTCTCTGGTCTCTCTCTGGTCTCTCTCTCTGGTATCTCTCTGGTCCCTTTGGTCTCTCTCTGGTCTCTCTGATTCTGCGCTGAGGAGAAGACTGAGCCAAAGTAAAAGCCAAAGGAAGTGACCTTTCAAAATAAGAGCTTCTTCACGTCCCTGTTGTTTTTCTACTACCTGCCTTTTCTATACGTGTGCATGTGAGCGAAACCCTCTGAACCTAGCGCTTCAAATATGGAAGATTAAAGAACCATGAAACAGTCTGTGTGTGGTTCTTTGTGTGTCGTTGTGTGGTGTCTGTGTGGTGTATCTAATCCCATTTTCTCACTCGCATTTGTTGCAGATTATTTTCTGACATACAATATTACACGAGTCACCTTTTGCATTCTCTCTGGTCTCTCTCTAGCTTGGGTCACCAGCCTCAATGTATTTCTGCAAATAGCTATTTAATCAATTTCTACCATTATATGTTAATTAAATCGACCCATCCATCGATTTTCTTCCCCTTAATCCATGGGGGAGCTGCACCCGGTACACAGAGCACCAGCCCCTCACTGATTCTCCTGCAGGTGCTGCTAATTCCACAGGAGCTGAGATCTTTCAGCGGGGGCTTCAGGCAAAGTGGGGTTAAGTGTCTTGCCCAAGGACACAACGACAGCAGACCTTAGTGGGAGTCGTGAAGTACTGTAGGTCTTATGGTGGGCTCGAACCTCCGATCTTCAGGCTCAAAGGCCAATGCTCTACCAACTGAGCCACTGTCGCCCCAAATATTAAAGTATATTGATATCAACAATTTAAGAAGTCTTTTAACTTGAATATTCAACCAATAAGAAGTATTTGGGGGCGGGACTTTGCTCGTGATTTGCTGCAGTCAGGAGAGGCTGAAACCTACACATCCGAATCCCTTTTATCGCTGGATGGTTGTATGTCAGGAGGAGGTGTCACACTTTTAGTCGTAAAACCTGACGTACAACAACAGAGTTTGATGTGAAGCAAACGGACGGTGGTAATACGTCCATAAATAGCACTTTGATGATGTTTAAAGCAGAGGAATGTCATGTACTAAGGGATTTTTAATTAAACCAGCAATGTGAAAAAAAAAGAATGAATTAAAGTAGCAGTATGTCATATTTTCATGTCAAGTCATCATTAAATGGCCCCAATGTTTCCTAGCAGTAGATCATCCGAGATATTTGAGTATCAAAATTAGTTTTACGACTCGTAAAAGTTGTTTTCATTTTGATGTCCTACCCTCCGCCGTATGGTCAGCACTAGATCATATAGAAACGGGACGGAAGCGGAAGTAAATAAAACAAACGACCTATTTTTGCCTAAACTTGACCAGCCATTCCCATAAAATAACTCCAACCCACCTTAACCCTAACCTTAACCATGTTACTCAGACCCACCTTAACCCTAACCTTAACCATCTTACTCAGACCACCTTAACCCTAACCTTAACCATGTTACTCAGACCCACCTTAACCCTAACCTTAACCATCTTACTCAGACCCACCTTAACCCTAACCTTAACCATCTTACTCAGACCACCTTAACCCTAACTCAACCATCTTACTCAGACACTTAAAACTTAACCAGTCACCACTTAACGACTTATTAGTCTAAAACTAATTTGAAAGTAGGATTGTTACTTCCGGTTTTGTCCCGATTCCGTTTATGATCTAGTGCCGACCTCCGCCGTTTCGCCAATCAGGAAGTTTCATGGAAGTCCGTGACCGGGTTGCCAGAACTCGTCACGGCTAATCTTCACTGGTAAAATAACATGTGGCGCAGAACTAAAAAAGGTCTTGTTATGACTCTCAAATCATTAATGACAAAACAAGGACTGAAACGAGGATTTATATCGAGACGCCTTCGAACAATTGAGACAGATGATAAAAGTTTTCGTGCGATACAAAACTTGCTGCTTTGAGTGCGTTCTTCATTGACATTTCTATGACCTGCATCCAAAGCATTTGTATCGTGTGCCATGTTGGTCCAGTGGATATGCCTTTGAGCTCACATTCCCACAACCCGGGTTCGGATTCGGGCACGCTCTGTTAGTATTCATTTATATTATATCACATTCCATGACAGCTCAAAAAACGGTAAAAGATGAAAATCAGAATATCTATTGCAGATAAAAGCTTATTTGTAAAAAGAATCATTTGAGACCACATGTACCCAATTAAAACAATGTTAGTCTCTTTTTGATGTGGGACTGATGTTGATACGCTGAAGAAATACGTTCCAACATCCATTCTTCCCACTCCTATTTTGGACATCAAATGCTTATTTATTTTGGATAATCTATAATGACATTGCTTTTAATTGTCCTTTTTAATTGTGTATCTCAAATGTCAAAAATAAAAATAAAACATTCATTCAAAACATTAATTCAACATTAGCACGGCTCATGGCAACAGACAGACAAACAACTGATAAAATAATTCCCTGTGTTTGCTGCTGGATTTGGTGTGTATCTGGCAACCTGAGTCAGGCAGAGTGGGAGAGGACTACACTGACTGTGACTGCAGTACCACTTTTGGCCAGATTTTTACATACTGCTCATCGTGGCGGCACGGTGGCAGAGTGGATAGCACTCTCGCCTCTCAGCAACAAGGTCCTGGGTTTGAATCCCGGCCGGACCAGGGCCTTTCTGAGTGGAGTTTGCATGTTCTCCCCGTGTCTGCGTAGGTTTCCTCCGGGTACTCCAGTTTCCCCTACCACTAAAAATATGTACAATAGGTCTGGCATGTGCCTCCTGTTCGGCGACCCCGCTCCCATCTCTGTGTGGAGTGAGAGACAAGTGCCCAAAAATAACAATTGTAAACCGCTTTGTGACTCTGGTCTGTGAAAGGCGGTATATAAATAAAGATTACTTACTCCTTTAAAGGCGCTATACCCGTTTCTGCAATGTTTGAATGTTTAGCACCGCCCCTCAACTCGCTCACAGGCTTCTCATTTCCCCTACGCTCTCATAACACAGAGCCACCTAGTTTTATTTGCGATCTGATACATATGCTAACATTAGCATTAGCGCAACTTCTTGTAAGCAGTGCAACAATCACTGATGAAATGGCACTAAAGCAACGCACTGCTAACACAATATATAAGTACAAGAATACCGCTAGTTTCGCGTCCGAATGTATTAATTTAAAACCTTAGAATATATTCTAATATTTAATTATAATTTGTTATAGAGCTCCTCAAAGCAGCAGCAGCAATTCTTCCGATCATTTTTTCTTGATAACAGAACTCTCAAACCAATAATGGCCGAAGCCCCAATGCAATCTCTGTTTGTAATTCAGGTGTGTAAAATACTGCCATTACTCTGCAAGTACAAGCTATCAGCACCTGTCACTACACACTTGTCTGTGTAGAGAAGCCAACGGAGCTAGCGGAGCTAGCCACGCTCAATAAACAACTACATATCTATCAATCAACACCATTAAACGTCAATCGGACAATACAGTACACATATACATCCTTAACACACATGCACGGATGATTTCAGAATTTGCTGTTAACGTTTTCATAACAAAAATACTGTTTCAATGTGACAAAAAGCGATTGCGAAAAACCCGGAAGTTACCATGAAACAACTAGCTAGCTTAGCTGTTACCTGCCTAGCACGTCCCGGTGAAACCTTCGGGAGCTAACTATTTTATTTGCAGTCATTAAATACATTTCGAATTACAAGGGTTGTCTAATATTTGTTCACATTTTTTTATTCAATTATTTTTTTCATCATTTTTTAATTTTAGAATTATATTCGAATTTTGAAGTCGAAGTCCTGGTGTTAAGCAGCGCTGTAGAGGCAGAGGACGCAGGCTGTAGAGGCAGAGGACGCAGGCTGTAGAGACTAGAGGACACAGGCTGTAGAGACTAGAGGACACAGGCTGTAGAGGCTAGAGGACACAGGCTGTAGAGACTAGAGGACACAGGCTGTAGAGACTAGAGGACTCAGGCTGTAGAGACTAGAGGACGCAGGCTGTTCACTGCTCGTTCTGTGAGCGGAGGAGAACGAGCGGCCCGCTCAGACTCTACTCAGCACTTTTCACTGCTTGTAATTCTTACACAGCTGAATCAATTACCTCAAGTTTTCAATTAAATGATGTATTATGATACAACTTGTATGTAGTAAAAAGCATTTTTATGAACTACTTAGAAAAAAAATCGGGTATAGCTTCTGTGGAGAGTGATAAATCTGTGTTTTCGTAAATATCCAGGTGTGAAGTGTTTGTCGATGAACCCGGGATTCAAACCTTCAACCTCCTCTTCCTGCTCCTGCTGAGTCTGCAGCTGTTGTTTTGGACTTTAACAGGAAATCCCCCGAGTGGAGCCAAACAGGCAACACACACACACACACACTTACATACACACACACACCTACATACTGTATACACACACACATATACATACACATATACTTACATACACACACACACACACACACTTACATACACACACACACATACATACATACACACACACACACACACACACACACACACATACCTACATATACACACATACTTACATACACACACACAGACACACACACATTTGGAAGGAGAAGCAGGTGTTTATTTTGTTCAGCCTTAAATCACAACAGTTGTTTATCTCAGGACTTTACACAACTGTTGATAAAATAAACTTTATTGATCTCACATTTGGCACAGATAGAATGACTGGATGAATGGATATAATTCATGGATGTATTATATTAACTGGATAGGGTATTACTAGCTTGTAGCTGAATAACTCACGTGCTCAGGGGATTCTCGCGGTACTGCAGACTGAACCAGACTGAACCAGACTAAATTCACGTGGGCTACCCAGAAATTTTCCCCATAGACCTCAATGCATATTAAAACAGCTCGACCTCAGCTGACAGAGAACGTGACAGAGAACCTGACAGAGAACCTGACAGAGAACCTGACAGAGAACCTACTGCTTTCATAAAGGTCGGATTTTGTGGGGATTTTAGTGTCCCTTGTCATCCTGAACTTTTTTTCTTCTTAAATCCTTCGGTTTTGTTTAAATCCACACTTTAGTGCCACAAACTCTGCTCCTCTGGCTCTCGCTCTAACTCCCGCTCTGATGAACTGCTCTGATTGGTCAGAGCGCGGCCGAGCCCCTCTGTGCACGTGCGTGAGACCCGGTGTGAGACCCACACACGCGTGTTTGACGCAATGCATTATGGGAGATCATCCACTGCGCAGAACCGGGAGGACCAGACGATGCCCAAATACAGGCGAGTTTCCCATAGATCTTTGAGAGTTTCAGGCAACTTCCGCTAATCTTTCAGCCCCCATGCCGTCACAAAGCGCCACTGAGCACAACCATTCATTTGAATAGGGCGCCATCTTGGATCGCCGGGGCTTGATATAATTATGTACAATAAAAAGTAACAACAGCTGTGCAGGTTTTTTCAGTCCAAGTGCAGGTCATTAGTAATTCTCCAACACAGATCAGAGAATCAAACCCCTGCAGCAACCAGGAAGTAACAAGTGAACCAGACGTGCGACCAGGCCGTGTGCTTTGGCGTGTGCTTTGGTGTGTTCTTTGGCGTGTTCTTTGGCGTGTGCTTTGGCGTGTGCTTTGGTCTGTGCTTTGGCGTGTGCTTTGGCGTGTGCTTTGGCATGTTCGTTGGCGTGTGCTTTGGCCTGTGCTTTGGCGTGTTCTATGGCCTGTGCTTTGGCGTGTGCTTTGGCGTGTGCTTTGACCTGTGCTTTGGCGTGTGCTTTGGCCTGTGCTTTGGCGTGTGCTTTGGCGTGTGCTTTGGCCTGTGCTTTGGCGTGTGCTTTGGCATGTGCTTTGGCGTGTGCTTTGGCGTGTTCTTTGGTCTGTGCTTTGACGTGTGCTTTGGCGTGTTCTTTGGTCTGTGCTTTGACGTGTGCTTTGGCGTTTTCTTTGGCCTGTGCTTTGGCCTGTGCTTTGGCGTGTGCTTTGGCGTGTGCTTTAGCGTGTGCTTTGGTGTGTTCTTTGGTCTGTGCTTTGACGTGTGCTTTGGCGTGTGCTTTGGCATGTTCTTTGGCCTATGCTTTGGCCTGTGCTTTGGCCTGTGCTTTGGCGTGTGCTTTGGCGTGTGCTTTGGCGTGTTCTTTGGCGTGTTCTTTGGTCTGTGCTTTGACGTGTGCTTTGGCGTGTTCTTTGGCATGTTCTTTGGCCTGTGCTTTGGCGTGTGCTTTGGCGTGTTCTTTGGCCTGTGCTTTGGCCTGTGCTTTGGCCTGTGCTTTGGCATGTGCTTTGGCCTGTGCTTTGGCCTGTGCTTTGACGTGTGCTTTGGCGTGTTCTTTGGCCTGTGCTTTGGCCTGTGCTTTGGCCTGTGCTTTGGCCTGTGCTTTGGCCTGTGCTTTGGCCTGTGCTTTGACGTGTGCTTTGGCGTGTTCTTTGGCCTGTGCTTTGGCCTGTGCTTTGGCCTGTGCTTTGGCCTGTGCTTTGACGTGTGCTTTGGCGTGTTCTTTGGTCTGTGCTTTGACGTGTGCTTTGGCGTGTGCTTTGGCGTGTGCTTTGGCCTGTGCTTTGGTCTGTGCTTTGGCGTGTGCTTTGGCGTGTTCTTTGGTCTGTGCTTTGGCGTGTTCTTTGGCCTGTGCTTTGGTCTGTGCTATGGCGTGTGCTTTGGTCTGTGCTTTGACGTGTGCTTTGGCGTGTTCTTTGGCCTGTGCTTTGGCGTGTGCTTTGGTCTGTGCTTTGACGTGTGCTTTGGCGTGTTCTTTGGCCTGTGCTTTGGCGTGTGCTTTGGCGTGTGCTTTGGCGTGTGCTTTGGCCTGTGCTTTGGCATGTTCTTTGGCGTGTGCTTTGGCCTGTGCTTTGGCGTGTGCTTTGGCCTGTGCTTTGGCATGTTCTTTGGCGTGTGCTTTGGCCTGTGCTTTGACGTGTGCACAGATGAAGTGATGGCCAAGACAACAGCAATGTGCACTTTATTTCTCCCCATCGGTAACTATGTCCTCTGCATTTAAGTTAAAGCTGACGTACATAACGTTTTTGTCTAATTTTTTGTCTTTCTTTTGCCAAGGAGAACCAGAGTGGAGTTTGCATGTTCTCCCCGTGCTCTACCACTAAAAACTCTCCTCCGGCTCCTGTTGTCCTGACCAAGCCGAGCCTCAACATCTGCACATGGAGCAGTATGTACAAATGTGTCCAAAAGTGGTACTGCAGCCTCTCCCACTCTCCCTGACTCAGGTTGCCAGATATGCAGACGAATCCAGCTGGGACCATAACAGCTGAATAGACAAGAGTTTAGTCAACAACAAATCTATAACCAACACCTTTTTCACAAAGATAGAAATCCTGGTTTTATTCCTTGTTTTGTCGTTAATGATTTGAGAATCATAACGAGACCTTTTCTGGTTCTGTGTTTCTGGAGGTGGTTTCTGTGGTGGTGGCTGGTGCTGTGGAGGGCCAGTGGACCTACGTCATGGTGGCGTTCTGTGGAAACGCCGTGAGGAATGACCTCACTGTCTATATTGCATTTGGACATACAAAAGAGTATGAATTAAAAACAAAATAAGAATAAAAAATAAAATATATATATATATTAAAAGAGTAAAAATTGAAGAAAGTATCTTCTGCCTGAAAGTGGTGCTAGGACAGTCACGGTGGTGATAATCGGCTCTATCCAAGGTAAAGAAAATCTGTATAAGTGATTAAATGACAGATTAGGGCCCTTTAATAATGACAGATTAGGGCCCTTTAATGATGACAGATTAAGGCCCTTTAATGATGACAGATTAGGGCCCTTTAATAATGACAGATTAGGGCCCTTTAATGATGACAGATTAGGGCCCTTTAATGATGACAGATTAGGGCCCTTTAATAATGACAGATTAGGGCCCTTTAATGATGACCGATTAGGGCCCTTTAATGATGACAGATTAGGATCTTTTAATGATGACAGATTAAGGCCTTTAATGATGACAGATTAAGGCCTTTAATGATGACGGATTAGGGCCCTTTAATGATGACAGATTAGGGCCCTTTAATGATGACAGATTAGGGCCCTTTAATGATGACAGATTAGGGCCCTTTAATGATGACAGATTAGGGCCCTTTAATGATGACAGATTAGGACCCTTTAATGATGACAGATTAGGGACCTTTAATAATGACAGATTAGGGCCCTTTAATGATGACAGATTAGAGCCCTTTAATGATCACAGATTAGGGCCCTTTAATGATGACAGATTAGGGCCCTTTAATGATGACAGATTAGGGCCCTTTAATGATGACAGATTAGAGCCCTTTAATGATCACAGATTATGGCCCTTTAATGATGACAGATTTAGGCCCTTTAATGATGACAGATTAGGGCCCTTTAATAATGACAGATTAGGGCCCTTTAATGATGACAGATTTGGGCCCTTTAATGATGACAGATTAGGGCCCTTTAATAATGACAGATTAGGGCCCTTTAATGATGACAGATTAGAGCCCTTTAATGATCACAGATTAGGGCCCTTTAATGATGACAGATTAGGGCCCTTTAATGATGACAGATTAGGGCCCTTTAATGATGACAGATTAGGGCCTTTTAATGATGACAGATTAGAGCCCTTTAATGATCACAGATTAGGGCCCTTTAATGATCACAGATTAGGGCCCTTTAATGATGACAGATTAGGGCCCTTTAATGATGACAGATTAGGGCCCTTTAATGATGACAGATTAGGGCCCTTTAATAATGACAGATTAGGGCCCTTTAATGATGACAGATTAGAGCCCTTTAATGATCACAGATTAGGGCCCTTTAATGATGACAGATTAGGGCCCTTTAATGATGACAGATTAGGGCCCTTTAATAATGACAGATTAGGGCCCTTTATTGATGACTTGACATTTAAATCTTACATTTTGCTGTTTGGGGAAAAGGCTTGAGGTCCTCCAGCTTTAATGTAGAAGAGCTGAAAAGGCACAGATCATGCCTGATTCTGTACTCTGTATAGTGCCACCTTAAATGCCCCCGGGGCCACCCACACTGCTGCTACTGCTGCTACTGCTGCTACTGCTGCTGCTGCTGCTGCTACTGCTGCTGCTGTTACTGCTACTGCTGCTGCTGTTGTTGCTACTGCTACTACTGCTGCTACTGCTGCTGCTGCTGCTGTTGCTACTGTTGTTGGGAATCTCCCTCCAGCAGCAGAGAGAGGCGTCGGACTCGCAGCTTCCTCACAGTGCTGCAGACTGAGCGGGTGAGTGTGTGTTTGTGACAGATTGTGTTGCTTTGAGAGTTGTGTTGAATTCTACACAATTATATTTACAGAACTGACCGTTTTGAGTATTTGCATGTTAGAATGTTGTTTATATTTTGATTCTTTTTTTGCTATCTCAGAATTGGCAAAAGACACTAAAATATTGCTACTGTGTAAAAAGAGAAAAAGGCTGCATCTGTGTAGACTGGATAACACCTGTGGATATGTGGTGCTGGCTTTCTGCTTTTTTATTTATCTTTACTTGAATTGGGACAGAGCACATTAATCAACATGGGCTTTTCAACTTGTAAATGTGAGTGATGTGAGTTTTATCTCTATGTTCTCCCTATATTCACTCTATGCTCTCGTTATGTTGGCTCTCTGATCTCATTATGTTCTCTCTCTCTGGTCTCATTTTGTTCTCTCTCCCTGGTCTCTCTCTGGTCTCTCTCTGGTCTCTCTCTGGTCTCTCTCTGGTCTCGTTATGTTCTCTCTCTGTTTCCTCTGTGGTCTGTGTAGGACAGGTGTGGTTTACGACTGTTCAGAGCTGATCGAATGCTGCACTAATTGTTTTAATTCTGTCTGACGACATAAATGTGGAAAGATAGAAATACAACAAGAAAGGAAGAAGAAAAATCATGTTTCTAAATCAATGCAGAAATGTGAGGAATCCAACATTTACAAACATTTGGCCTTGGTTTCTGACGATTCATCTAGTCTCTGTGAGGACCACCCAGTCCTCTAGTCTCTGTGAGGACCACCCAGTCCTCTAGTCTCTGTGAGGACCACCCAGTCCTCTAGTCTCTGTGAGGACCACCCAGTCCTCTAGTCTCTGTGAGGACCACCCAGTCCTCTAGTCTCTGTGAAGACCACCCAGTCCTCTAGTCTCTGTGAGGACCACCCAGTCCTCTAGTCTCTGTGAGGACCACCCAGTCCTCTAGTCTCTGTGAGGACCACCCAGTCCTCTAGTCTCTGTGAGGACCACCCAGTCCTCTAGTCTCTGTGAGGACCACCCAATCCTCTAGTCTCTGTGAGGACCACCCAGTCCTCTAGTCTCTGTGAGGACCACCCAGTCCTCTAGTCTCTGTGAGGACCACCCAGTCCTCTTGTCTCTGTGAGGACCACCCAGTCCTCTAGTCTCTGTGAGGACCACCCAGTCCTCTAGTCTCTGTGAGGACCACCCAGTCCTCTAGTCTCTGTGTGAGGACCACCCAGTCCTCTAGTCTCTGTGAGGACCACCCAGTCCTCAAGTCTCTGTGAGGACCACCCAGCCCTCAAGTCTCTGTGAGGACCACCCAGTCCTCTAGTCTCTGTGAGGACCACCCAGTCCTCTAGTCTCTGTGAGGACCACCCAGTCCTCCATTCTCTGTGAGGACCACCCAGTCCTCAAGTCTCTGTGAGGACCACTCAGTCCTCTAGTCTCTGTGAGGACCACCCAGTCCTCTAGTCTCTGTGAGGACCACCCAGTCCTCTAGTCTCTGTGAGGACCACCCAGTCCTCTAGTCTCTGTGAGGACCACCCAGTCCTCTAGTCTCTGTGAGGACCACCCAGTCCTCTAGTCTCTGTGAGGACCACCCAGTCCTCTAGTCTCTGTGAGGACCACCCAGTCCTCTAGTCTCTGTGAGGACCACCCAGTCCTCTAGTCTCCACAGCATTGGCCTCTCCAGACCAGCACTTCTCTGGTTCAACTCCTACCTGCACTCTCGTCGCCAGTGTGTTTCCTTTGGGGGCAGCCAGTCCAACTTCACAGTCATTGAAAAAGGCATTCCACAAGGCTCCTCACTTGGTCCTCTTCTCTTCTCTATCTTTATTAATGATCTCCCGACTATCTGTTCCAACTGCACTATTGAACTTTATGCCGATGACACTGTTATTTACTGTTCCAATTCTAATATCCCTGACATCTGCAACTCTCTACAACACAACTTTGACATTGTTCAACACTGGCTCCTTTCTAACAAACTTCTGCTCAACAAAACCAAATCCTACTCCATGCTTTTCAAGAAGACCAATAAACCTCTCCCTGATTTAAATCTCCACTTTCTAGATCTGTCCCCAGTCAAATGTGTGGACAACCTTAAGTATCTTGGTCTTTGGCTAGACTCAAATCTTTCTTTCAATACCCATATTCACAAAACTGTACACAAAATTAACTATTCACTGAAAACACTTTATCAATCCATTGACTGTTTTAATTTATCTGCACGGAAAAGGATTATTTCACAACTACTACTTCCCATATTAGACTATGCAGACATAGTTTACCAAAATACCACCTCCACTTCTCTCCATCCTCTGAGCACTGCCTACAACAGCCTGTGCAGGTTCATTCTGCGCTGCCCCTACAGGACCCATCACTGTGACATGTACCAGCAGCTGTCCTACAGACAGACCTACAGACAGACCTACAGGACCCATCACTGTGACATGTACCAGCAGCTGTCCTGGCTCTCTCTGTCCCAAAGACGTCACTCTCACTGGTTGTTTTTCATTTATAAATGTTATTTTTTGGATTACCCTCTTTATTTAAAGCAATATTTAACCCCTTTTAATTCCTCTTATAATCTTCGTCACACAAACCAGCTTTTCTTTCACACTCCTCGTGTGAAGAAAGAACTTGGCAAATATGCTTTCCAATATAAAGCCCCAAACAACTGGAATCACCTTCCGGCCTCTATTCGCTCTTTAACTTCTTTTTCTCTTTTTAAAGTTGCTGTACAAAGGCATCTGTGTAATGTTTGTAACTGCTACTGAACTTTCTTTTAAATATTATATCCTTTGGTTTTCACTGTCCTAGTTTGAGGAGTAGGGTGACCTCTGACCTCTGAGAGCTCTGTGTGTGTGTGTGTGTGTGTGTGTGTGAGCGAATGTTTCTGTCCTTGTATTGTTGTTGTTAGTTTTTTTGTCTGTTATTTTATTGAATTTATTTACTGTAATTTGTTATGTTTTTTATTTGTTACACTTTACTGTAACTGCATTTATTTGACAACCGCTGCTGCTACTTGTGTTGCTATTTTTGAGGACCCTCCTGAAAACGAGATGATGCATCTCAAGAGGCTATTCCTCGTAATAAAGATAAAGATATGTTAAAGTCTCTGTGAGGACCACCCAGTCCTCTTGTCTCTGTGAGGACCACCCAGTCCTCAAGTCTCTGTGAGGACCACCCAGTCCTCTAGTCTCTGTGAGGACCACCCAGTCCTCTAGTCTCTGTGAGGACCACCCAGTCCTCTAGTCTCTGTGAGGACCACCCAGTCCTCTAGTCTCTGTGAGGACCACCCAGTCCTCTAGTCTCTGTGAGGACCACCCAGTCCTCAAGTCTCTGTGAGGACCACCCAGTCCTCAAGTCTCTGTGAGGACCACCCAGTCCTCAAGTCTCTGTGAGGACCACCCAGTCCTCTAGTCTCTGTGAGGACCACCCAGTCCTCTAGTCTCTGTGAGGACCACCCAGTCCTCTAGTCTCTGTGAGGACCACCCAGTCCTCCATTCTCTGTGAGGACCACCCAGTCCTCAAGTCTCTGTGAGGACCACCCAGTCCTCTAGTCTCTGTGAGGACCACCCAGTCCTCTAGTCTCTGTGAGGACCACCCAGTCCTCTAGTCTCTGTGAGGACCACCCAGTCCTCTAGTCTCTGTGAGGACCACCCAGTCCTCCATTCTCTGTGAGGACCACCCAGTCCTCAAGTCTCTGTGAGGACCACCCAGTCCTCTAGTCTCTGTGAGGACCACCCAGTCCTCTAGTCTCTGTGAGGACCACCCAGTCCTCTAGTCTCTGTGAGGACCACCCAGTCCTCTAGTCTCTGTGAGGACCACCCAGTCCTCTAGTCTCTGTGAGGACCACCCAGTCCTCTAGTCTCTGTGAGGACCACACCGATTTTAGCTTAAATCTGAAACACCTCCTGTTTAGTCCTGACTCTGGTCCCAGCAGGAGGCCAGTCCCTGTGCTCCTCAGAGTCCCAGCAGGAGGCCAGTCCCTGTGCTCCTCAGAGTCCCAGCAGGAGGCCAGTCCCTGTGCTCCTCAGAGTCCCAGCGGGAGGCCAGTCCCTGTGCTCCTCAGAGTCCCAGCAGGAGGCCAGTCCCTGTGCTCCTCAGAGTCCCAGCGGGAGGCCAGTCCCTGTGCTCCTCAGAGTCCCAGCATGAGGCCAGTCCCTGTGCTCCTCAGAGTCCAAGTCATCTTTGATTATGGACAACACTGTAATGTCTCTCTCTCTCTGCTATTTTTACATCCCCCTTAGTGAAGTATTTAGAGAAGTATTTAGTGAAGTATTTAGTTAAGTATTTGACAGCTGAGAATTTCCCACACGGTTCAACACTTCCTCATACATGCTCCATTTGTGTGATGACAATTACATAGCTTCATAAAAACACAATTTTTCTCTTCTACATTTCATGTAAACAAGACACTCATGTGACCACAGGTCAGGTCTGTGGAGAGGCTGTAGACCCAGGACTGAGGCTGTAGACCCAGGACTGAGGCTGTAGATCCAGGACTGAGGCTGTAGATCCAGGACTGAGACTGTAGACCCAGGACTGAGACTGTAGATCCAGGACTGAGACTGTAGACCCAGGACTGAGGCTGTAGACCCAGGACTGAGGCTGTAGATCCAGGACTGAGGCTGTAGATCCAGGACTGAGGCTGTAGACCCAGGACTGAGGCTGTAGATCCAGGACTGAGGCTGTAGACCCAGGACTGAGGCTGTAGACCCAGGACTGAGGCTGTAGACCCAGGACTGAGGCTGTAGATCCAGGACTGAGGCTGTAGACCCAGGACTGAGGCTGTAGACCCAGGACTGAGACTGTAGACCCAGGACTGAGGCTGTAGATCCAGGACTGAGGCTGTAGACCCAGGACTGAGGCTGTAGACCCAGGACTGAGGCTGTAGACCCAGGACTGAGACTGTAGACCCAGGACTGAGACTGTAGACCCAGGACTGAGGCTGTAGATCCAGGACTGAGACTGTAGACCCAGGACTGAGGCTGTAGATCCAGGACTGAGACTGTAGACCCAGGACTGAGGCTGTAGACCCAGGACTGAGACTGTAGACCCAGGACTGAGGCTGTAGATCCAGGACTGAGGCTGTAGACCCAGGACTGAGGCTGTAGACCCAGGACTGAGGCTGTAGACCCAGGACTGAGACTGTAGACCCAGGACTGAGACTGTAGACCCAGGACTGAGGCTGTAGATCCAGGACTGAGACTGTAGACCCAGGACTGAGGCTGTAGATCCAGGACTGAGACTGTAGACCCAGGACTGAGGCTGGTCCAGCAGTCACTCACTTCACTTCTGAGAGAGTTGTGAGACCTCATGAGGACTGTTATATTTGCTCCTGAACCAGACCTGGTCCAGTTAAAGTGAACCAGACCTGGGTCAAATCCAGGACCTCTCCTGCATTATCCATGGGGCAATACAGTTCAAGAGATCCTTTATTGGTCCCACAGCAGGGAAATGTCAGTGTTGCATTACCAGTTAGAGCTGTAGGAATGAGGAGCACACAACACGAGATGAATGAACAATAACTAGAATAAATAAATACAATCGCTCCTTCTGTCATAAAGTGTCCCTTTGAGTCAGAAAAGAGAGAGAGGTACATGATTCAAAAAAAAACTACCCAAGCTCCTCCCCATTCCTTTCTGATTGGTCTTGAAGCCGCGCCTACTTTTCCGTGCACGTGCCAGGTCAATGGTCCAATTTAAATATTTGAATATTTAATCATAATTGATTACAGGCTCGTCACAGCAGCAGCAGAACGCTCCGCTGAATGAATGTCATCTCCAAACGTTCTACAGATCAGTATTCAAACCAATAATGACCGCTGCCCTTTGGCAACGCACTCTCTGTGCTTGTAATTCAGGTGTTTAAAACTGATCCGGACAGTAGTTAGCACACCTCGTCACAACGTGCTTTCAGCGCCTGCCACTTATTACTTAGTCTGTGTTAGTCTGTGTGAGTCTGTGTTAGTCTGTGTGAGTCTGTGTGAGTCTGTGTTAGTCTGTGTGAGTCTGTGTGAGTCTGTGTTAGTCTGTGTGAGTCTGTGTGAGTCTGTGTGAGTCTGTGTTAGTCTGTGTGAGTCTGTGTGAGTCTGTGTGAGTCTGTGTGAGTCTGTGTGAGTCTGTGTGAGTCTGTGTAAAGCCTGGTTCACACGGCAGGATATTTAGGCCGATTTAGGCCGATTTACCCCTTACGACAATCTTAAGGAACGCTCCGATTTCCGTAACAAAATCTTACAGATTATCCTGCCGTGTGTGGTGTGTTAAGACTGCACTCGTCGCTCGGAAGGACATCGGGACTGCTCCCGATCTCAAATCGGGGATATCCAACATGTTGGATTGTTTTGGCCCGATTTCTCGTCGTGTGTGGTGTCCTCCGAGGACAAGCGAGCGCGTTGCCATGACTACGGCGTGTAGCCAATAAGAAGACGAGGTGACAAGCTGGTGAGGAAACTGCGGGAAAAAACCAAAACACAGCAGCATGGCTTTGATCATTGCCTTTTCTTTGGATTACGTGTCTTCTCTGTTAACAACAAACTGCACACTATCGCCACTGCATCCTCTTCGTCCGCCATGACTGTTTACTCTGAAGTCACGCTTGATCTCGAGAGATTTTGTGAGATTTCCGTCTGACCTGGGAATGCTCGGGGGGGGGTGTCGGTTCGTGTGTGATGTTTGTGGCTTGCGTGATCTTGCCGTGTGGCTACGCACCACACACTGCACGACCAAAGTGGTTAGACGCAGGATTTTTAATCTCCCCGTGTGGGGTCTAACACGGAGAAAAATCGGCCGACAATTTTAAAATCGTCTCGTGTGAACCAGGCTTTAGTCTGTGTGAGTCTGTGTGAGTCTGTGTTAGTCTGTGTGAGTCTGTGTGAGTCTGTGTGAGTCTGTGTTAGTCTGTGTTAGTCTGTGTGAGAGAAGCTATCGGAGCTTAGCCTGACTCTGGCCAGACCCATGTAGTCCGCTGCACTTCACACATGAGTCTGGTACTGAGCCACAGTGGTTGGATTTCAGAAGGCAGGGCCTTGTTAAAAAAATCCTTGTATGTGATTGGATAGACCACTTGTCCGTTATCTTGAATGAAGTCTGCTTTCAACCACTCACATCGAAGCACACGACTCCCATAGGTTGCCAAATCCCAGCAAGATTTTCCAACCCAAAATCCGGGAGAATACCCCAAAAAAAAAAAACACTCAGAATGATTTTTTGGCTAAAAACGTAATGTAAGCAACTTGGGCTATCATGATTCTGTTTATTGTCTTTCTGTTTATTTAATACCTACAAGTCTCTGGGAACAAAAGTATGTGGGAACCACCAAACCTGGCAACCCTGCTGCATAGTGTGTAAACAGGAACACTGAACCAGTGCTTCAACCAAACTTTACAGGAACATTTGACTCTTAAAACACACTTATATCAACATAGAACCATCAACATCTCGCCTCAAATTGCATTAAAAGTGACATTCATGTCTTAATTCGATTGTATTTACTCTTTTAAAAAGATTCGCGGACTTTACGTCCGCCATCTTGGATTCCTCTCGCTGCTGCATGAGAGAAGCTTGAGAAGGCAGTGCAGAACCCACGTCCTAACACCGGCAATCCTGATTGGTCGATTAAAAAATAATCTGGGGAAGGCGTTCGCTATGGCGTTTATACCAGACCCATGTGGTTCAGCCAAACGCCTCTGGTGGAGCATGGCGGAACTACAAGGGTCTGGCAGAGCCAGGCTAATCGGAGCTAGCCACGCTCAATAACACAAATATCAAGAACACGTTTAAATGTCAGTGGGAGAATACATTATACATTTACATTCTTAACACGGTGGCTGAGTGGATAGCACTCTCGCCTCTCAGCATGAAGGTCCTGGGTTCGAATCCCGGTCGGACCAGGGCCTTTCTGAGTGGAGTTTGCATGTTCTCCCCGTGTCTGCGTAGGTTTCCTCCGGGTACTCCGATTTCCCCTACCACTAAAAATATGTACAATAGGACTGTGCATGCGCCTCCTGTACTGGCCCCACTCCCATCTCTGTGTGGAGTGAGAGACAAATGCCCAAAAAAATAATAACAATTGTAAACTGCTTTGTGACCCTTGTCTGTGAAAGGCGGTATATAAATAAACATTACTTACTTACTTACTTACTTAACACAGGTTTTCAGAATGATCTGTTCTCGTTGTCTTGACAAAAAGACTGTTTTAATGCGACAGAAAGCAATCGGGGTAAACCCAGAAGTAACTATTAACATTAGTGTAACATTTTAGGGACATTTGCAGAGGATCTGATGGATTTAGGTTAAGTTTATATACTCGGTTCACTTTTCATGTAGTTCCGGAGAGGTCTAGTTAGTTAGCTAGCCTAGCCGTTACTAGCCTAGCTGTTACTAGCCTAGCTGTTACTAGCCTAGCTGTTACCCGTCTAGACAGGTCACCGAAACCTTTGGGAACTAACTAATTTATTATATACTGTATATCATTTAAAAAAGAGAATGCCCATACAGCTTCAAATATTAAGGGCTGCCTAATATTTGTTAATATATAGATAAATATAAGAACACACACCTTTGGCCCTCTGTGGGCGGTTATCCCTCTCTAAGCTTGGGTCCCGGGCAGTGATGGGAATAACGGCGTTACTAGTAACGGCGTTACCAACGCCGTTACTTTTTTCAGTAACGAGTAATCTAACTAATTACTTTGACAGTAACTATAACGCCGTTATCATTTCCGACATCCCGTTACTGCGCGTTACTCAAGACGCACAATGAACGTGTTGTCATGAGAGAAGGGAGGATGAGAAAACCTCTCAGCAATTATTGGCTGATGTAAAACATATTTCCTTTACAATCTACATGTCTACAGTTGAGAGGATGGCTCATAAATTGTGTTTTTGAAACAAATATGGGTCTTAATCGCGCTCAACTACGGCTTGTATCACCGTGAGGTCAGCCTCAGAGGAGCGCATGTGAGTGCAGAAGGCTGCATACAATTCCATCGATAAGCTCCTTGCTCTTCCTGGTTTATCTGCTAAGGACAGCAACAGGTTTGGCTAACATACATATAACACATTTTGACATAATCTAAAATGCACATAGGGTAATTTTTCAATTACTATAGGAATGATAAGAAAGAGGTGAAGTGTAAGACGGTTGATTTTAGAAATTGGATGCAGCCGGCTGCAGCAAAACACAGGAGTTTATAAAGGACACACGCGTTTTGTTTTACTTTTTAAAACTCATTGGACTCATTTCCAAATGGAGGATTACATATCTACGCTCAAACCATTCACTGGATTTAAACAAGGAACTGGTCTGAACCGAAGTGGACTGTGCAGGTCATTTATAAGGTAAGACCCATAACTCATAGTTTTGCGTTTTGTATGAACAAACAATGCGGGCATAAAACATATTTTGCTGTAGCCAAACAAATTGTCCACTTGATTTATATGATGTATATGTTCATCTGATTGGACTGAAGTCAGTGCTTCACCAGCCTCACCGCTCGTCACCGGTGTTTCCACATGCAGTGGCGGGCTTTACAGCACAGTGAGAGATGAAGAGTGAACAGGACTTCAGCAGCAAAACAGCCTTTTCTAGATGGAAATATTGGCACTGTTAAAGGTAAAAATGCGCACGTCGGGTGCACATTATGTTCCAGAACAAAACGAAAAAGTAACGCAATAGTTACTTTTACTGGTAACTAGTTACTTTTATAGTGGAGTAACTCCGTTAGTAACTCAGTTACTTTTTGGGAGAAGTAACTAGTAACTATAACTAATTACTTTTTCAAAGTAACGTGCCCAACACTGGTCCTGGGAGCTTGAGGGTTCTGCGCAGTATCTTTGCTGTTCCTGCACTGCACATTTCTGGACCCAGATGTCCGAGGTTGTTCCAGGGATCCTTAACTTAATTTACCTTCAGACTCTCTCACTACTGTCTCCTTTACCTTCAGACTCTCTCACTACTGTCTCCTTTACCTTCAGACTCTCTCACTACTGTCTCCTTTACCTTCAGACTCTCTCACTGCTGTCTCCTTTACCTTCAGACTCTCTCACTACTGTCTCCTTTACCTTCAGACTCTCTCACTACTGTCTCCTTTACCTTCAGACTCTCTCACTACTGTCTCCTTTACCTTCAGACTCTCTCACTGCTGTCTCCTTTACCTTCAGACTCTCTCACTACTGTCTCCTTTACCTTCAGACTCTCTCACTACTGTCTCCTTTACCTTCAGACTCTCTCACTACTGTCTCCTTTACCTTCAGACTCTCTCCAGCTCCTCTCTGAGACCTTGGTATTTCTCAAGCTTTTCATGTTCTTTTTTCCTGATTTTACCATCGCTTGGCTACGTCCACCACCACGGCTGTCCTCTGCCCTTTGTCCACCACCGCGATGTCAGGTTGGTTCATTACCATTCGGTCGGTCTGTATCTGGAAGTCCCACAGGATCTTCGCACGCTCATTCTCCACCACCTTTGGAGGAGTTTCTTAGACCTTGGGGTTTCCAGCCCATACTCTGCACAGATGTTTCTGTACACTATGCCAGCCACTTGGTTATGGCGTTCCATGTAGGCCTTCCCTGCCAGCATCTTGCACCCTGCAGTTATGTGTTGGATCGTCTCAGGTGCCTTTTTGCACAACCGACACCTTGGGTCTTGTCTGGTGTGGTATATCTGGGCCTCTATCGCTCTGGTGCTCAGTGCCTGTTCCTGTGCAGCCATGATGAGTGCCTCTGTGCTGTCCTGTAGGCCAGCCCTTTCTAGCCATTGGTAGGACTTCTTGAGATCAGCCACTTCTGTTATGCTCCGGTGGTACATGCCGTGTAGGGGCTTGTTCTCCCATGATGGGCTCTCCTCCAGCACCTCCTCATCTCGCCACTGCCTGAGACATTCACTGAGTACGTCATCCGTTTTGGCCTTCTCCATGATGTAGTTATGGAGTTTGGATGTTTCGTCCTGGACAGTGGCTCTCACACTCACTAGTCCTCGACCTCCTTCTTTACGGCTTACGTACAGTCTCAGGGTGCTGGATTTGGGATGGAACCCACCATGCATGGTAAGGAGCTTTCGAGTTTTAACATCCGTGGTCTGAATCTCTTCTTTTGGCCACCTGATTATTCCTGCAGGGTCTGATCACTGGCCCGGGTAGCTGTTAATTGCCCGGGCCTTGTTCTTTCCATTGATCCGGTGTAACAGGCCGTTTTAAACCCCCTGGCCAGTTTACACCCCGGGGTTAAAATAGCCTAGGCCAGAATATACCCCGGGGTTTATTCTGGCCTAGGCTATTTTAACCCCCCTTAGGCCAGATTAACCCCCCTCTTGTTTTATCTAATAATAATAAAATATACTTTATTGAATATATTTTTAAAACTTCAAAATCATTTAAAATCATTTAGAAGAAGTTTGTTAATTAATTACTGCAGCCCGAATAAGTGTGATTGCTTTTCACACTTTGTTTGTGAGGTGATGACTCATGTATCTACTTACTTATCACATGTTTCATGTTATAACTCATCTTAAGGTGCTTTCACACCGTATCATGCTGCGTCGACTTTCAATGCAAAGTCAATGGTGACATGTATGTGCATCTCGGGATGCACGCACGGACTGCACGGCAGAGGCGCAGGAGCGGAAAATCAACGCACGCAGGAGATAAATATTGCTGAGCGTTTCCCCGGGGCGCACATGCAGCGACCAATCAGAGAGCAGCAAAATGGTCACGGGGACATTAGTCTGAACGAGCAGACTGAACATACTGTAAACAGCCAAAACAGGTGCTTCATCAGGACTAAACCAGCACTAAACCAGGACTAAACTAGGACTAAACAGGACTAAAACCAGGACTAAACCAGGGTTGACAATGGGGGACATGGTGCTTGTGAACATATATGTTGTCATGCTCCCGTGACTTTATGCAACTGCTTCGAGCGTGTTCGCCGATGCGGAGGCACCGTTTAATAATAAAATAAACGTATTGCGCACCTCCGTGAACACATACTGCTGTTATATAAAGTCACCTCCGTGAACACATACTGCTGTTATATAAAGTCACCTCCGTGAACACACACTGCTGTTATATAAAGTCACCTCCGTGAACACATACTGCTGTTATATAAAGTCACCTCCGTGAACACATACTGCTGTTATATAAAGTCACCTCCGTGAACACACACTGCTGTTATATAAAGTCACCTCCGTGAACACATACTGCTGTTATATAAAGTCACCTCCGTGAACACATACTGCTGTTATATAAAGTCACCTCCGTGAACACATACTGCTGTTATATAAAGTCACCTCCGTGAACACATACTGCTGTTATATAAAGTCACCTCCGTGAACACATACTGCTGTTATATAAAGTCACCTCCGTGAACACACACTGTTGTTATATAAAGTCACCTCCGTGAACACATACTGCTGTTATATAAAGTCACCTCCGTGAACACATACTGCTGTTATATAAAGTCACCTCCGTGAACACATACTGCTGTTATATAAAGTCACCTCCGTGAACACATACTGCTGTTATATAAAGTCACCTCCGTGAACACATACTGCTGTTATATAAAGTCTCTGGACACAGACACGCTGCAGAGCTGCATTATTGGAGAAGAACTTTGCACAAAAACTGCGTTAGCATCAAAGCCTGCCCGCTACTTCCGCCATTTCCGGCGGGCACAACCGCTGTCCAGGACTTCTGGTGTGAAGACCCCAGCGTCTGAAACCTAGAGAATGTGCGTCTGGTGCGCGAGGTGTCAGAGTTCCAGCGTTGGCGGTGAGAAAGCACCTTTTGAACTTTTGAGTAGATATTAATTATGGGCAAATGACACCAATTCTCCGGAGCTTGTGTCGCTCTTTCCGAAACAAATTCCTTTGAAACACTGCATTGGAGCGTGTATCAAAACAACCGGTCACGTGACAAACCTGTCAGTGTCTCAGACTCTGCAGCCGCTGCTTCACTGCTTCACTGCTTCACTGCTTCACTGCTTCACTGCATATCATTGGTGTCTGTGTTGAAGAGTCTCATTGGATCATGGAAGAGTTACATCTGGCTTCCTTGCTGATGTGTCAACTGTTGTTTTTGAATAAAAAAACCTGTGATATACGCACAGAGTTTAGTCCTTTTTTTCTGTAAATTGTTTTTATATTTAAATACACTTGTATTCAATATAAGGATTGCTTAAAAATTGGCTTATTGCTGTATGGTTCTGTAAAGTACAGTACGGGAGTATTAGGAGATTGTTTTATCATTGTTATAGTTTTATATAGAATAGTTTATATCATAAATCATATATTTTCCTAAATGTATTTAGAAATAAATAAATAAAATATTGCTTGTATTTTATTGTTTTTTATATAAAATGAAAGGGGGGGTTAATCTGGCCAATGGGGGGTTAAAATAGCCTAGGCCAGTTTATACCCCGGGGTCTATTCTGGCCTAGGCTACTTTACCCCCGGGTATATTCTGGCGAGGGGTTAAACTTGCCTGCTACACCGGCTTCTTAGGACCTGCCTTACTCGCTGGAGGTATTTGGCAGTTGCCGCTTTCCTCATCACCTGTTCGAGGTTGCCATTTGCCTGTGGTATACCGAGATACTTGTAACTGTCCTCAACGTCTGCTATTGTTCCCTTTGGGAGTCAGATCCCTTCAGGATATATATAAATACATCTCACTCCCAAAGGGAGGGATAGCAGAAAAAAAATAATAATACATATATTATATTATATATATATATACATTTATACATATATGTATTTTATATATAAATACATTATATATATATATATATATATATATATATATATATATATATATATATATATATATATATATATATATATATATATATATATATATATATATAACATATATATATATATATACATATATAAGGCGGGACTTCCCCGTTGTATTAGAATTATTAAAAATAAAATTTAAGGCCAGGAGGTCAATTTAATACAATTCTTAAAAATGTAATTCATTTAGAGTTCCAGACTTCACTTCACTATCACTAGTATTTCTACTTCCACTATCCAACTGTGTTTCATTTCCAAATAACCAAAATACATATATTTGAATTTTCGAACAAATGAGTCACAACGTTTGGTTTTGCCGTTGCACAAGATAAAAGTGCCCCATAATCTCCATTCTCTGCTGATGCCTGGAAATGTAGCCTTTGAATAAGACCCGAGAGGCTTAGTCTGCAAAGAGGTGAAGCAACTCTGTCATTTCAAAGCCGTTTCTCATCGCGCTGGATTTTAAACTGTTGCACAACTTCAGCGTAGCTCTGGTGACGGTTTACCTCATTCATGTTTGATGTTTTTACCTCATGTCTAAAGTGTTGTAACTCTTGAAACCCCCACATTCGAGGACAGGAAAGAGGAGAGTGAAGAGGCAGCCGTGATGTTTTTAGCTGAATGCCAACAAGAGTGATCTACAGTATGATTCAGTTGATATAAATAACTATAATATAGGCCATGTCTAAAAATACAAAGATATGTTATTTAGTGATGTATTTATTTATTTATTTGATGTGGATACAGCAGTTACATTGGAGCAGTCTGTTAAAGCCCATTGGATGCACTTGAATGTACTATAATTAAAGTATATTCTAGCAATAGCAGCTTAGTCCAGTCTCTTATAAATGCACATTTATTTATCTGTGTTGCAAAAATTATCCTAAATATGCGCTATTATTAGCTGATTGTAGTTTGTCGGAGAATGCGATAGTAAAATAACCTGTTCTGGTTCAATCCAAATATCAAGAAACTGAAGCCGGAGCAAGAGGAATGTTTAGTAAATGTCATTGAAGCAAAGATGTTGTGGCTCTACTCCCCACGGGCTCCGTTAGTGGCAAAGGAGATGGCTAAAGCTAGCTAAGCTAAATTCTAAAGCTAGGCTAAATGCTATATGCTATCGACTCACTCGGGCTCATTACATACGTCACAGAAAACTCAGATCCAATCGTTTCAATCTGCATATAATGAACCCCTGGGGTTAGCTCCATAGACCCACACAGTCTGACTGAGGCTCTGTCAGACCTGAGAACATGTACCGCTGATTATTGTTTCCCTTTAATGAGTATTGTTAAAGGTATATAGGAAGATTTTCTACTCCCGGGTGGATCACCAAGACTATTGGTCCTACCAACTGTCAATCATTCAGGTGATACGTCAAATAAGACCAGAGAGTTTTTCAAAAAGTGGAGAGGGCGGTTCTTTCTTAAATGTTGGGAATATCCTCATACAAACCTTTAAGTGTCCAGGTCTGTAAACAACGTATGGTTCATTTGAATTATTTCCTGATATTCTGTTTTTACTCATTTACTTTGCCAAAATAAAATACTCCATCAGATTTATAATAATGCTTAATAATGAATTGGTTTTATACAGCGCTTTTATGGGCTCTAAATTTGCCTATTCTCAAGACACTTTGGCCTTATTCACTCTCTATACTGTGTGTGTAAGGTTACACTGGAAGCACAGCTGCCCTGGGACAGACTGAAAGAAGTGTGGCTGCATATCAGACTCATGGATGACGTGTCTTGCCTAAGGACACAACAACACAGCTGCCATATCAGGGCCCCACTGTGTCACCTGATGTTACAGTCATCACCTACATCTGTGATGTAGGGAAGAGGGCCACTGTAGATCAGCTGACTGGTCCAGGGGCCAAGCCCGGATTGTAAAACTGTTTGGCCTGGATTCTGGTCTGAGCTGTAGAATTAGCTACGACAGAGCTGAAGTTGGCTGAAATAAAAAATTTCACCAGCTTTATTAACGCTAGAACACTAGAGCAGTCAATTTGACTCCTTTGCATTATGGAAGTGTAATTATTACTACTACAAATAATCAATTTCATAAACATAGAACTAAACTGCACTGGTCCTGGACTGGTTCAGAGCCATCTCAGCTTGACGCAAGTGCTAGTTACCATAGCAACACACTGTTTAACTGCAACAGTTAGCATTTAGTTTGGCTGTATTTCATTTATTAACTAGTTTTAGCATGAATCAAAGATGTATTAACGATTAAAACGTAAAACGAATTACTTAATTTTAATAAAAGTAGTGAAAAGCTAAAACTGCTGTTTGCAGGATTTTTTCAGAACTCTGTTAATTTGAATGGGAGCCGTCAAAATAACTGCTCTGGGAACTCCAGTAGTTACTGAATGGAATGTTTTTTGACACAACAATAAACAAAGGTTAACATGTACAAATAAAGCTTTAGAACGAGGAACAACTTGTCGATATTGGCTGAGCTAAAGTTGGCTGGATGACTTGTGAACTTGTGATCTCCAAGACTACTGTGTTTTAGCCAGGCAGAGGACACAGAGGGCTATTATACTTTAGAGAAATAATTCATAATATAGATTGTTCCATTTCAATTACAACATCTTCTGTTAGTAAATCCATTCTCGACGTTTCCCAAAACTCAAACCGCTTTCGCTTTTCGCCCAGAGCCCCTCGCAGCTTCCGTAGCCGCGCTGTTTACATCAAACGGAGCTTGGAATTTCCCCTGCACACACCACTTCCGCCTGCTGCCAGTGACAGCCGAGGCCCGAGCGAGCACCCAGGTACTCCCCAGCCCCCCGGCTCTGCCCACATCCACCCACAGAACAGCGCGACACGCTCGGCCTCTCCGCGCGCCTCTCCCCGCGTCGCCTCGCGCCCAGCTACGCCTGTGTCCGGACTGTCGCGTTAGCATTAGCACAGAGCTAACGAGGATGCTAACGCTGCTAATTTGCATGACAACAGCGAACACTAATATTAGCTTCCTCCAGCCAATCAAGGTGGCACTGGGAGCGGGCTGTAGCTGCGTGTCTTCGGGGTCCTCTGCCGTGGGACGTCCCGAGTGAATATTTCGGTTCTCTTCTCTTGTTAGCGTTAGCATCGTCTTGTTGTTGTTGTCGCGGAGGTTAGCAGCGGCAGGCTTTTGTTGTCTGCGCTGCCTCTAAACGCACAGACATCATTGAGGTGAGGCTTGTTTTGGTGCTATGGCATGTGTCAGTGGTGAATACGTTTGGAAACTGGCTTAAATACTGCGCGATGCTGATTTTGTTTATGTTGTTTAAAGGTATATTGGAGGATTTTCTACTTCCGGGTGGATCATCAAGACTATTGGTCCTCCTAATTGTCAATCCTTCTGGTGATACGTGCTCGTCAAATAAGACCAGAGTTTTGTTTAAAAAGTGGAGCGGGATGTTCTTTCCTAAAATTTGGGAAAATCCTCCTTTATACCTTTTTAAGCTATGTCTTATGTGTTTAATATTATAGCTATGGACATTTTCCTTCATATAAGTAGTAGAGTGCGTTATTACAGAAAAAATTGCCTCAAAAAATGTAGCCAATGTATTTAGTTCTTTGTCAGATTTGTGCAGATTTCGAGCTAATAAATGATATTTCAATTGTTAATATTGTATTGTAAATTTGTGGACACTCGGTGAAACTATATGGGACTGACACGTTTAACATGTTTTTATTTACAAGTCGTGTGTCTCTTTAATCTATTACTTTATATAGTTATATATATATATATATAATATAATATACTAAAATCTGAAGTGCACAGACCTCATTTCAGACCTAGTGTTACAGAAAGAAGGACCTTTTGTTTAGGTGATAATATTTTCATTCAATTCAATGTTTTTTCTTGTATCACCCTGAATCCCGACAGTAGTTTTCTCGGCGGACTTAACAAATGTTAATTTGGATGTAGAAGGAAGAAGTTGGTATGTAATTTATCATCGGCATAGCCATTTTTCTATACATTAATATTTATTTTAGGCTTATTTTATTATACATCTGAATGATGCTTATACATGTTATATGTGCACTTAAGTTTAAAAATGGCTATAGATACATATATATTACTCTGACCAAAGTAATGAGTTATTGACTATTGTGTACATGTGTGTGTGTGTGTCAGTGTGTCTGTCAGTGTGTCCGTGATCAATTAGTGGGAGATTATTAATTGGATTAAATGTTTGTATCCCTGAAGGGCCGTAATTATGGGACTTTTACGTTTATGTTCTAGATGAGTTACTACATGTTTGATTTATTCTGCTAATTATGTAGTTACAATGATTTAATCAGTCTTGCTCTTGTGTGTGTGTGTGTGTGATGTTATGTTTACAGGATCATAACAATTCCGTTTCATTACATAACATCTATGCACTTAAACATTATGAACTTTGCTCTCTGCTCCTTTTGGACCAATGTGTGTTTTTCTATCATTGCATTTCTTGTGTTTGAACTGTTTGCTTCTCTGATCTGTGTTGGAGAATCATTAACTTTGTCTGGTCCTCTGAGAAAACTACTGTTGTGATTTAGGACGATAAAAAAATACATTGAATGGGATTGTTTCTGGTGCTGCATCGAGAACCGTAAATACTAGCAATATTCGATTAGTGTTTAGTATTGCGATGATGATATTGCGATATTTTTGTCTTTCATCTAAAATTGCATCTGCATTGAAACGCAAGAGACAAATAACAGAAATAAGCACAACATTAATGAACCTCAAATGCATATATTTATATACTTTTTATTTGTTTGTTGTTCTTGTTGAATGTTGTGTCGTTTTGTTGTTTTTAATAAAGGTAAAAATATATATATATCGCTCATCTTTTTGTCATGGATATCGCACGTACCAATATCGCGATAATGATATTTTTCCGATGTATCATGCAGCCCTATGCTCACACTCAGAGAGCAGCCGTCCTCCTGTGGACTCACCACCTGCAGAGGGTCAGTGAGGGGCTGGTGCTATTAGACCCCCCGGATCATGCAGCCGCAGTAAATCCCACAATTTGCCCTGTTGCACACTTCATGTATTATTTTTCAATTTAATTTCAGTTCAATGGTTTTGACGGGAAAGACTTAAAAATATATTTTAAACTTTTTATTGCTCTTGACGAGAGAAGAGGAAATGGCTGTTTTGGTAAAAGTGTCCGACCCTTGGTTTACAGTGTGCTACAGGTTTGTCCCAATGAGAACATTTTAGTTTTTACTGAATCCAGACTTATTGTCTTAGGAGGTGTTATGGTCTGGTTTGTTGCATACATTTACCAAAAGCCAACTAGTCTAACCATAAATGATATTATGTCAAAGATGAAGGCGGAGAATCTGTTAGAAAGTCCTTCAGCTTCATCTTTATCCGAGGCAATGGAAACTGTTTTAGTTTTTCTCCTTCTCTGACGAAGACTTTGTGGTGTATTGCAGTGTCGTGGAGTGGGCAATGTGTATCCAGTGAGCCGTGGCCATGGAGGGCAAGGGTCCATACCGTATTTATGACCCGGGCGGGGGCCAGGGGGAGCCCCGTGAGCAGAGCTACAGGCAGCTGCTGGAGGAGAACAGTATGCTCCGAGAGAGGATGAAGGGCCTCAAGAGCCTGGGTGAGTACTGCTCTTAGTGAGGGACCATCACACATTTCAATCATAACGAAGCTACTATATTTAGGAACGACCCATGAATCGTCCGTTTTAGAGGAAACTCAGGGCCGGATGCAGACCTGCAGCAGGGAGGGTCAGACGAGGGAGGGTCCACACCTGCGATGGCGAAACATTCTCTAAAATTCAATGAATAAGCGCCATCAGCTCTTGTTCAAAAGCCTCTCCTGACACTGGCACATGTCATGACGCTTTGTATTTATTTATATCATAGACCTAAAAAAAGATGTCATGCATCATTAACAAGATTAATATAGAAATATAGTCAATTACAGCACTCTGGAGAGGGGCTTTCTCTGCTCAAAGTGGTGTCTCTCCCTAAACCCTCCCCCTAACCCTCGTGGTGGATGTGTGGGTTCCAGGCGACCTGCTGGAGGAGTCCCAGTCGGAGGCGTCCCGTCTGAGGCAGAGAGTGGAGGAGCTGGTGCGGGACAACGAGGCCCTGAAGTCCAGCAGCATCGCAGCCAGTCTGTGCACGGGAGGGGGCCCTATGCACGCCGACATCCTGGGTAAGAACCACTCTGACTGCAGTGGGTTTGGACTGGTCTGACCGCTGTGGGTCCAGAGTCTTCAGACTGGGACATGTTTCTGCTTGTTTACCTTCATGGGTCTCCTGCAGATACCAGTCAGTTCTCACCCTCTTTAAAGTAGCTTCCCAAAGAATAATTGTATAATAATAATATAAAATACTCTTTGCACTAACATTTGATGCTATATTTTATGGGTCTAATGCTGTTAATTAATTACCAGTAGACTGGTAATTAATTATTATTATTAATAAGACTAATGCTGGTTGTTTCATTGTTTTGAGAAATGTTTTTAAGTCAGAAAAAATTCACCCTAATCCATTGTACTCACCATTACGTGGACTGTAAGTACCTCTCTGCCACTTTTTGTCACAAAAAAGAATTTTGGAGGAGATTGGAGACACCTGTTCTACTTTTTTTGCCAAATTTTGCCCAAAATAAATATTCTTGCGATCATGTTTTGGGGCCACGTAGATCACTTTGGATGTTCAGTGTCTGTTTAACCCTGACGGTCTCCTGTGGTTGCAGCTAAAGTGGGGCTCCACGCCGCTCTGGAGCAGAAGGACGACACCATCTGTTTGGGGAAAACCCTGCAGCCCGAGAAGCCCATCGTGAGTCACATGTTTCACACTATTTACAGACCCTCATCCTCCACATGTGTCTCTGGCATGTGGCGGTGACAGTGCGAGGGGCGGGAGAGCAGTTTGATTGACAGATGTAGAAACATAGATGCTTTATTGATCGCTGTTGGAGTTCAGGAAGCAGCAAAACAAAACAAATACATAATTCTTTAGGTCACAGAAGCAGAGGTGGTGTAAATGATGGTTGACCTCTGGGAACACCAAGGGCCACAGTAAAGTGCCATAACTGTGTTCATGTGCTGTGTGAACGATGGGACGTACCACATTCCAAGTGACACTTCTTTTTCTGCAATAGATGGTGTAAAAGTCTGAGGAAGATATTTCTCCCTTAGACTTTTACACCAACTTTGACTTAGGCAGACTTTATTGATCCACAGGGAAATTGCATTGTCACAGTAGCTTGCATAGTATTCTTGTGTTTCATTAAACTGGCCAGTAGGGGGCGACTGAGCAGAGGTCGGACAACTCAGGTTTTGGTCCCATTGAAAACCATGTGAAGTCTGTTTTGGAGTCAAAGGCTCTCCTCCTGTGCGGTGTACGGTTGTTGGAACAGTCTTAATCGGGGACACTCAATTCTAAGGAAGTACTAACAAATATTTCTCAAAAGAGTCTGGATTTTGGACATTTTTTGGAAAGAAAAACAGAAGAAATGTGAAAAGAATGTCTGCGTTTCATTGGGGTGGCCTGCAGGGGGTGCTTATCTGGGAAAGCCTTGATCCACCTCACCCGCCTCATTCCAGTGATTTTTTCAAAGTGTCCTCCTTTATATGAGACCACAGTTGGAACATGAAGAAACTCTTGTCTTTCTCTGTTTGTGCGGTTGCTACAAGCGTACACCGCACAAAAAGATGCTTCTTCTTCTACTATATCTCCGTGTATAAACCACTTCTTCTTCTACTATATCTCCGTGTATAAACCACTTCTTCTTCTACTATATCTCCGTGTATAAACCACTTCTTCTTCTACTATATCTCCGTGTATAAACCACTTCTTCTTCTACTATATCTCCGTGTATAAACCGCTTCTTCTTCTACTATATCTCCGTGTATAAACCACTTCTTCTTCTACTATATCTCCGTGTATAAACCGCTTCTTCTTCTACTATATCTCCGTGTATAAACCGCTTCTTCTTCTACTATATCTCCGTGTATAAACCGCTTCTTCTTCTACTATATCTCTGTGTATAAACCGCTTCTTCTTCTACTATATCTCCGTGTATAAACCACTTCTTCTTCTACTATATCTCTGTGTATAAACCCGGCAGACTGCACAGCCAGGACACGTCCTGTCCTGTCCTACCTTTGTTATTCCACTGCTCTGACGTCAGATGAAACACCAGAATATCCCAATAAAAAATAAATACAAATAAAATAAAAATAAGATAATATTGTGAGAAAAACGTCTTAACTAGGGATGTAAAAAACTATGAATTTTCATGACCGACCACCGAGCCTCATTAACCGGTTGAAACCGGTTAACCGCGTAGTTTAAAATAGTTCACGTTCTTTTAAATAACAGCCATTTCGAGCCGCGTACTTTTCATAAGTGCAGCTGAGCGTTCTACGGGATCAGAGCCGAGACAGCGGCGCCAAAACCCGCAACAGCTTGGGCACCTTTGCGCACAGAGAACTGCTGTTTTAATCTTCCCATTCTTCTGTGCTGCGGCTTAAAGCATTTTTAAGCAAAAGACAGCTCGCCCACATGGTCAGGGCAGCGAGTGACGAGCCGCGTCTCGCAGGTCTCCGCTAAAGTTTAAAAGTGATCAGTGTGGAGCTGATGCCAAGGACCAGCAGCACAAACATGGTCCATGTGGTTTGACTGGAGCCGTGTATTTGCAAGAATGCTTTGGGCTCCGTGACGCAGAGGAGCGCAACAGACCGGTATGTGTGTGTGTACAATACATGTATGTATGTGTGTGTGTACAATACATGTATGTATGTGTGTGTGTTTATGTAAGCTATGTGTGTGTGTGCTATACATGTATGTATGTGTGTGTAAATATAAGCTCCAATGTAGTTCTGACCCGCACCAGTGTGCAACTAGCAGGCGGTAACAGAGGGGAGAGATGATGCGTGTGGATGTTACGTGTCAATGGAGGGGAGGGAATGTGTGTGTGTGTGTGTGTGCGTGTACATGTGTGCGTGCATATGTGGCGCGTACGGCGTGAGAGTCGGCCCAGAGTTTACTGTTACATTGGCGCACACAACTAGATAGGGACCCGCTCGTCACATCGTGCAAATAGGGCTTAAAATAGCGTTATGAAGAGACCTCCCCTCTCCCCCTTTTCTCTTTTTTAACCGACAGCTTTGACCGGTTAACGCTGTGACGGTCAACCACCGGTTAAACGGTCACTGATTTACATCCCATCTGTTAATATACAAGGTCTATATTTTTGCCTTTTGCGTGTTTGCAAACTTCTTTCTTTTGGACAGTTCTTGAGTGATTGCCAAATGTGACATGTAGATTTCTCCTGTGTGAATAAAGTCGCTTATCTTATCTTAGTATCGTGTTTTTGTCTAACACATAGATATTTGATCATCAGACTCGCTACACTCTGACTACACACTGACTACACACTGACTACACTCTGACTACACTCTGACTACACTCTGACTACACACTGACTACACACTGACTACACTCTGACTACACTCTGACTACACTCTGACTACACACTGACTACACACTGACTACACACTGACTACACTGACTACACTCTGACTGCACTCTGACTGCACACTGACTACACTCTGACTACACACTGACTACACTCTGACTGCACTCTGACTGCACTCTGACTGCACTCTGACTGCACACTGACTACACACTGACTACACTCTGACTGCACTCTGACTGCACTCTGACTGCACTCTGACTACACACTGACGACACTCTACACACTACACTCTGACTACACTCTGACTACACTCTGACTACACACTGACTACACACTGACTACACTCTGACTGCACTGACTACACTCTGACTACACTGACTACACTCTGACTACACACTGACTACACACTGACTACACACTGACTACACTCTGACTGCACTGACTACACTGACTACACACTGACTACACACTGACTACACTCTGACTGCACACTGACTGCACTCTGACTACACTCTGACTGCACTGACTACACTGACTACACACTGACCACACACTGACTACACTCTGACTGCACACTGACTACACACTGACTACACTCTGACTACATTCTGACTACTCTGACTACACTCTGACTACACTCTGACTACACTCTGACTACACTCTGACTACATTCTGACTACTCTGACTACACTCTGACTACACTCTGACTACACTGACTGCACTCTGACTACACACTGACTGCACTCTGACTACACTCTGACTGCACTCTGACTACACTGACTACACTCTGACTACACTCTGACTGCACTCTGACTACACACTGACTACATTCTGACTACTCTGACTACACTCTGACTACACTCTGACTACACTGACTGCACTCTGACTGCACTCTGACTACACTCTGACTACACTCTGACTGCACTCTGACTACACTGACTACACACTGACTACACTCTGACTACACACTGACTGCACACTGACTGCACTCTGACTACACTGACTACACTCTGACTACACTCTGACTGCACTCTGACTACACACTGACTACACACTGACTACACTCTGACTACACACTGACTGCACACTGACTGCACTCTGACTACACTCTGACTACACACTGACTACACACTGACTACACTCTGACTACACTCTGACTACACACTGACTACACACTGACTACACTCTGACTACACTCTGACTACACACTGACTACACACTGACTACACTCTGACTACACTCTGACTACACTCTGACTGCACTCTGACTACACTGACTACACTCTGACTACACTCTGACTGCACTCTGACTACACTCTGACTACACTCTGACTGCACTCTTACTACACTGACTACACTCTGACTGCACTCTGACTGCACTCTGACTACACACTGACTACACACTGACTACACTCTGACTGCACTCTGACTACACACTGACTACACACTGACTACACTCTGACTACACTCTGACTACACTCTGACTACACACTGACTACACACTGACTACACTCTGACTACACACTGACTACACACTGACTACACACTGACTGCACTCTGACTACACTCTGACTACACTCTGACCGGTCCCTAAAGCTCTGTGTTTACCTTTGTGGATCCACAGGAGGCCTTATCAGAGTTTGAAGTGGAGGGCAAGCCGGCAGACGCCTTAACCGTAAGTGCTTCCGTGTCGGTATCGGCCGCAGATCTGGGCAGTTTTTAATCAGTGAATACAGGATTTGGTGAAAGATTTTCTCAATCCATAGACAGTGAGTAATGAACCATGAACTGTATAAAACTAAAGTATTAAAATCGGTATTGGCAGAATGTCGGCATCGGGAATGGCTCGGTTTCTGATCAGGAGTCAAAAAACAGGATCGGGACGTCCCCAATCAGGACCCAGCACTGATGATGTCACAGTTTTGAGCCTTAAGGACTGTTTTTGACATATTTGATTTGATTTATTCATTCATTCGAGCAGAAATTCAACATTAATAAGTATTTACAATATTTTGATTCATTAGTCGTGACCTTTTGTACATGCCTTCGGTGCTTACTTAATATACCTGCACATGCAAATATATACATTTAAAAATACAATCAAGCAGCAGTATTTGCCCCAGTTTCACCATGTGTTGTATTTATAATTTCAATGTTTTTATTGAATTTGAAGATATGTTTGTTTGCTTTTATCCTATTTATTTATTTAATTTTTTTGTATAGCCCTAACTCAGTGTTCCCCAACCTTTTTGAGCTGTGGCACACCTTTCTCATTGGAAATAATCGCCCGGCACACCGCCCGCTGAAACTGAAACAGGAATGAAACACGGAAGCCTTTACTAACAGTGCAAGTCATTCTCATCAAAGTGTATTTATAGAAAATCAATCTTCTTTCTCCTAATTTTCACAGTATTTTGACCAATTCTGTGATATTGGATCATTTCCAAAGGTACACCAAACATCCTTTCAAGGCACACTAACGTACCGTGGCTCACTGGTTGAAAAACACTTCCCTAACTTATCGCCTTGGAGGATATTGCAAATTTGTCGAATCGCCAACAACAGATCAGAGAATCAAACGGTTCCAACACAGGAAATATAATAATAAACACATACAGTAAGAGCCATTGGTCCAAAGGGAGCGGGGCGGATTGTTAAGAAATGTCCATAAATATCTTTAAATCTCCTTAAATCTCCCGAGTCATCACTGTCCTTTGACCGTCCTACATCAGGTTAGGGCAAGGGCAAGGAAAGATGACAAAAACCCAGTGGGGAAATAGTGATAAACCTTTGCGGAGGCCCACATTGAGAGGACCTGAGGCTGTAGACCCAGGACTGAGGCTGTAGACCCAGGACTGAGGCTGTAGACCCAGGACTGAGGCTGTAGACCCATGACTGAGGCTGTAGACCCATGACTGAGGCTGTAGACCCATGACTGAGGCTGTAGACCCAGGACTGAGGTTGTAGACCCAGGACTGAGGCTGTAGACCCAGGACTGAGGCTGTAGACCCAGGACTGAGGCTGTAGACCCAGGACTGAGGCTGTGGACCCAGGACTGAGGCTGTGGACCCAGGACTGAGGCTGTGGACCCAGGACTGAGGCTGTGGACCCAGGACTGAGGCTGTGGATCCAGGACTGAGGCTGTGGATCCAGGACTGAGGCTGTGGTTCCTGGACTCAGGCTAGAAGAGTCTGGGTTCAGGGGTCCCCTTCTCCCACCATGACACAGACAATGGGACAGCGGATGTATAGCAATGCACAGACTACAGCTGAAGTCATAATGATGAGCGATAAAGCAGAAAGAGGAGAGGATAGTGCTCCTGTTTTTATATACTTACCATTTGCAGCTAGACTATGACTATGACTAAGGTGTGCTAACATGCTAACACTTGAGCATTCCCACCATCACATGTAAATAACCCACCTTCTACTCATTAATATAAGCCGTTAATCTTATGTTGTCGGTGTCTTACAAAGTCTCCAGTGGGGAACTTCCACATCCGACTTGTATCTATTCAGTGTCGCGTGACTAAACAAAGACGGTTGAAGGCTGGAGCTTGAGTCACTGCGGGGAAAGTCCAGGTCCCAGACTGACTGAACCTTTGTTGTATCAGGCCTGATCACAAGTGCAGCTTTTTTACACCATTTCAATGTGAATCAGGACGATCTACAACTTGGGTTTGGGACTTCTGTGAAGTGCTCAGAAATCTCAACAAAAATACTGGAATAAAAAAAAAAAATTGGAATTTAGTGGCCACAAAAGAGGTTGATTTGTTTATGCTATAATTACGCATTTCTTTTGACAGTACAGGGAAGTTAAACGCTCAAGCCTGAATTGCTCTAAAACAAATGAACAAGTGGACATACTAGAACGTGCACAGACGCTCTTAGGGCACGGTCACATTTTACAAACGAACTAGGCCAAGTGGCCCGGAGTGTGTGAGAGTGTGAGTGGAATGAAAGAATGAAAAGTGTGGCGTACGTTCAGGGCGACCGGAACCAGGCAGGATACAAGTGTGTGTGTGTTCTGGTGATTAAATAAAGACTGATTCTTGAATGTCTGAAGTATTATTGCAATAGCACCACACTGAGAGCAAGGGTCTGGACAGAGGGAGTTATTCACGCAGGAAATACTTTTCTTTGGCCCTGGAGCGACTCACCCCCCTAGACCACGGTCCAGGGCTTATATGAAAGGTTTATCACAAGCGGAGAATACGAAAGTGCAGGAAAGACGTGTGTAAAAATGCGTGTCATAACCAGTGGGGGCGGGCCCCGTCTCAAAAGTGGCCAAAATGGCGTGCGCTGACATGCTGCAATACCACCCCGGGCCGATGGGGGTGGACCCGGAATAAGAATTAGCCAATGCTAACATATAGCATTTACCTCTGGAAAACGTCTTTACAGGATGGTCCAAAAGTCGCTCTTGGCCCAAAGCTCCGTTCCACATGTGTGTCAATGCTGAGGGGGTGTTCTGGACCAGTCTAGTTTAGTCGCTGTGGACTTTTGAAGTTAATATGGAGTTCTCGCCGGCTGACGCATGCGCAGATGCGTTTTTTTCACAATTTTCTTGTGGGCGGGACCACTTGCGGCCATTTTGGATAGCTCCAGTAGAGCACATTTTTTGGCCCATTTGTTTGAACGGCGGAGACAGGCGTGACTACCTCTGTTAATTTTTACATTTACATCTCATTATTCATGAGAAAGACATTATTGATGTGATTGGCGTACGGGCCTTGACATTTACGACTGTATCGTTGAGAATATATTTGGTTGTTGAACTGTTAAATTCTTAAGAACGAGGTCACCATGTGATCACACTTGCAAACGAGACGGACTGGTTTCAGATCAGCTGAGATTTATCATTGCGTTCTATAAATGACTCATCCCTGTTGGTGTTCCGCGATACAAAGGTTTCTCTGATTTCACTGGAGGATACTGGAGAGACCGGATCAGAGGTTTGTTTTCTCTCTTCATTTTATTTCTCTATCCTGGAAAAATGTCCCTTTCTGGACCGTAGAGTTGTTGGGTGGTTATAGATTTATTTAGTGTCGTTCCCATTTGATTTAGCCTTTTTTTTAATGAATATATTGTTTGGGCATAGTCTTATCCGTGCTGCGTGTGAGGACATTCAAGATGCTCCTATTCTGACTAAAAATTGGTAAACATTTTCATAATTTCATGTAAAAATTTGAATATTTTTGCAGTGGCTTAAATGTAGTATTTAAGCCACTGCAAAAAGTAAAATAAAGTTAAGTAAACCTTCTGCCTTCTCTTTTTGAACTTTGTTTCTTGAATGATGTATTTAATTGTTAAAAAAACAGGTTTAAAACTGCTTTAACTAACTCTGGACTATGAATGTCCAAACTAAGGCCTGCGAGCCATTTGCGGCCCTCCGTGTCATTTAATGTGGCCCTTTCCCTCCCTGACCCAAAATAGTTGTTTGTTTTTGATTGTCTGGCGCTAATATACAGTATCTGATGAGTAAACATTTGTCATTCAGCCAACTTCAGCTGTGACAAATATGAACCAATACAGACACATTATACCTCATTTTAAAACCAAATCAAGTCTATCCAGATCCCTCCCTCTATGTGGGTCTCCCCGAGGTTTCTCACTTTTCTCCCACTAAGTTTTAGAGTTTGCCGATGCAGGAGGGTCTAAGGACAGTGGTGATGATCCAGGACACGCAACATTCAACAACATTTATGATATAATGGCCATCTGGACTTTATGGACCAATGGCTCTGTGTTTTGTATCATTGCATTTCCTGCCTTTGAACTATGATCTGTGTTTGCGAATCGACAGCTTTGTAAACTTCTCCGAGATAAACTACAGTTGTGATTCAGGGCTACACAAAGTTGACTTGAGTTGTGTGTCCTTGCAGGCTGGCTCTGTCGTCCCTCTGATCCCTCAGGAGAACCTGGAGCTGGCCTCTCAGCTCAAGCGCCTGGAGAGCTCCTTCAGTGTGTTCGCCGAGGAGTCCAACCCCAACCAGCTGCTGGCCCACCTGGGACGCATGGCTGTGGAGTTCCACCACCTGTCCTCCAAGGTGCAGAAGAACGAGCAGAGGACCTCCCTGCTGCAGGTACCCAACCCAGGGATTTAGATGGATGGATGGATAGATGGATGGATAGATGGATGGATGGATAGATAGGTGGATAGATGGATGGATACTTTATTGATCCCTGTAGGAGAAATTCAGGTGTTCAGTAGAAAAGTCACAGTCCACATCACACAAGCCACAAATCATCACATAAAACCGCTAAATCACCGTTAAAAACACACAGGTTTTTTTGAACCATTAAGACCATAAAATCACACGAGGGGTTAAGGAAATAAATAACAATAATGCATTAAAAATAGTAGAGAAAACATCCTTCAGTGGTCCAGTATGTGCAGGCTAAAAGAACCGTCTTTTACGTGGTCAGTGAAGAAGTCTGTCTCACACATTCAGGAAGACTGTTCCAGATTTTAGCTGCCTCCCCATGTTTAGTTCTGATTCTGGGCATCAGCAGGAGACGGTCCCTGTGCTCCTCATAGTCCCAGCAGGAGTCCAGTCCCTGTGCTCCTCATAGTCCCAGCAGGAGTCCAGTCCCTATGCTCCTCAGAGTCCCAGCAGGAGGCCATTCCCTATGCTCCTCAGAGTCCCAGCAGTAGGCCAGTCCCTGTGCTCCTCAGAGTCCCAGCAGGAGTCCAGTCCCTGTGCTCCTCATAGTCCCAGCAGGAGGCCCAGTCCCTGTGCTCCTCATAGTCCCAGCAGGAGGCCCAGTCCCTGTGCTCCTCATAGTCCCAGCAGGAGGCCCAGTCCCTGTGCTCATCATAGTCCCAGCAGGAGGCCCAGTCCCTGTGCTCCTCAGAGTCCCAGCAGGAGGCCCAGTCCCTGTGTTCCTCAGAGTCCCAGCAGGAGGCCCAGTCCCTGTGCTCCTCATAGTCCCAGCAGGAGGCCCAGTCCCTGTGCTCCTCAGAGTCCCAGCAGGAGGCCAGTCCCTGTGCTCCTCAGAGTCCACAGAGATAACATTCAGGATACATGTCGTCCACTCAACCTTCACTTATAGACATTGGTCTCTTCTCTTCATGGACCAATGTCCCTGTGTTTCTTTCGTTGCATTTTGTGTGTCTGAACTTAAGCGTTTGACCTAATCTTGACGTCCCAAACCACAGTACGTCGTCTTATTCTCTTAAAGTGGATTCATGACAACAACAAAACGTGGACACAACTAGATAGAGTCCTGTGAGTCACTATTTGACTCCTGGGTTAGGCTGCGTGCTGATTGGCCGGGTGGTCCTCGCTTCTGTTTTGAAAGCTAAAAAAGTGACAGGCCAAACATATGTCCATTACGAGTCAGAATTGGCTAAAGGATTCTATAATTTGGGCCACAATTCAATATTATCGTGATTCTTAACATATCACAATACAGCAAGTGATTGGATTCTGTGATATATTACGATTCATGTCCCTCATATTATTCACAAACATGGAGAAAAATAAGACTCAGGAACTAGTGACAGGCATTTTATTACAGCCTTCCAGCTTTATTTCCCTTCAACAAAGCATTTACAAACTACTATGTGTATGACTTTAATTACCGTGAAGAGATTTGACTGAAGTTCCAGCGTGAAGTGACGTTGTCTCTGGATTGCAAATGTACCAAGTCACGTAGTGTACCAACCCTCTTTCCTTTGCAGACGTTGTGCGAGCAGCTGAGGCAGGAGAACAATGAGCTCCGTAAGAAAATGGAGGAGGACCACCACATCCGGAACAGGGACTTGGATCAGCTCAGGTCTGCCCAGACTCTCTCACTGAGGCTAGGGTACGGCACATACTGAGCATCCGCATCATGCCACTGTCTATGCCTGACTTATCCATGTGCATTATGAAAACACCCCAATAGTCATTTAACAACAGCAGGTCTATGGAAAACTGGCTGAGACTTTGATTTCATGTCCCTCACAGACAGGAGAACCAAAAGCTGAAGGAGCTGGTGACTGGAGGAACGGCCCCGGTCCCGGTCCCGGTCCTGGTCCCAGCAGCAGTGGAGATGGGAGAAGCCAAAGAGGAGCCAGTGAGGGATGAGTGCACAGCGGTCCGGGTGAAGATGGAGGCCAGCACACCGCAGAAGGTACACGCTGAGATGGAGGAGAGATGGAGGAGAGATGGAGGAGAGATGGAGGAGAGATGGAGGAGAGATGGAGGAGAGATGGAGGAGAGATGGAGGAGAGATGGAGGAGAGATGGAGGAGAGATGGAGGAGAGATGGAGGAGAGATGGAGGAGAGATGGAGGAGAGATGGAGGAGAGATGG
Source organism: Knipowitschia caucasica (assembly GCA_964034765.1). NCBI lineage: Eukaryota > Metazoa > Chordata > Actinopteri > Gobiiformes > Gobiidae > Knipowitschia > Knipowitschia caucasica. The sequence continues at coordinate 35,359,845 of OZ035839.1, forward strand.
AGGGGAGATGGAGGGGAGATGGAGGGGAGCTTACATCAGCTTACTTCCACCTAAGAAACATTGCTAAAATTAAAAACATTGTGTCTAAAGCAGACTTGGAGATTCTTATCCACGCATTTGTCTCCAGTCGATTGGACTACTGCAATGGCTTGTTCACAGGTCTCTCTAAACAAGCGGTAAAACAGCTGCAGTACATCCAAAATGCTGCAGCTCGAGTCCTGACTAGAACCAGGAAGTACGACCACATTAGTCCGGTCCTCAGGTCTCTGCACTGGCTTCCTGTGGCTCAGAGAATAGATTTTAAAGTAGCTTTACTTGTGTACAAGTCTCTCCATGGCCTCGCACCAGGGTACATCCGCGACATGTTGGTGCCATATGAACCAACTCGGGCTCTGAGGAGCACAGGGACTGGACTTCTGTTAGTGCCAAGAGTCGGAACTAGACATGGGGAGGCTGCGTTTCAGATTCATGCAGCTAGAGTCTGGAACCGTCTTCCCGAGAGTGTGAGACAGGCGTCTACTCTAGCAGTTTTTAAAACTGAACTGAAAACAGTTCTTTTTAGCTGTGCATACAAGTGAATGATTTTACATTTGTTTTTATCTTTAATCTTTTTAATGCGCTATGATTATTTATGATTATTTATGATTGTAATCCCTTGTGTGATTTTAATTTTTTACGGTTTTTAACTACTTGTGTGATTTTATATATCTTGTGCTCTTAATCTGTCTTTTTATGTTTACTTAAATTCTAATGTTTGATGATTTATGCATGATGTTATATGGGTTGTGAGGCGCTTTGCGTTGCCTTGTGTAGGAAAGGCGCTCTATAAATAAACGTTGATTGATTGATTGATTGAGATGGAGGGGAGATGGAGGGGAGATGGAGGGGAGATGGAGGAGAGATGGAGGAGAGATGGAGGAGAGATGGAGGAGAGATGGAGGAGAGATGGAGGAGAGATGGAGGAGAGATGGAGGAGAGATGGAGGGGAGATGGAGGGGAGATGGAAGAGAGATGGAAGAGAGATGGAGGAGAGATGGAGGAGATTCCATTGTCTCTTTGAGAGGGTCACATTTAGGATTTTTTTTCCGGGGGTTGCCAGATTGGGGCACAGACCGCAGAAAAGTGGAACAGAATGTATGTGACTATTAGTTAATAATGAAACTAAAGTCCAACATAATTATCAAATACAAATGTATGAAAAAGAACGCTCTCTCCTCTGGTTTTGTTCACGGGGAGGGAACAAAAGTGCCGGCGGGCTGTAGTTTGGGGACCACTGCCTCCGTGCCACAGACGGCTCCGTCTCCTCTGGTGGAAATACATGTTTTAAATTCTCTGCCCTGTTGTGTTTCCAGAGCGGTAAAGCAGCAGAGAAAACACCCACCAAACATTGTGACGTCGAGACCTACGAGAAGAAGATCAAGCTGCTGGAGAAGCAGAGGAAAGACGTGAGTGCGGCTGTGTGTGTGCGGCTGTGTGTGTGCGGCAGTGTGTGTGCGGCAGTGTGTGTGTGCGGCTGTGTGTGTGCGCGGCAGTGTGTGTGCGGCAGTGTGTGTTTGCGCGGCAGTGTGTGTGTGCGGCAGTGTGTGTTTGCGCGGCAGTGTGTGTGCGGCAGTGTGTGTGTGCGGCAGTGTGTGTGTGCGGCTGTGTGTGTGCGGCTGTGTGTGTGCGGCAGTGTGTGTGCGGCAGTGTGTGTGCGGCAGTGTGTGTGCGGCAGTGTGAGTGCGGCAGTGTGAGTGCGGCAGTGTGAGTGCGGCAGTGTGAGTGCGGCAGTGTGTGAGTGCGGCAGTGTGTGTGTGCGGCAGTGTGAGTGCTGCAGTGTGTGTGTGTGTGTCTCCTCTGGTCTGCAGTGTGTGAACCTCCTCTGGTCTCAGTGATCTCTCTGGTCTCTGTGGTCTCTGTGATCTCTCTGGTCTCTGTGGTCTCTGTGGTCTCTGTGGTCTCTCTGGTCTCTGTGGTCTCTGTGGTTCTCTGGTCTCTGTGGTCTCTGTGGTCTCTGTGGTCTCTGTGATCTCTGTGGTCCCTGTGATCTCTCTGGTCTCTGTAGTCTCTGTGGTCTCTGTGGTCTCTGTGGTCTCTGTGGTCTCTGTGGTCTCTGTGGTTCTCTGGTCTCTCTGGTCTCTGTGGTCTCTGTGATCTCTGTGGTCTCTGTGGTCTCTCTGGTCTCTGTGGTCTCTGTGGTCTCTGTGGTCTCTGTGGTTCTCTGGTCTCTGTGGTCTCTGTGATCTCTGTGGTCTCTGTGGTCTCTGCGGTCTCTGTGATCTCTGTGGTCTCTGTGGTCTCTGTGGTCTCTGTGGTCTCTCTGGTTCTCTGGTCTCTCTGGTCTCTGTGGTCTGCATTGTGTGTGAACCTCCTCTGGTCTTTGTGGTCTTTCTGGTCTCCTCTGATCTCTCTGGTCTCTGTGGTCTCTCTGTGGTCTCTCTGGTCTCCTCTGATCTCTGTGGTCTATGTGGTCTCTGTGGTCTCTCTCTGGTCTCTCTGGTCTCTGTGGTCTTTCTGGTCCCGCTGGTCTCTCTGCAGTCTCTGTGGTCTGATCTGAAATGTGTTTTGTCTGCGGCAGGTTTTGGAGGTGAACAAACAGTGGGACATTCAGTGGAACGCCATGAAGTCCCAGTTTGAACAGAAGGTAAAGCTGATTCCATTCTTTTACTGGGTTTGGATCATGGTTCTGGACAATTTTGTCTCTCTTCAGAATCGGCATCAATCAGTGGACATCAGGCCTTTGCTATCTTTACTGGTTGTTCTATCAGTGTGTTTTTTAAAGTAGCTAGTTTGGTTGTATAGTTTAGTCTAGATTATTAATTTAAGATCACAGGGACAGTGTACAATAAACATTAACCTCAAAGGGAAAGATGCATTGTACCAGGTGATAGCTCATGGTATAGTCTCACCCATAGTCCCTGGGCTGATGTTATGATAGTACATTACAATAACAAACTAACCCTAACCCAGGCCTGTACACTTTACATTTGGCCAAAATACATAACTATATTAGCCATAGTCCTCCCAGAAGACAGTAGTAATTTTTGCGTTAGTAAGTGTGATACTGAGGGGCTAAAGTTTTAGTATGACACAGTGGCTGAGTGGTTAGCTCTCTCGATTCTCGGCAAAAAGGTCCTAGGTTCGAACAGGGCCTTTCTGAGTGGAGTTTGCATGTTCTCCCCTGTCCGTGTAGGTTTCCTCTGGGTGCTCCGGTTTCCAGACCACACAAAAAAAAACGCTGTAAATTTTTTTTTTAAATTATCATTATTATCATTGTTGATATTATTGGATTAGATTAGATTAGTATTTATTGTCTCTTGACATTATTATGACATATTTGCAGGTTTCTCCTCTTTTCTGTGACTTAAACTGAATAGAATGAAGCTTGATATTTTGTTGAAGTGTTGTGTTGCTGTTACTCTGTTCAGGCTCAGAACATATGATGTAACTGAAGGCAACAGGCGCATATCGCAGCATTGCCAGGTTTCTCGTGAACTCGCATCTAAATTGGTCTTAGTCTCAACTGCAGCCAGTCAAGCTAACTTCATTCACTACTTGGACTTTACTAAAGCTGGTGTATGAGTTAAAGGAGCAGTGTGTAACAAATCTGGCCAAAAGTGGTACTGCAGCCTCTCCCACTCTCCCTGACTCAGGTTGCCAGATATGCAGACGAATCCAGCTGGGACCATAACAGCTGAATAGACAAGAGTTTAGTCAACAACAAATCTATAACCAACACCTTTTTCACAAAGATAGAAATCCTGGTTTTATTCCTTGTTTTGTTGTTAATGATTTGAGAATCATAACGAAACTTTTTTTAGTTCTGCGCCACATAGTACTTTACCAGTGAGATTAGCTCCACGCGGTGAGTTCTGGCGCCCGGATCACAGACTTTCTGATTGGTGAAACGGTGGAGGGCGGGACATCGAAGATTTAGGGGCTGGAAAAACTAATTTAGAAATTCAAATATCTCTGAACTACTGTTATCAGTTAAAGAAGTATTGGAAAAGAACATGTTTTATTGATGCTTTTTGACAGATTAGGGCCCTTTTAATGACAACAGATTAGGGCCCTTTTAATGACGACAGATCAGGGCCCTTTAATGATGACAGATTAGGGCCCTTTGATGACGACAGATTAGGGCCCTTTAATGATGACAGATTAGGGCCCTTTAATGACGACAGATTAGGGCCCTTTAATGATGACAGATTAGGGCCCTTTAATGACGACAGATTAGGGCCCTATAATTACAACAGATTAGAGCCCTTTAATGACGACAGATTAGGGCCCTTTAATGACGACAGATTAGGGCCCTTTAATGATGACAGATTAGGGCCCTTTAATGATGACAGATTAGGGCCCTTTAATGATGACAGATTAGGGCCCTTTAATGATGACAGATTAGGGCCCTTTAATGATGACAGATTAGGGCCCTTTAATGATGACAGATTAGGGCCCTTTAATTATGACAGATTCGGGCCCTTTAATTATGACAGATTAGGGCCCTTTAACAATGACAGATTAGGGCCCTTTAATGACGACAGATTAGGGCCCTTTAATGACGACAGATTAGGGCCCTTTGATGATGACAGATTAGGGCCCTTTGATGATGACAGATTAGGGCCCTTTAATGATGAATTGACATGAAAATCTTGCATATTGCTATTTTAAGGCCTATTTATAAAGCACCATTCATGCAGAACCAACTCAGGTGCTTAAGACACAAACATTGCAAACCAATAAAACACTTTAGTGATAATAATGATAGAATGTGAGAAATGTAAGTGTATATATATCACATATGCATAATCATATAAATACATACACATGCAGAATAATAAAAACAATAATTTACCTAAGAGTAGGGATGTAAAAAACTGTGAATTTGAAACCGGTTAACCGCGTAGTTTAAAGGAATAGTTCACCGTTTTTATATACTGACATATGTTCTTACCTTACCTTAGACTAGTTAATACGTACCTGTCTGGTCTTAGTCCGTGCGCTCTGTCATGCAAACGGAGCAAAAACGGGAGCACAACCGCAGCCTCCTCTGTATACTGTATAGTACCAAAAGGTAGCTCCCGCTAGAAGCTACCAAACTCTTCCAAGTGTTCCCTATTAAATGTATATAGTTACGTGACGTGTTACACTGCAAAGTATAGTAACACAGAAATGTAACAGTCGATTTTCTCAGCGGATAAAACGGGTACTATATTGTGAGGCGTAGTAATCTGAGGTGCGCTACGTCCGCGCACTAACTTCTCTCCGGAGACTTCTCTCTCGCTCACTTCCGTCAATAGAAGCAGCGTGACTTGTAATACACACAGTAGCAGCGAGAGAGAAGTCTCCGGAGAGAAGTTAGTGCGCGGACGTAGCGCACCTCAGATTACTACGCCTCACAATATAGTACCCGTTTTATCCGCTGAGAAAATCGACTGTTACATTTCTGTGTTACTATACTTTGCAGTGTAACACGTCACGTAACTATATACATTTAATAGGGAACACTTGGAAGAGTTTGGTAGCTTCTAGCGGGAGCTACCTTTTGGTGCTACAAAATATACAGAGGAGGCTGCGGTTGTGCTCCCGTTTTTGCTCCGTTTGCATGACAGAGCGCACGGACTAAGACCAGACAGGTATGTATTAACTAGTCTAAGGTAAGGTAAGAACATTTGTCAGTATGTAAAAACGGTGAACTATTCCTTTAAAATAGTCCACGTTCTTTGAAATAACAGCCATTTCGAGCCGCGTACTTTTCATAAGTGCAGCTCTGCGTTCTACTGGATCAGAGCTGAGACAGCGGCGCCCAAACCCACAACAGCTCCGGCACCTTTGCGCACAGAGAACTGCTTTTTTAATCTTCCCATTCTGCTGAGCTGCGGGTTAATACCAAAACTTTCTAGCAGCAAACGACGGCTCGTTCACATGGTCAGAGCAGCGAGTGACGAGCCGCGTCTCACAGGTCTTCACAAAAGTTTAAATACAAGTGATGTGTGTGGAGCTGATCCCGAGGACCATAAACACAAACATGGTCCATGTGGTTTGACTGGAGCCGCGTATCTGCGCGAATCCTTTGGGCTCCGTGACACAGAGGAGCGCGACAGACCGGTATGTGTGTGTGTGTGTGTATGTATGTGTGTATGTGTGTGTGTGTGTATGTATATGTGTGTGTGTGTAAATGTAAGCTCCAATGTAGTTCTGACCCGCGCCAGTGTGCAACTTTGACGGTAACAGAGGGGAGAGATGATGCGTGTGGATGTTACGTATGGAGAGGGGGAAAGTGTGTGTGTGTGTGTGTGTGTGTGTGTGTGCGCGTGCGCGTGTGTGCATATGTGGCTCGTGCGGCGTGAGAGTCGTCCCGGAGTTTATAATACATGGGCGCACACAGCTAGATACAAACCCGCTCGTCACACCGTGCAAATAGGGCTTAAAATAGCGTTATTAAGAGACCTCCCCTCTCCCCTTTTTCTCTTTTTTTAACCGACAGCTTTGACCGGTTAACGCTGTGACGGTCAACCACCGGTTAAACGGTCGCCGATTTACATCCCTACCTAAGAGCACGATACATTTAACACAGACCTAAGATTTATGGACTGTTTTCTCGTGTTGCATTTCTTGTGTTTGAACTGTTTGATTCTCTGATCTGTGTTGGCAAAATCAACTGTTTTGTCCTCCGAGATTTACTACTGTTGTGATTTAGAACAATACAAAAAGCCCCCAGAGTTTTGTTTAAAAAATATGGTTCTAGTAAATCAACAAAGCCTCTAAAGCTCACTTAGAAAGAGAAAGAGAATTGGAAACAGTATATTCATACACATGAGTTTTCCATATTCTGCGTCTTGTCGATATAGAGTGTGTCCTGTATCAGGTTTGGTATCGTCTTGCATCACGAAGTAAAAACGTTTTTAAAGAAGCGGTAAATGGAATTATGTGGTGTTGTAGATCACAGACCTGCGGCAGCGTCTGGCCGACTCCCAGAAGACCGTCATGGAACTGGAGGCCGAGAGGGAGCAGAGGCAGAGAGACTACGACAAGAAACTACTGCTGGCCAAGTCCAAGATCGAAAACGTCCAGGTATCACGCAGCCTCGACACGCACGGGACCAAAGTCTTTCTGAACTCCCTCCACGTCACAACTGGAGTCTGGAGGATTTCTCTTTACTTTCACATCTGCACCACTTTGTCGACTTAAAAGGAGCTATACCTGATTTTATGAGAAAAAAAAAATCTGACTACATTTGTACGGGAGATTGGCGGGAATCTTTCAGTTATTGTTGTGTATGTTGTGTTAGCTGTGCGTTGCTTTTGTACCATTTCATCTGTGATTGTTGTACAGTTTACGAGAAGTTGTGCTAATGCTAATGTTAGCATTCAGTCAGTCAGATTGCTAATAAAACTAGATGGCTTTGTGGGAGGAGAGCGTAGGGGAGAGTAGGAGGGCTTCTCTAAATTAAAATCATGTGAGCAAGTTGAGGGCGGGGCTAAACATTCAAACTGAAAAAAACCTTGCAGAAACAGGTACAGCTCCTTTAATCTATACTTGTATCGACTCAAAAGTGATTCATTCAGGATCCTTTCTATTGCAGTTATTATGTAGATTACAATTTTATTTACAACTGCCAAACGGAGTAGCTCTCTGCCATTTCTGTTTTTATAAAAGTTGCTCTCCGATCGGAAAAGGTTGGAAACCCCTGCACTAATGCCATAGGGCTAGCCTGGTCTTTCCACACCATAGTACACATTTTGTTTCGTACTACGGTCTGGATCTTCTCCATTGACTCCGTTAACAGGTGGGAGGGGTTAACTCCTTTTGCAGATTGAAACCATTGGATCTGAGTTTACTGTGACGTATGTAATGAGCCCGAGTGAGTGAGGCATTTAGCCTAGCTTTAGCATGTAGCCTAGCTTTAGCATGTAGCCTAGCTTTAGCCATCTCCTTTGCCACTAACTGAGCCCGTGGGGAGTAGAGCCACAACATCTTTGCTTCAATGACATTTACTAAACATTCCTCTTGCTCAATTTCTTGATATTTGGAGCTATATTTATTTAGTTCTATCACGACACCTCCCTACAACACCTGCCTCCCACGCTCTCACTGATTGGTCGGAGGGGATTTAGTCGATGTCAATGCATTAACTTGGACCAGACCCAGACATATTTGTAGGAAGTGATAATTGAGCAGAGTTTACGGATGGATAAGGCCAGGCTAGTTTAGTGCTAGTATTGTGAGTATCTAGTGCCAGTGGTGCGATGGTGGCGAGTGGTGCATGTCTAAGTGGAGTGTTTCCGCAGGGGGAGAAGGAGTGCCTGAGCACAGAGACCACAGAGCTGAAGCAGAAAGTCCGCTACCTCCAGGACCAGCTTCTGCCACTCAGCAAGCAGAGGGAGTACCAGGAGAAGGAGATCCAGAGACTCAACCGGGTCAGTGCAACCAGTCCCCTTTAAGTCTCTCTGTGTATCTGTTTGACACATGTGTTGGTTTGGATTGGCAAAAATTTGACAATTCAATCGTATTGTGATATTTGGGCCACAATTCAATTATAAACATATCGTGATACAGCAAGTATCGTGATTCCATTCTGTGATATATTGCAATCCATGTCCCTCCTATTATTCAAAGACTTTACAAAAATCCCAACAATCAGACGTCATAGAGTCACAACAAGCAGACGTCATAGAGTCACAACAAGCAGACGTCATAGAGTCACAACAAGCAGACATCATAGAGTCACAGTAACCTCAGATGTCAATAACCAGAGGAAACTCAGAAAAATAAAAAAGTGAAACAGATCATTATTTAATTAAATATTGAAATACTGTATCGATTTGCATAACGTGCTCAAAAAATCGAGATACTGAACAGAATTACTTTTTTTTTTCTCACCACTAGTGCACCAGAGTTTATAACCCTGTTTTTTTGTGCAGGCGTTAGAGGAGGCCCTGAACCTGCACCCGCCCTCCTCCTCCCAGCAGCCTCCAGCACAGAGCAACTTCAGCGACGCAGCCAACAACCTGAAGAAGCAAGAGCTGCTCACTCAGATACAAGTGCTGAAGGAGCAGGTAACACACACTACACAACCACTACACACTCAGATACAAGTGCTGAAGGAGCAGGTAACACACACTACACACTCAGATACAAGTGCTGAAGGAGCAGGTAACACACACTACACAACCACTACACACTCAGATACAAGTGCTGAAGGAGCAGGTAACACACACTACACAACCACTACACACTCAGATACAAGTGCTGAAGGAGCAGGTAACACACACTACACACTCACATACAAGTGCTGAAGGAGCAGGTAACACACACTACACAACCACTACACACTCAGATACAAGTGCTGAAGGAGCAGGTAACACACACTACACAACCACTACACACTCACCTCATAAACACACACACTCAGAGACCCCCTGTAGACGCCTCAGACACAGAAGCCGTGACTGTCCCCAGTGAGACCAGTTTAAGTTAAAGTCCCGTGTTTTTGCAGGTGAAGATCTTTGAGGAGGACTTCAGGAAAGAGCGCAGTGACCGCGAACGCATGAACGAAGAGAAAGAGGATCTGAGGAGGCAGGTGGAGCGGCTACAGGGTCAAATCACCAACCTGACCAATCAGGTGAGACTACAATAGTGGGGGCGGGTCCCGGCCCAAAAGTGTCCAAAATGACGTGCGCTGACATGCTGCAATACCACCCCGGGCCGATGGGGGTGGACCCAGAAGAAGAATTAGCCAATGCTAACATATAGCATTGGCAAACCTCTCAAAAACGTCTTTACAGGATGGACCAAAAGTTGGCTCTTGGCCCAAAGCTCCGTTCCACATGTGTGTCAATGCTGAGTGTTCTGGACCAGTCTAGTTTTCCAGCCCCCGCGGCCATTTTGAAACTTTAACAAACTCAGGCTCGTGGACCAAATCTGGTCGCAAGACATTTTTTAGTGGCTCATAATTATTATTTTTATTAACTTGCAGCATTGATGGTAACTGGCAACAAAAGGCATGTTATAAATCACCTATTTTTCAGGAAATCAACCACATTTAACTTTTTATTTTGTTCAGTTTTATCTTAACAATAAACACATTTTTAAACATCCAAAAAATAGTGAAACTCATGTCAAATCAAACTCATACCGTCATAATGTAAATAATAATTTAAAAAAATAAAATGTCCCAATTCTTTCGGCCCCGTGTTGAGTTTGACGTCCCTGCTTTACAACATGAAACACCTGAGGCTTATATTCAGGTGCGGCTTATAGTCCAGAGAGTACGACAGGAGAATGTAAATATGTCTGAAGCTAATGTTGTGTTGTTGTTGTTGTGTGTTCAGCTGCATCAGGCTCAGAACGAGTGTCAGCGAGAGAGGAGCGAGCGCTGCAAACTGGAGCGTCTGCAGATGCAGCACCACAAACAGGTGCAGCCTCCCACACACTGCAACACACTACACAACACACTACACAAGACACACTCGCACTGTACACAACACAACACGCACACACTACACAAGACACACACGCACTGTACACCACACTACACAAGACACACATATACACTACACAACACACACAAACGCACTGTACACAACACAACACACACACTACACGCACACACTACACAAGACACACTCACACTGTACTACACAACACACACACGCACTGTACACCACACTACACAAGATACACATATACACTACACAACACACACAAACGCACTGTACACAACACACACACACTGTACAGCACACTACACACACACACACACACGCACACACTATTGTCACTGAGAAACCAATCCACAAAAACAGTTTTAATACAAGAGCAGATCATTAAAGTGCTTTGTTCAGACTGTTAGCATGTTAGCATATTAGCATATCTAGATGTCATGCATCTCAGCCAACAATATCTTCTGCCAGAGGGAAGAAGCTGGAACAAGGCAAGAGTCATTGATTATTCTAAGAGCTCGGTTTAAGATTCTGGATTAATAAATAACCTCCAGAACAGACAGATCACAGTCCTCTCTGGTCTCTCTTTGGTCTCTCTCTCTGGTCTCTCTCTCTCTCTCTCTGGTCTCTCTCTGGTCTCTCTCTCTAGTCTCTCTGGTCTCTCTCTGGTCTCTCTCTGGTCTCTCTCTGGTCTCTCTCTGGTCTCTCTCTGGTCTCTCTCTGGTCTCTCTCTCTAGTCTCTCTGGTCTCTCTCTAGTCTCTCTCTGGTCTCTCTCTGGTCTCTCTCTGGTCTCTCTCTGGTCTCTCTCTCTAGTCTCTCTCTGGTCTCTCTCTGGTCTCTCTCTGGTCTCTCTCTGGTCTCTCTCTCTAGTCTCTCTCTGGTCTCTCTCTGGTCTCTCTCTGGTCTCTCTCTTGTCTCGCTCTCTGGTCTCTCTCTTGTCTCTCTCTCTGGTCTCTCTCTCTGGTCTCTCTCTGGTCTCTCTCTTGTCTCTCTCTCTGGTCTCTCTCTGGTCTCTCTCTTGTCTCGCTCTCTGGTCTCTCTCTCTGGTCTCTCTGGTCTCTCTCTTGTCTCCCTCTCTTGTCTCTCTCTCTTGTCTCTCTCTCTGGTCTCTCTCTCTGGTCTCTCTCTAGTCTCTCTCTGGTCTCTTTCTGGTCTCTCTCTCTTCTCTCTTCCTGGTCTCTCAGCTCACAGTCCTCTCTCAGAGCCAAGCACCTTGTTTAGAGTTCTCCTTTCTCTTTGACTGTGATGCTGCCCACTCCTCCATGTGCCGTGTTAGTGTTGCTAGTGTTGCTAGTTGTGTGTGCGTTGCGTGTGTGCGTTGTTGTGGTAACGGCTGGTGCTGGTCGTAGGGGCAGACTCAGGACAGACGTGACCCCCCCGCCCCCCTCAGCCCGCCCTACTACGGCCCCTTTATGCAGGTGCAAGGGCAGGGGCTGGAGGCGTGGCCTGTTCACCTCCCCCCGCGGATCGCCATGGCAACCGGGCCTACAGCCGCCCCGCCCCCTGCCCGGGACTACCTGCCCAACGCCCCGGTAAGACTGGTACTGCTGCTACTCACTACTACTTCTACTACTGCTGCTTTTGCTTTCGCTGTACATCTTCACACCGCAGACCCGCACTTTTAGATCGATTTGAGCGGGCGCTGACTGGAACGAATGTGACTTACGGGTTGGAATTTACAAAAAATTGACAATTTGATAGTATTTTAATTTTTCCGGCCAAAATTACGACCAACACAGAACTGATTCTGCTCCTGCTGCCTCCACAACACCCCCATCTGCTCCATACAGGACCAGCTCTCTCTGGTCTCTTTCTAGTCTCTTTCTAGTCTCTCTAGTCTCTCTAGTCTCTCTAGTCTCTCTCTAGTCTCTCTCTAGTCTCTCTCTAGTCTCTCTCTAGTCTCTCTCTAGTCTCTCTAGTCTCTCTAGTCTCTCTCTAGTCTCTCTCTAGTCTCTCTCTAGTCTCTCTCTAGTCTCTCTCTAGTCTCTCTCTGGTCTCTCTCTGGTCTCTCTCTCTGGTCTCTCTCTCTGGTCTCTCTCTGGTCTCTCTCTGGTCTCTCTCTGGTCTCTCTCTGGTCTCTCTCTGGTCTCTCTCTGGTCTCTCTCTGGTCTCTCTCTGGTCTCCTGCTTGTCTCTCTCTGGTGATTGGCTGAGAGGGTCTGTGGTGCTCTGTGATTGGCTGAGAGGGTCTGTGGTGCGCTGTGATTGGCTGAGAGGGTCTGTGGTGCTCTGTGATTGGCTGAGAGGGTCTGTGATGCTCTGTGATTGGCTGAGAGGGTCTGTGGTGCTCTGTGATTGGCTGAGAGGGTCTGTGGTGCACTGTGATTGGCTGAGAGGGTCTGTGGTGCTCTGTGATTGGCTGAGAGGGTCTGTGGTGCACTGTGATTGGCTGAGAGGGTCTGTGGTGCACTGTGATTGGCTGAGAGGGTCTGTGGTGCTCTGTGATTGGCTGAGATGCATTGTAAATATGTGTGTTGTGTTCCAAGCAGGGTTTCCCGTGGCAGTCGTCCTTCTCTCAGCCCAGAGGAGCTCGCGCTGTGGGAGAGAGCATACGGCCGCCTCCAGAGAACGCAGGTGCAGATTATAGGGATGGATTATGAGAGAGAGAGAGAGAGAGAGAGAGAGAGAGAGAGAGAGAGAGACAGATGGGTAGAGAGAGAGAGAATATATCGATCTATCTGTTTCTCTCTATCTCTCATTCTTTCTTTCTCTCTCTGCTTCTTTCTTTCTCTTTCTCACTCTTTACTCTCCTCTCCTCTTATTTTTATTTATTCTATATTTTCTTTCTCTATCTCCCTTTTATCTCTTTTTCTCTCTATCTCCTACTCTCCCTCTGTCTTTCTTTCTCTCTCCCTCTGTCTCTTTCTTTATCTCAGTCTCCTTTTGTTTTCTCTCTCTCCCCCTCCCCTTTCTTTATCTCTCTCTGCTTCTTTCTTTTTCTTTCTTTCCTTTCTTTCTTTCTCTCCTTCTCTTTCCCTTTCTCCCTCTCTGTCTTTCTTTCTCTCTCCCTCTGTCTCTTTCTTATTCTCTCTTAGTCTCCTTTCTTTTGTTTTCTCTCTCTCCCTCTCTCCCCCTCCCCTTTCTTTATCTCTCTCTGCTTCTTTTTTTTTCTTTCTTTCCTTTCTTTCTTTCTCTCCTTCTCTTTCCCTTTCTTTCACTAAATCCTTAGCTTTAGCACATGTTAATTAGCGAGGGCTAATCTTTCCTGTCACCATTTATAAAAACAAAAACAATGTTTACAAATATAACTGAATAATAGTTTGACATTAGCATTAGCATGTCTCTCTCTAGTCTCTCTCTGGTCTCTCTCTGGTCTCGCTCTAGTCTCTCTCTAGTCTAGTCTCACTCTGGTCTCTCTCTGGTCTCTCTCTAGTCTCTCTCTAGTCTCACTCTGGTCTCACTCTGGTCTCTCTCTGGTCTCTCTCTCTGGTCTCTCTCTGGTCTCTCTCTCTGGTCTCTCTGGTCTCTCTGGTCTCTCTCTGGTCTCTCTCTGGTCTCTCTCTGGTCTCTCTCTCTGGTTTCTCTCTCTGGTCTCTCTCTGGTCTCTTTCTGGTCTCTCTCTGGTCTCTCTCTGGTCTCTCTCTGGTCTCTCTCTCTGGTCTCTCTCTGGTCTCTCTCTCTGGTCTCTCTCTCTGGTCTCTCTCTGGTCTCTTTCTGGTCTCTCTCTGGTCTCTCTCTGGTGTCTCTCTCTGGTCTCTCTCTGGTCTCTCTCTCTGGTGTCTCTCTCTGGTCTCTCTCTGGTCTCTCTAGTCTCTCTCTGGTCTCTCTCTGGTCTCTCTCTCTGGTCTCTCTCTGGTCTCTCTCTGGTGTCTCTCTCTGGTGTCTCTCTCTGGTCTCTCTCTGGTCTCTCTCTCTGGTGTCTCTCTCTGGTCTCTCTCTAGTCTCTCTCTGGTCTCTCTCTCTGGTCTCTCTAGTCTCTCTCTGGTCTCTCTCTCTGGTCTCTCTCTGGTCTCTCTCTCTGGTCTCTCTCTCTGGTCTCTCTGGTCTCTCTCTGGTCTCTCTCTCTGGTCTCTCTCTGGTCTCTCTCTGGTCTCTCTCTGGTCTCTCTCTCTGGTCTCTCTCTCTGGTCTCTCTCACTCTCTCTCTGGTCTCTCTCTCTGGTCTCTCTCTGGTCTCTCTCTGGTCTCTCTCTCTGGTCTCTCTCTGGTCTCTCTCTGGTCTCTCTCTGGTCTCTCTGGTCTCTCTGGTCTCTCTCTGGTCTCTCTCTCTGGTCTCTCTCTGGTCTCTCTCTCTGGTCTCTCTCTCTGGTCTCTCTCTGGTCTCTCTCTCTGGTCTCTCTCTCCGGTCTCTCTCCGGTCTCTCTCTGGTCTCTCTCTGGTCTCTCTCTCTGGTCTCTCTCTCCAGTCTCTCTCTCTGGTCTCTCTCTCTGGTCTCTCTCTCTGGTCTCTCTCTCTGGTCTCTCTGGTCTCTCTCTCTGGTTTCTCTCTGGTCTCTCTCTCTGGTCTCTCTCTGGTCTCTCTCTCTGGTCTCTCTCTCTGGTCTCTCTCTCTGGTCTCTCTCTCTGGTCTCTCTCTGGTCTCTCTCTGGTCTCTCTGCATTAGCTCTGTGTGTGTTGACATGTCGCCTCCCTCTTGTGTCTAACTGCTCTGATTCTTCTTCTTGTGTTTGCCCGTGTGCACAGAGGCCTCCGCGGCGCCCCCTGCTGCTCCTCCTCCCGCGGCCTTCTCCAAACGGGAGCGTCAGGCGGCGGACCCCGGGAAGCACTGAAGACCTGCGCCTTTTCCTACTGAACTGTACATATCTGTGTTTATACCTGGTTTTTCTAAGGCTCTTTGTGGACTCTCTTCTCTACACAACACGGATTTGAGTTTGCCGTTTTTTTATGGTCGGGATTTGGAGGTGGTTTGGTGAAAGAGGTTGGAATTCGGTGGTTGTTCTTTCTGCAAATATGTATAAAAACCACACAAAAAGTGGCACTTAGTTTTGTAGGGTTTGAAACAAGCCATTCCCCCGATCATTCCAGCCATCTACGGCAAGCGGGAGGGGCCAGAGGCAGCGCAATCAAAACATTTCAACGCTTTCTCTTTTGGGCTCATAACTGTCATTGTTCTTTTCTCAATAAATAATATATTACTTTTTCTTCCACCCAATGAATAATAAATCTCACCATTTATTCAGCTTCAATGAATTATTACCATTTTTTTTCTTTATTTTGGTTTTTTCAGTTAATATTCAATTGAAATGAAGAGATAGTGTTGCCTTACTAGCTTTAGCATAATTAAGAAGCTAATCTAAAATCCTTAGCTTAAGCATTTACATCATGACATTTTTTGCTAAAATAAATATTTCGGACTCTTGTCTCTCTAACCAAAGTTTATTAAAATCACAGTCACAAAAATATGAAAAAAATCTGAAAGTTTTTGTTTTTTTAATCAATTCCGACATTTCAAAAGCACAATGGAAAGTTGATTTGCAAAAAGTATAATTCTAAAATCTCACAATAACATTCAAATATAAACATGAGGTATAAATGCTTGAATTTAGTGTTTTTAATCTTATTTTGAGAACATTTTGACAGATTCAAAGCCGTTTAGACTTATTTAAAAAAACTATTGCTGTTTTTTCTCATTCCAAAAGAGACATTTTTCTTTGTCCCTTTGTTAAATCCTGTTTTAAAGCCACATTTTTACCCAATTTAAGCCATTTTTTTCCATCTTGTTAGAACATTAGTAATTTTTTTCACAAGTTTGTTTGTTAGAATTTTAAGCACATTCCGATTATCTTTTACTTTTTAAACAAGAACCAAATTGAAGCCATTTTTCCAGTGTAAATCTGGATGTTCACAGTGGTGTCCGTTTGCCTGCGCTGCCTCTCGCTCTCCGCCGCCGTCCCGCCGAAAACCACACGGGAAAATCACCGACGGATTCTGCGATCGTTTTGGGTTTTTTTTTCCGATTTATTTTTTCTAAAAGCGAATTGTTCTAATTTATTTCTTCTTCTACTGTTTTTTGATAGTGCACCATTGTCCTGGGTACTGCTGTTCCTGTGTCGTGTAGATAGTAGTATTGAAAGCATTCGTTCGTACCGAGTCCCACCGGCCGTTTCCATGACGATGGACCTAAACTCATTCTACCACATTCAGCTATTGTCACTATTATCATGATTATTATTATTATTATTATTATTATTCATGTTCCACAAACACTCGGCATCGATACCGGAGCTGGTTTGGCAAGTTTATTTGTATACAGTTCATACACAAGGAAACTCAAAGTGCGGCAATAAACAAGATGCAAGGTGTTAAAATCATTATAAAATCAGTGTTTTACAAAAAAAATCCCCCAGTTGCTGTTTTTAACCTGGATTTTAAGTCTGTCACACATTTTCAGGATTTAGAACTGCAGAAATCTGAAAATCTGCCTCCTCCATGTTAAGTTCTGGGTTAGGGACACCGGGCCAGTCTCTGTGCTCCTCAGAGTCCCAGCAGGAGGCCCAGTCCCTGTGCTCCTCAGAGTCCCAGCAGGAGGCCAGTCCCTGTGCTCCTCAGAGTCCCAGCAGGAGGCCAGTCCCTGTGCTCCTCATAGTCCCAGCAGGAGGCCAGTCCCTGTGCTCCTCATAGTCCCAGCAGGAGGCCAGTCCCTGTGCTCCTCAGAGTCCCAGCAGGAGGCCAGTCCCTGTGCTCCTCAGAGTCCCAGCAGGAGGCCAGTCCCTGTGCTCCTCAGAGTCCCAGCAGGAGGCCAGTCCCTGTGCTCCTCAGAGTCCCAGCAGGAGGCCAGTCCCTGTGCTCCTCATAGTCCCAGCAGGAGGCCAGTCCCTGTGCTCCTCAGAGTCCCAGCAGGAGGCCCAGTCCCTGTGCTCCTCATAGTCCCAGCAGGAGGCCCAGTCCCTGTGCTCCTCATAGTCCCAGCAGGAGGCCCAGTCCCTGTGGTCCTCAGAGGTTCATATGGCACTAACATGTCATGGTTACTATGGTTACTGAGACACACAACGAGGAAAAGACAAAAATTTTAAATAGTTTGTATTGTTTTATTTCTGAAATAAATTTTCTTTAACTTTGGATTCCTCTTACATTAAAATGAGACGTGTGAAGTTCCACCTCGCGGCTCCAAAAGTGAAAATAATATGGACTTTGAAAATAACTTCCGTAATAAAAGTCTTTAATTTAGAGTCTGAACATTTTAGCGTTGACTGCACGAGAAAGACACAAACTCCAGAGTATTTGGTCCATGGGTTAAACTAATATCCAGAATGTTCCTCCTGCTTTTTCCTTTAGGACCAGAGCGGGACTTGACACAGACCGGACTGGGCCGCTCCTTGAGGCTAGCTCAGTTAGCATTGTTAGCTTCAGTTGCTTTCTGAGAGTTTTGTCGAGTCACTCTGGAAAGTAAAAAGTTGCATCACAAACATAGAGAATATTTCCCCAAGCAGGTGTCAGTGTGAAAACCATATTGTTGGCACTTGATAATGTGTTTTCACAAATTACAGGAAGCACTGATGCTAACTGTTAGCTAACGGTTAGCTTGTTGGCTAGGTCCAGTTTGTGTTGCTCTAAAGAAGCAAAACTCAGCTGTTGTCTGATCAGAGAAATGGCACAGAAACCACATTGGTGATAGAATTGTTTAACCTTAGAATGATAAACTCTTCGACTTAATAAATAAAATGAAAATAATAAATAAAATACTTCTGTGTGTGGGCGTGGCCACTGTAAAAACCACTATGGACTTGTCTATAAACAGTGATGGAAACTAGCTCCTGCCATGTTCCCTTCATCTATGTTTATTTCATGTTTTATTAACCATTTCTCATTTCCAAACTCACTTTCCACGTACAACTCCTGTAGTTAGCATTAGCGGCACCAGCTAACGGTCGCCGAGGCCTGGACTTCAGTCAAAGCTCCTATTGTCCTTTGAAAAAACAAT
The DNA here is from genome assembly GCA_964034765.1 of Knipowitschia caucasica. NCBI lineage: Eukaryota > Metazoa > Chordata > Actinopteri > Gobiiformes > Gobiidae > Knipowitschia > Knipowitschia caucasica. The sequence goes on from OZ035839.1 coordinate 35,378,128, forward strand.
CTGGAAACCTCTGAAAACACGGATTACAAAAACAGACCGTTTGACTTTCTCTACACATGTTAAATATTTCCCATGATGCATTTGTAAGCATTTTTCACAACTTTCACAGAGAACTCTCATGTTTGTGCGGGGAAATCTGATACTGGCAACTTCTGTGATGGCCCTGGAGTCGTCATGTTTGTGTTTGAAGGTGTAAGAATTAGTTAACAACAGTTTTTACCGCTTGAAAACAATAATTCTGAACCGTCTTGCCACAGTGATTAAAAATACCCTCCTTTTTATTCAAGTTAATTTTGATGATTTTTTCCTAACTGGCCATTTACACTGCAAAAAAATAATAACATGGGATTGATTCAGGTGTTTTTTCTTAAATTGAATACATTCTGACCGTCTTAAAACCAGATGTTCCAGTGGGATTTCATGCATTTTGTTTTCTCCCATTGGAAAATCTTGTTTTAAGACATAACTCAGAATGTGCTAAAATTAAGATACATTTTGCAGTTCAGTTTTTGACTTATTTTTCATCACATTTTTGCAGTGTAGACCCTAATTTAAGGCATTTTTCTATTACTTTTAATCACTGTGGTGCTGCATTTTGACCTGAGGGTTGCATAGAGGGACTGGTGATGTCACATTCTCTTTTTTCCCGCAAACGTGGCTCTAAAAGTTGTGAAAAAAACGCTCCTTAACTGAATGTACTGAAAACTTAGCAAAATTCATGTGCTAGAATGTTTAAAAATAGACATAATTGGCAAAAATATGAGTTAAATTGTTAAAAATCAGGCCGTTTTGATCCAATATTTGAAAGAAAAGGTGACAGAGTTTTGACACTACACTTCTCTGGTCTAGATCCGGTTTGGTCTTTAGTCTTTAGTCCTGCTCCACTCCTCAAAGGGCTCACCTCTGAGTTAAGGGAACACACTTACACGTCGTTGCACTTTTTTGGGTACGCTGTAAAAAAAACAAAAACAAAAAAAATGCAGTTGTTTTTCTCTTTTCTTTGCTCTAGGCAAAAGCACATGTGAGACTTTTGTATTTGACTGGCTTAATAAATCTATTCTAAATGTTCCACGGCCTCGCTCTCTGCTTTCTCTCCATGAGGGTGCAATACTCTGCGTCTCTGTGCAATAATAGAATGTGCAATATTATAGGACCATAAGCCTGTAAACTATTTATGACTGTTCTGGAAGATGCAGGATTTTAGAGTTGCTTCTTTATTAGGACGTCCAGTCGCATCGCTGGGATTCATGGTTTTTATGTATTTCTGGTTGGGGACCAGAGGATTTCATCTCTGCTCCAACAAAAACCAGGACCTTCTCTGGGACGGTTTGCAGATGATGATGATGAAGCCAAATCTGAGACTGTGGAGCTCGACCAAAGGTCCTGTGTCCTCTTCTGGTCCTCCTAGTCCTGTGTCCTCTCCTGGTCCTGTGACTTGGTCCTCTCCTGGTTCTGTGTCCTCTCCTGGTCTTCTCCTGGTCCTGGTCTCTCTCCTGTGTCCTGATCCAGGTCCTCTCCTGGTCCTGTGACTTGGTCCTCTCCTGGTCCTCGCCTGGTCCTGGTCCTCTCCTGGTCCTGTGTCCTCTCCTGGTCCTGGTCCTCTCCTGGGCTTCTCCTGGTCCTGTGTCCTCTCCTGGTCCTGGTCCTCTCCTGGTCTTGTGCCCTCTCCTGGTCCTGGTCTCTCTCCAAGTCCTGGTCCTCTCCTGGTCTTCTTCTGGTCCTATGTCCTCTCCTGGTCCTGTGTCCTCTCCTGGTCCTGGTCTCTCTCCAAGTCCTGGTCCTCTCCTGGTCCTGGTCTCTCTCCAAGTCCTGGACTCCTCCTGGTCTTCTGCTGGTCCTGTGTTCTCTCCTGGTCCTGGTCCTGTGTCCTCTCCTGGTCCTGGTCCTCTCCTGGTCTTGTGTCCTCTCCTGGTCCTCTCCTGGTCTTGTGTCCTCTCCTGGTCCTCTCCTGGTCTTCTCCTGGTCTTGTGTCCTCTCCTGGTCCTCTCCTGGTCCTGTGTCCTCTCCTGGTCCTAGGTCCTCTCCTGGTCCTGTCCTGGTCCTCTCCTGGTCTTCTCCTGGTCTTGTGTCCTCTCCTGGTCCTGTGTCCTCTCCTGGTCCTAGGTCCTCTCCTGGTCCTGGTCCTCTCCTGGTCCTCTCAGTTCTGGTTCTCACTGAGTAAAGGATGCAGATTGAGATCGACAGAACTGTGGCATGATGCAGTCGCTGTATTGCATTAGTCACATGTGAGGAGCTCGGAGTAGAGCCGCTGCTTCTACACGTTAAGAGGATGCGGTGGATCTTATTTAGTTAATTAATGTAAGTGATAACTGTGTTCACTTCAGAGAAACCTCTGTGGGCTCTGAACTCATCACCATCACAGTAAACATTACATCTCAAACATATAGAAGTTTGAGCTTCTGCTACATTGACGTATTTGTCTGAGACCCTCTATTCGACTGGGGATTACAGGACAATAAAAATAGCTAGAAACAAACTTATTTTTGCTGATCAAAGTTGACAATCCCGTCTTTCAGAATCAGGTTTCATATTTCTCATGGTCTTAGGAAATTACATTCTGTCAGTCTTGAGAATCAGTGAAATCATCAAAAACGCTGGCAGTCAATGAGTTAACACTGAACCATTTTACAAATAAAACAGAAATTGTGAAAACCATAGAAAAACTCTCACATGTTTATTTGGATTGCATTTTATTTCAAGTGATGTCATCAGAACCTTTTTAAAAAACACATTTTTCCCAAAACACACAATATTCAGCCTTTTCTCTGACCCGGTTCCGGACGTCTCAGATAAACAGTCCTGAGCAGTGACAGTGCTGTACATCTGAGCCTCCGCCGCCGCCTCTCAGACTCAACGTGAAAAACTAAAGCCAAGAACAATCTACGAACTTTCATTTCCGCAAACTCTGAAAAAACAGAATTAAAAAACGTGAGATAAAACGTATTTTTCTCATTTTTGTCTCTTTTACGCAGAGAGAAAGAGACCTACTCGGCTCTACCCGGCCTGGTTGTGTTTCCATTACACTTTAGCATCTAGTACCGTATCCAAGCAATCTACCCACACAACAATCAGTGGAAATTCCTGGGTAACCATGGCTTCCAACTCGCTCACTGACCAATCACTGTCAGTTAGTAATCTTTATATATCTTTCACAGACCAGAGCTTTACAATTGTTGTGGGCATTTGTCGCTCACTCCACACAGAGATGCCAAACCTATTGTACATGGTTTTTTTAGTGGTAGCATCACCGTAGCACCAGGAGGAAACCTACGCAGACGCGGGGGGAACATGCAAACCCCTCACAGAAAGGCCTGGAAGTAGAATTGAAACCAGGACCTGTTTGCTTTTTGCGCTAACCACTGCCTCACCGTGCCCCCAGAGAGTTAGAACACTTTAGTACCCGATAGAAACAGGACTAAGAGGGACTAAAGAAGGACCTGGTACAGGTTAAACAGGACCAGAGGTAACACTCTCAATCAGAGTAGGGTAGAGTAAGGTAGGGCAGAGTAGGGTAGAGTAGAGTAGAGTAGGGCTGGTGGAAACGGGGCTATCGTTCCCTCAAAACAGTGTAGGTCAGTTACTATGAATCAGTAATTTTCTCCCACACTATCCGTGTATCTCGAGTACCTGTGATTCTACTGGTAATATATATAAAGTTACTTCAAATCAGAATATCTTACAGTAACTAGTTTTGTCATGAGTTCCTGCCAATACTGAAAAAAATGCACCTGGATCTCATGGACTAGCACCAAATCTGTCAAAATGCTCTGTTTTCTGCCGTGATTCATCAGAGACAGAGCCGTGAACAGTCAACGTGAGTACAATTCTCACTCCTTCCACAAGAGGGCAGTCTCCCCCCCATCCACACAACTCTCTGTGGTCCAAACTCTGAGGAGAATCTTCACCAAAGAAAAGGACTTTCTCCAAAACCAAGTCAGGCATTTGGCATTTAGCCTAGCATTAGCCTTTAGCCTAGCATTAGCCATCCCCTTTGGCACCAACAAAGCCCGTTGAACCATAACTCAAAGATGGCTATGGCTAAGGCTAAAGCTAGTGCTATGCAGAATATTCCAATGTAAGTCTATGAATTGGTTGCAACTATTGTAATTGAGTGAGATTTATCCCAATTTGAATAGATTGTTTTATGGACATTAACCTGTACCACATTTGAGACTTAACTTCCAGCCAGCTCCAGCTCCAACATGGCTAAATCTGAACAGTTTGACCGTCTTCAACCAGGATTCACCAAATAAACACGTGATTATGACTGAAGCTTGTCCTATTAGTACAGTTTCTTCACAACGTCGCAGAAAATCACACTTCATTCAAACCCGCCATTACTAAATACCCTGCACCTTGGTCGTCTTTCTTTCACCTGCCAATAGGAGGCGCCCACTGTCATTTCCTGCCCCGAGAAAGTGTCTCTCGGGGCAGAAAGGTGGGAGAGCCCTGGTGTAGTGCATCACACAGAGGTGGGGGGTGGTACTGCAGGTCTTCACTATTGCTTTGGAAACTCGACTGCATAAGTTTGTGAGTGACGGTGAAACGCTGAATCCTCCAGACTCCATGACGCATGAATGGATTTGACCTGATTCTTAAATATATTTCCAAATGGCTCGATCGCAGGCGTGTCGTACAGAGTCACTAATCAACTTGTCCATGAAATGTTGAAGGCAATTTATCGGAGGTTTTGCGACGGGGCTGAAGCAGAGTGATGTCGTGTCTCACTTCCGAGATCAAAGCAGCGGCGACTGAAGATGAACGTTGGATTTGTTTTCTTAAAGCTGAGATAAAAATGGATGTAAGTGAGAGGTGTGTGAGAAAAAGAGGCGCACAAAACCTCCATCTGCACCTCTCCCCCGGCCCGGACTCGTTCTACAGTCTGAGTCCTGGATCTACAGTGGTCTCCGTCCGTGGGAGCAGATCCCTCCTACAATGTGGGCCTCCTCAAAGTTTTCCACCGGGTTTTTAGAGTTTTTCTTTGCCGATGCAGGAGGGTCTAAGGACACTCCAGGCCTGGTCTTACCACACCATGGTACTCATTTTATTTCATACTAAGGTCTAGATTTGCTCCATTGACTCCGTTAACAGGTGGGAGGGGCTAACTCCTTTTGCAGATTGAAACGATTGGATCTGAGTTTACTGTGACGTATGTGATGAGTCCTAAGAGAGTCGCTAGCTTTAGCATATATCCTAGCTTTAGCATGTAGCCTAGCTTTAGCCATCTCCTTTGCCACTAACAGAGCCCGTGGGGAGTAGAGCCACAACATCTTTGCTTCAATGACATTTACTAAACATTCCTCTTGCTCCGGCTTCAGTTTCTTGATATTTGGATTGAACCAGAACAGATTATTTTACACCCGCCTCCCCCGCTCTCTGATTGGTCGGAGGAGATTCAACCGAGGAAACTGCAGCCACTAGGATCAGACCCAGACGTACATGTAGGAAATGACCATGGACCAGAGTTTACACATGGTAAGACCAGACGTACATGTAGGAAATGACCATGGACCAGAGTTTACACATGGTAAGACCAGACGTACATGTAGGAAATGACCATGGACCAGAGTTTACACATGGTAAGACCAGACGTACATGTAGGAAATGACCATGGACCAGAGTTTACACATGGTAAGACCAGACGTACATGTAGGAAATGATCATGGACCAGAGTTTACACATGGTAAGACCAGGCTAGGACACACCAGGACTTTATCAACATTTATGGTCAGTGGTCTCGGTCTCTTTTGGACCAATGTGTTCTTGTGTTTGAACGGTTTGATTCTCTGATCTGCGTTGGCGAAGTCGACAGTATTTTAAAGTCCTCGGGGATAACGACTGTTGTGATTTAGAGCTGAACAAAAATACAGCTAAACCCCGGTAACTGCAGCTGGTTCTGGGACTCGGAAGTGCAGAGTGTGACATCACTCGACAGCCCCATCGTTCAGGAGTATTCTCTGATTTAAAGTGTTTTTGCATCTTAGGCCGTCTGCAGGAGGTCGGCCCGGCCTCCCTGCGCCTCCTCCACGTGCTCCTCTCCGTTCACTCCGTTGGTCTGGACCTGGACCGAGACCTGGACTGAGACCTGGACCGAGACCTGCTCCTCCCCTGGTCCACTGCAGACACACAAACCTCACAGTTACAGCCGGAAAAACGATCGATCTGAGAGAAGTCACTGCACAATGTATTTTTCTACTTTGTTTTTATCCATGTTTCTGAAAAAGTAACGATGAAAAGATGTAAATAACTAAAGTGAAACTAAACTCATGGTGAAGTCTTTAGAACGTTTACTTTTTATTAAAGTTCAAATGTCAATTAGAAGATGGTTATGGGTTGGTGGATTTTTTGTTTCCAGTTTCATGGCAGAAGACGTCTCGCAAAAAACAAAACAAATATGTAAAAATTGCTCAAATTTGGTCTAAAGTATCTTCCTTTGAGCCTATGATGACATGTGACTTTCTAAAACATGAAATACCAAAGAAATAATGTTCTCAGGGTCACTATGAATACACACAGTCCTAGTGCTGTTGCCCATGGCAACTCTCAGATTACTTTAATTTATCATTTGCAAATGTATTCCAATGTGGTTTTACTGCAAGGCCCCAGTGTCTCTCTCTGGTCTCTCTTTGGTCTCTCTCTCTGGTCTCTCTCCCTGGTCTCTCTCCCTGGTCTCTCTCTCTGGTCTCTCTCTCTGGTCTCTCTCCCTGGTCTCTCTCTCTGGTCTCCCTGGTCTCTCTCTCTGGTCTCTCTCTCTAATCTCTCTCTCTGGTCCCTCTCTCTAATCTCTCTCTCTGGTCTCTCTCTCTGGTCTCTCTCCCTGGTCTCTCTCTCTGGTCTCTCTCTGGTCTCTCTCTGGGCTCTCTCTGGTCTCTCTCTGGTCTCTCTCTCTAGTCTCTCTCTCTGGTCTCTCTCTGGTCTCTCTCTGGTCTCTCTCTGGTCTCTCTCTGGTCTCTCCCTGGTCTCTCCCTGGTCTCTCCCTGGTCTCTCTCCGGTCTCGCTCTGGTCTCACCTGTGATTGGCTCCGTTGGACAGAGCAGTGTCATTGGTCGAGCAGGTGGACTCTCTGCGAGCTCCACCACAGTCCGAGCTCTTCCTTCGGGGCACGATGGGTCCCGGTCCAGACCCCCTGCGGTCCGGGCTGACGGCGGGCCCGCTCTGATCTGAGGGGACCCCCAGAGTACTGGAGCCCGAGTCCGAGCTGGTCCTGCGGCTCGAGACCCCTTCATCTGTCAGGAACAGGTTTCAAGTTAAATTACAACTCAATTAAACGCTACTTTTGTCATGCGTCCTGTTTAAGTATTGTTTGTGCTAAGGACGCCCCCTGCTGGATTGAGGCGTCCAGTGCAGGAGGCATAGAGGAGACAGATGTGAGGGAAGTTGAAAGTTGTTTTTGTGTTACTATGGGAACCAGGGAGACTGGGGTCTTGATTTAGCAGGATGCCACAAGTGCCTGTCGTAAAAGTCAGTCGTAGTTCTGTTATCAACAAAACTCTGAACTCCCTAGATTTCACTCGCCGGTCTCTTTGTCTCTCCGGTCTCTCTCTGGTCTTTCTCTGGTCTGGATCCTTCTCTCTGGTCTCTCTCAGGTGCCTTTATCCGGTCTCTCTCCACTCTCTCTGGTCTTTCTCTGGTCTCGCTCTCTCTCCGGTCTCTCTCTGGTCCCTCTTTCTAGTCTCTCTCTATAATTTACCCACAAATATGGAAGAAAACCCAGTGGCATTCAAACGTTTAGGCAAGGCAGGCAAGGCAAGTTTATTTGTATAGCACAATTCATACACAAGGCAATTCAAAGTGCTGAACAAAACAAGAAAGCATTAAAATCATAAATTATCACAGAACATTAAAAAGAAAGATAGAAATATAAAATCCCTCAGTTGTAGCACAGCTAAACAGAACTGTCTTTAACCTGGTTTTAAACATTGTCAGAGAGGAGGCCTGTCTCACATCTTCAGGAAGACTGTTCCAGATTTTAGCAGCATGAATCTGAAAAGCAGCCTCCCCATGTTTAGTTCTGACTCTGGGCACTAACAGGAGTCCAGTCCCTGTGCTCCTCAGAGTCCCAGCAGGAGTCCAGTCCCTGTGCTCCTCAGAGTCCCAGCAGGAGTCCAGTCCCTGTGCTCCTCAGAGTCCCAGCAGGAGTCCAGTCCCTGTGCTCCTCAGAGTCCGGGCTGGTTCATATGGGACTAACATGTCACTAATATATTTTGGTGCGAGGCCATGGAGAGACTTGTAACAAGCAGAGCTGTTTTAAAGTCTATTCTCTGAGCCACAGGAAGCCAGTGCAGAGACCTGAGGACTGGACTAATGTGGTCGTACTTCCTGGTTCTAGTCAGGACTAATATGGTCGTACTTCCTGGTTCTAGTCAGGACTAATGTGGTCGTACTTCCTGGTTCTTGTCAGGACTAATGTGGTCGTACTTCCTGGTTCTAGTCAGGACTAATGGGGTCGTACTTCCTGGTTCTAGTCAGGACTAATGGGGTCGTACTTCCTGGTTCTAGTCAGGACTAATGGGGTCGTACTTCCTGGTTCTAGTCAGGACTAATGTGGTCGTACTTCCTGGTTCTAGTCAGGACTAATGGGGTCGTACTTCCTGGTTCTAGTCAGGACTAATGTGGTCGTACTTCCTGGTTCTAGTCAGGACTAATGTGGTCGTACTTCCTGGTTCTAGTCAGGACTAATGGGGTCGTACTTCCTGGTTCTAGTCAGGACTAATGTGGTCGTACTTCCTGGTTCTAGTCAGGACTAATGTGGTCGTACTTCCTGGTTCTAGTCAGGACTAATGTGATCGTACTTCCTGGTTCTAGTCAGGACTAATGTGGTCGTACTTCCTGTTCTAGTCAGGACTCGAGCTGCTGCATTTTGAATGTACTGCAGCTGTTTTACAGCCTGTTTGGACAGACCTGTGAGCAGGCCATTGCAGTAGTCTAACCTACTGGAGACAAATGCATGGATAAGAATCTCCAAGTCTGCTTTAGACACTATGTTTTTGATCCTGGCAATGTTTTTTAGACGGTAAAAAGCTGCTGATGTTACTGATTTGATGTGGCTATTCAAATTTAAGTCTGAGTCCAGTATTACCCCTAGATTTCTGACCTTGTTTGAAGGTTTTAGGGAGAGAGACTGTAGGTGACAGATGACGCTCTCTCTTTGTTTCTGGGGACCAAAGACAATCATTTCAGTTTTGTCTGCGTTTAGCTGAAGGAAGTTGTTTTGCATCCACTCACTGATCTGTTGGATACAGTGAAGGAGTGAGTCCACTGGTCCATGTTCTCCTGCAGTCAGTGAGACATAGATCTGAGTGTCGTCTGCATAGTTATGATAGGACACTTTGTTTCTGCGTATTAACTGACCTAACGGCAGCATGTAGAGATTGAACAGAAGAGGTCCCAGGATCGACCCCTGTGGGACTCCACAGGTCAGGGCCATATGATCTGAGACACAGTTTCCAATCTCCACAAAGTACTTCCTGTCTTCAAGGTAAGACCTAAACCAACTTAGGGCGGTGCCAGCGACACCAACCCAGTCCTCTAGCCTCTGTAAGAGGATCTCATGGTCGACGGTGTCAAAGGCAGCACTTAGATCTAACAGGATTAAGAGTGAGACTTTGCCTGCGTCAGTGTTCAGCCGGATATCGTTTGTAACCTTAACGAGAGCAGTCTCAGTGATGTGGTGGGGTCTAAAGCCGGACTGAAACATATCAAATGAGTTGTTGATTATAAGAAATCCAGTAAGGTGTAGGTAGACAAGTTTCTCAAGGACTTGAGCGTCTGTACAGATCAGTAATGCTGAGATATCCAGAGGCCTTTCTAGAATCTTGGCATTTGGTCTCCTGCCGAGGTGCAGTTTTTGAGAACATTAAAGGAGCAGGCTAACGGTTAGGCTAGCTAGTCTATTGCGGGACGACATACCAAGAAATGTAACACGTTTTTACGATGTGTTTGATGCCAATAAAGTGATATTGTGCCACAAAGAAGCCTTTACAGTAGAAAAGACATGTTCCAGTGGGAGGAGCCTGTTCCAGTGGGCGGGGCCTGTCCCAGTGGGCGGGGCTCTGACTCACCTCCAGACTCTCCAGCCTTGTTGCGTCTGCGGCGGAGGATCAGCTCCAGCTCCGAGTCCTTCTTGGGCTGAGGAGACGAGGCCGAGTCCTGAGAGCCACGACTGGGACTGCGCTTCACCGTCTCCTGGACACGTTAGCGAACACTTAAGCTAGGCTAACTACAAGCTGCTAATGAACACATCTCATACTTTGCTGAGCATTATCTTTTTGATGTCCATGTTTGTGGTTTGATTCGACACAGACTTAACAAGTGTATGTGAAAGTCTGTGTTGATTTGAAGTTATTTTTGGCCTTTATGAACCCAGGAAAGTAGATCTGTTACGATGGATTGTGTTCAGTCTCAGCTGTGGGGGAGGGGCCACATATCTATCAATACATCTGGGTGTTCTCATAGACCAGTGTCTAACAAAGTGGGGGCCGCTGCTCCCTGGTGGGCTGCGAGGGTATTGCAGGGGGACCGCAAGAGGTCATCAAAAAAAAAAAAAAGTTTTATATATTTATTGTTTGTTAAATTAATAATATTTTGTTTGCAATATTACAACAATTGTGTTCATTACTTGACTTGAATAATCAAATAATTACAAAATGGGTGCGTCATTTACATGTTTGTAGCAGAGGCTCTTTCTCCCAAATAAAATAACGAGAAGAGCCTATTTTTAACGTTGTCTTCTTGGTTAGTATTTCGGGGGCTGCGCAGACCCGTCAGATTTTCCCAAAGTGTTACTGACTTTGGGAGTGGCTGTCATAGACTATAGAAAGTTACCAAACAGTAAAGTTATAACAATGACTGAAACCTGAACCACAGAGGTCAGACCCTGAAGTGTTTTAACAACACACTGCTCAAGATCAATATTTAACACTTTGTTCATTTTAAACGTGATTCTTTAACCGTAGTTTCTCTATAGTTTCTCTAAGAGGCTGTGTTAGAAACAGGTTGATGGTTTTCCAGAGAGTGAGTGATAAAAAGTGTTACCAGGATTCCTTTGAGCTCCTCCATGGCACTGTCCTGCTTCTCCTCGCTCACGGGCAGCGGCTGAAAGTGAACCACAAATAGTTTATTATGGAGTATTCTGTGCTTTTAAACAAAACTGAACACTTGTGTGAAAGTGTTGAACTCACTTTTACAGCCGCCCTCTGAGACGCCCGCAGCAGACGTCACACATGAAGCAGAGAAAAGACACAAATCAACTTTTCACTTCATTTTTATCTCCTAAAGTTTGAGGACTAATTTTCAACAGCCACAAAAACTAGTTTGTGGCTTTAAAATAGTTTTCTTCTCTCACTACACTGCAAAAAGGGATGAACAATAAGTCAGAAATGATCTTAATCTGAGCACATTCTGACTGAGCTTTAAAGAAGCAATATGTAAGATTTTCATGTCAAGTAATCGTTAAAGGGCCCTAATCTGTCATCGTTAAAGGGCCCTAATCTGTCATTGTTAAAGGGCCCTAATCTGTCATTGTTAAAGGGCCCTAATCTGTCATCATTAAAGGGCCCTAATCTGTCTTCATTAAAGGGCCCTAATCTGTCATCATTAAAGGGCCCTAATCTCTCATCATCAAAGGGCCCTAATCTGTCATCATTAAAGGGCCCTAATCTGTCATCATTAAAGGGCCCTAATCTGTCATCATTAAAGGGCCCTAATCTATCATCATTAAAGGGCCCCATCTGTCATCATTAAAGGGCCCTAATCTGTCATCATTAAAGGGCCCTAATCTGTCATCATTAAAGGGCCCTAATCTGTCATCATTAAAGGGCCCTAATCTGTCTTCATTAAAGGGCCCTAATCTGTCATCATTAAAGGGCCCTAATCTGTCATCATTAAAGGGCCCTAATCTGTCATCATTAGAGGGCCCTAATCTGTCCTCATTAGAGGGCCCTAATCCGTCATCATTAAAGGGCCCTAATCTGTCCTCATTAAAGGGCCCTAATCTGTCATAATAATAAACAGCTCTTTTCCAATACTTCTTTAACTGATAACAGTAGTTCAGAGCTATTTGAATTTCTGTCTCTGAACTTAATCTTGTTATTGTTTTCATTTCAGTGTCCCGCCCTCCACCGTTTCACCAATCAGAAAGTCTGTGATCCGAGCGCTACAACTCACCGCGTGGAGCTAATCTCATTGGTAAAGTACCATGTGGCGCAGAACTAAAAAAGGTCTCGTTATGATTCTCAAATCATTAACGACAAAACAAGGAATAAAACCAGGATTTCTATCTTTGTGAAAAAGGTGTTGGTTATAGATTTGTTGTTGACAAAACTCTTGTCTATTCAGCTGTTATGGTCCCAGCTGGATTCGTCTGCATATCTGGCAACCTGAGTCAGGAAGAGTGGGAGAGGCTGCAGTACCACTTTTGGCCACATTTTTTACACACTGCTCCTTTAAAACCAGATATTCCAATTGGACAAAGCAAAATTACCTTCTATGTTTTAAGTCAGTTTATCTGTATAGCGCGTTGGAGGCACTGACCTTGGTGTCGGAGGGTTTGACCGGCCGCAGCACCACGCCGTGTTTGATCCTCTCCATCATCTCATTCACGGCCTTCACCTTCACTTCATCTGCTCCCTCTGCTGGTGGACACAGGAACTGCTTTAGGACTGTGTGTTTGTGTGTGTTGTGTGTGTGTGGATGTATGTATGTGTGTGGATGTGTGTGTGTGTGTGGATGTGCGTGTGTGTGTGTGTGTGTGTGTGTGTGTGTGTGTGGATGAGTGTGTGTGTGTGGCTGTGTTCATGGTGCAGGTGTTTATTTGTCTATGTGTTTATCTGTGTGTGTCCATCTGTGTGTTTTTGTGTGGGTGCGCCTGTCTCTGCAAATGTGTGTGCATCTGTGTGCTTCTGTGTTCAGAGTGTAGGTGTATAGGTCTGTGCGTTTATCTGTGTGTGTGTGTGTTTGTGTGTGTGTATGTACATCTGTGTGTGTGTGTATTTGTATCTGTGTGTGTGTGTTTAGTGCAGGTGTGTGTACCTGACTCTCCCTGGGGGGCCTCTGTCTTCACACTGTGTTTGGATCCTTTGGACGACTTCCTCATGATGGCGATCAGAGAGCTGCACACACAACACAACACACTCAGACACACACACAAAGACCGTGTGTGTGTGTGGTGTGTGGATTTCTTTCTAAGCAATAAGGGACCACTAACACAAATAGCAAAAACATATAAAAGAAGACAAATAAATTCAGAAAAATGTGGATAAAATATGTGTGAAGCCAGGTCGCTGTATAGAAAGTGCCCATGACTCTCAGGAGCCTTTTGGCACCTGTTTTAAACCATACATTATCTTACAGGTTAAATCAGACATGTCCAAACTATGACCCGGGGGCCAGTTGCGGCCCTCTGTATCATTTCCCGTGGCCCTCTGCTTTGCTAACACCAAATTAGCCGGTGTAGTCATTAACATATGTTCTGTGTCATCGGGCTTGTTATACCTCATTGTAAACCTCTGTGCTCCCATAGGTCTCCCATCACAGTACTAACCAGGCCCTGCCCTGCTTAGCTTTAGACAACATGGAATCTGGCTTTCACCTGCAGGTATGACCACAAATGTATGTTTCTAACTCTGTTTTTACATTCCGCTTCAGCTCTGTCAAATGGGAATCATTGTGAACATATGTGTCACATCTGTCATAATTTAAACCGGAACATCCTGAATCCACAGTTTCACAAAAGGGCCCCTGGACAAAGTCACTGTCGTAATAAAAAGTTCTTAAAATGATCAAAACAAAGTCACTGTCTTAATAAAAAGTTCTTAAATTGATTAAAATAAACCATTCCTTGCGGTACCTAAAGAAGTGGATCCGTGTTTACGTGTTGAAAGCTGCTCTCACCTGATGGGGTTACACCTGGAGGGCGGAGGAGGAGGGGGAGGGGGTGGGGGAGGAGGAGGGGGAGGCGGGGGATGAGGGATGGGCGCGGGGGGCGGGGCTTCGCCTGGAGCAGGAGGCGGGGCTGGAGTGGGCGCAGGGGGCGGAGCCTGCTGCAGCTCAGACACTGTGGACAGAAACAGAAGAAGAATTGTCAGGGCTTTCATCTTTCTTTACTTTATGAAACCATGTGGGGTAGACACGCCCCCGACCAATCAGAAGGCAGACCTCAACACAACCATATATGAAACACACAACAGTGAGTGCAACAGTGCCACCTATAGGCAAAGTTTTGTGTGTTTTATTTGATCATGTTTTTCATTGTCAAGACTTCCACCACGTAATTTCTCTGGACGGATTCAAGCTAAGCCTGCTTCACACCAGACGATTTCAAAATTATCGGCCGATTTTCCAAACCTGAGAGACCCCACACACGGAGATAAAAAATCGAGGGTCGAACCACTTTGTCCGTACAGTGTGTGGTGCGCAGCCACACGGCACAATCACACAAACCACACACAAACCACACACAAACACATTTCCCCCCCGAGCATTCCCAGCTCAGACGGAAATCTCACAAAATCTCTGGAGATCAAGCGTGACTTCAGAGTAAACAATCACGGAGGACGAAGAGGATGCAGCGGCGATAGTTTGTTTTTAACAGAGAAAAGTGTTTTCAAAGGAAAAGGCGACGGTCTGAGAAATGAAGTCAACGCGATCATGGACTAAATACATTTATGTGCCGTGACACTGACTGTTAGGATTTATTTACGGTGTTTCCTCGCCGCCTCGTCTTCTGATTGGCTACACGCCGCGGTCCACAGCAGCGTACGCGTCTGTCACCGACACCGCACACAAAGAGAAATGGGCCAAAACCATCCACCATGTTGGATATCCCTGATTTGAGATCGGAGCAGTCCCGACGTCCTTCTGAGCGTTCTTAAGATTGTCTTTCGGAGTAAATCGGGTCTTAAATCGGGTCTTAAATCGGCCTAATTATCCTGCCGTGTGGACCAGGCTGTAGATAACGCTCTAAAAAAGGCAGCATTTTATCACCGCTTTCATTTATCTATTCATAACAGGGACAGTGCATATTAATGAACATTTCAGTAAATATGGCAGAATGAACCCAGCAACTATTTTCCATCTGTGGTCTCGTGCCTCCTGAAAGATAAAAACATGTTTGCTTCACAGACCGTTAAAATAGTGTGATCTATTTATAATATTTACAAGGACAAGACAAGAAAAGGTTCAGTCACACACCATAAAACAAACGATACACAAACACAAGGAGACACGCACAGAACACACACATGTGAAGCAGAAGTGAATCTCCTCAAAATACACACCTAATATGACTCTAGAGCGCCACCTATGTGAGGCCTCGGACCTAAACATGTTCCAATCTTCTCCTTTAGTCAAAGCTTACATCTATATATAAGATATGACATTAGGCAGAGGGTGCATGTCCCCAGGTTGACCACTAGGGGCGCACTGAATCTTTTAAATGAGCTCTTTGTGCATAATCCTGGTCCGATGAGGTCCGATGTGTCTTAAGATTCATACTCAGTCACCCTTTTTAATGACTTAATTGTAGCATATGGAGCAGACCCGACTCCCTGACCAATCAGAACGCAGCCGTCTCACCTCGGTGCCACAGCTCGCCGCTCCTCCTCACTTCCTGCTCCAGCCGCGATTCCAGCTCCTTCTTCTCCTCGTCCAATAGGAACAGCTGTTGTTGCACGGTCTCCAGCTGCTTCTGAAGCGCACTCTGCTCCAGCTGCTGCTCCAAACGCTGCACCTGCACAAAACATCGCGTGGTTCAACATTAAACAGTCTCTGGGATCGGGTCTGCGCACAGATCCAAGATGGCGGCCGCTGGATAGGGTATTACTAGCTTATAGCGGAAAGACCCATGTGGCGCTACAAAGTATTAGTGCAAAGGGGCCGAATAATATTGCACGCCCCACTTTTCAGTTTTTTATTTGTTAAAAAAGTTTAAATTATCCAATACATTTTGTTCCACTTCACGATTGTGTCCCACTTGTTGTTGATTCTTGACAAAAAATTAAAATTTTATATCTTTATGTTTGAAGCCTGAAATGTGGCGAAATGTTGAAAGGTTCAAGGGGGCCGAATACTTTCGCAAGGCACTGTATTTGTTTTATCCACTGTCTATGTGTGTGCGTGTGTTACCTGCAGGTGGCGCTCTCTCCTCTCCTCCTCCAGTCTGTGTGTGTGTGTGTGTGTGTGTTACCTGCAGGTGGCGCTCTCTCCTCTCCTCCTCCAGTCTGTGTGTGTGTGTGTGTGTGTGTGTGTTACCTGCAGGTGGCGTTCTCTCCTCTCCTCCTCCAGTCTGTGTGTGTGTGTGTGTGTGTGTTACCTGCAGGTGGCGTTCTCTCCTCTCCTCCTCCAGTCTGTGTGTGTGTGTGTGTGTGTGTTACCTGCAGGTGGCGGTCTCTCCTCTCCTCCTCCAGTCTGTGTGTGTGTGTGTGTGTTACCTGCAGGTGGCGCTCTCTCCTCTCCTCCTCCAGTCTGTGTGTGTGTGTGTGTGTGTGTTACCTGCAGGTGGCGTTCTCTCCTCTCCTCCTCCAGTCTGTGTGTGTGTGTGTGTGTGTTACCTGCAGGTGGCGCTCTCTCCTCTCCTCCTCCAGTCTGTGTGTGTGTGTGTGTGTGTTACCTGCAGGTGGCGCTCTCTCCTCTCCTCCTCCAGTCTCTGTGCACTTGTTTTCAACTCCTGGTGGGTTCCATAACCTGAGATTCCACTCACGTCATGGGGACTGGTTTTACGTGGTGGGGCCCGAACACCGGACCCCACTGGTCCAAGCTTAATAATGAATGGGTAATGCTTTTCTAACGGTCCTTATGCAGTCTCTGTAAAAATATGGAAAGGACCCCTGGAGGTTTACTTTCCTGAAAAAAGTGTGTTATGTGTCGGAACCCTGGTGGTGGGTTGCGGGATATCAAGGAGGGGCACACTGGGGCAATTTCAGTCCAGCAGGCTGGAGCCAATCATGGAGCAGCACAACAGAGGCTGGAGCCAATCATGGAGCAGCACAACAGAGGCTGGAGCCAATCATGGAGCAGCACAACAGAGGAAATCAGGTGTCAGGCTAGAAAAAGGTGCAAGTGTGTGGTTCATTAGGCTGCAAGAAATCATGGAGGAGCACACTGAAGCGCACGCTTACAAACCACTGGTAAGTGCTGACTACAAGTCATGACTTCAAATTGTTATATAGAATGATTACAAATTATTTGTTGTTTGTGCAGCTTAGTCAAGAGTCCCTAATTGATGAAGTCGACTCAGATTCTGACGATTTAACTGTCAAGAAGAAACCTGTAAAAAAGTATGGAAAAAGAAAAATCAAAAACACTTTTCTTCAAGACTCGGAAAGTGACGAACCAAAGGCAAATAAGATTGTTATCATGCAGCTGCAAAAGAAGAAAAATGGGGGGCGAGTATACAGCAAGAGACACTTCTGCCTCTACTGTTCAATGTCCTGCCACAAAATGTCCCGTCATTTGACTAGAAAACATGGAAATGAAAGTGACGTAGCCAGAGCATTGGCTCTACCTGTGAAATCTAAAGCACGTAAACTTCAGTTTGATTTGATCAGGAATAGTGGAAACCGTGAGCACAATTTTGAGGTTTTAAAGGCCGGCATTGGAACTTTAGTCCCAGCTAAACAGCCAAATTCCCCAGTTAAATCCAGTGAGTTTTTGCACTGTATAGACTGTGGGGCATTGCTTAAGCGAAAGTCGCTGTGGAGGCATGTGGCCAGGTGCCGGCTTTCACAGAAAGATGCCCAGGCTAAACCAGGCTAAACCAGGTAGAAGTAGGGTCCAGTCCCTCTGCTCCCTAGCCCAGCCTGTACCGGAGGGCATCAGCAAAAAGCTGTGGTCTTTAATTTCGGCAATGCATCAGGATGAGGTCACGGGTGTTGTCAAAGCAGAAAAGGGGATTCTGAGACTCGGAGAGCACCTGTACTTAAAACACGGGCATGATAAGACTAAGCATGATTACATTAGGCAGAAAATGAGAGAAGTCGGTAGGTTAATTAACGAAGCAAAAACCGCAGGGAAACTGAAAACAATTAAGGATTTCTTTATTCCTTCCAACTTTAACCATGTGATTGATGCAGTCAGGTCTGTGGCTGGATATGATGAGGAAACAAATCAATACAAGACTCCATCCTTGGCCCTCAAACTCGGCCATAGCCTCAGAAAGCTAGCAGATATTCTTGAATGTGACTCAAAAATGGAGCATTGTGTTGATGAACTATTTATTAAAAACCTCCAACGAAGCCGGCTGCTTTTTGAGAAGAGGTGGGACGTCTGTGTTTCTTCTGCTGCCCTACAGACCCTCCGGCAAGCCAAGTGGAACACTCCGGACCTGCTCCCTCTGACTGAGGACGTTAGAGCCATGCATGCACATATTGAGGTATGTCGACCTGAATATGTGCAAACCCTAATAAGTGAGCCAACGTCTAAGCATTGGTCTAAACTGGCAGTTTTGACTCTTTGTGAGGTCATCATTTTCAATCGAAGAAGGGAAGGTGAGGTTTCAAAGATGCCACTGACAGCCTTTACCTTAAGAAGTAAGACTGGGATCCATTCTGACATTGCTCTGGGACTGTCCCAACTTGAGAAAAAGCTGTGTCAGCATTTTCAACGCATTGAAATTAAAGGGAAAAGAAGTCGGAAAGTGCCGGTTCTTTTGACTCCTGAAATGATTG
Source organism: Knipowitschia caucasica (assembly GCA_964034765.1). Classification (NCBI taxonomy): domain Eukaryota; kingdom Metazoa; phylum Chordata; class Actinopteri; order Gobiiformes; family Gobiidae; genus Knipowitschia; species Knipowitschia caucasica. The sequence goes on from OZ035839.1 coordinate 35,396,790, forward strand.
CTTCGATGGAGGTGCTGGTGGAGAACAGAAGGGCCTGTTCCATCTCTGACCATAACCCATACTTCTTTTCCCGCCCGGGCGCAGACACCCACATCAGGGGATCAGACTCCCTACGCCAGGTAGCCAAAGAATGTGGTGCGGTGCATCCAGAGATGCTATCCTCAACCAAACTTAGAAAGCACATAGCTACTATGTCTACAGTTCTCAATATGAAAGAGAATGAGATGGACATACTTGCCAACTTCCTCGGCCATGACATTCGCATCCACAGGCAATATTACAGACTACCAGAGGGGACACTGGAGCTGGCCAAAATCAGCAAAGTGTTGATGGCCATGGAGCAGGGAAGAGTGACGGAATTCGAAGGAAAGAGCCTCGACCAGATACAAATTGAGCCTGAAGGTAATTCTTGATATTATTAAAATATGTATGATTTTTTTCCCCTAAAGGCCACTTGTATTTTTATTTTCTGTGCGACAGGGAGAGCAGTAGAGATCCTCTCACAAACGGACGGGCTAAAAGAAACTTCAAGCGGAGAACCTTCAACCATTCATCCAGATGCACCCCATGGTAGTGGCAGTGCCCCTTCTGGTAAGTGTACCAGGTGGGGGATTACAGCCAGGCTGCTTGGTCCTCACCCTGGGAGTGTATATTGCTAATATATTTTTATTTCTCTCCCTAGAACGTGTAAGAAAGCCATGGTCTGCATCTGAGGTGAAGGCTGTGGAGAAGACCATGACACCTTTCATACAGACTGGAAAGGTCCCAGGGAAGTCTCACTGCCTGGCCTGCATTAATGCCTCACCAGATGACCTTAGACATCGGACATGGAGTGGCATTAAATTCTATGTCAAAAATAGAATCACTGCAATTCGAAAACAAAATCTAAAATAAAATTCCTTTAAAATAGTTGTTTGGTTTCTATTGACTGTTTTGTATTACTTAAAGTCTTGGTAAAAAAAGATTATGTCTATGGGTCCCATTCTGAACGGCCCTGTCAAAGGGACCCACCAGGTAACAAAAACGTGTATGTGTGTGTGTGTGTGTGTGTGTGTGTGTGTGTTACCTGCAGGTGGCGCTCTCTCCTCTCCTCCTCCAGTCTGTGTGTGTGTGTGTGTGTTACCTGCAGGTGGCGCTCTCTCCTCTCCTCCTCCAGTCTGTGTGTGTGTGTGTGTGTGTGTTACCTGCAGGTGGCGCTCTCTCCTCTCCTCCTCCAGTCTGTGTGTGTGTGTGTGTGTGTGTTACCTGCAGGTGGCGCTCTCTCCTCTCCTCCTCCAGTGTGTGTGTTGTGTGTGTGTGTGTGTGTTACCTGCAGGTGGCGCTCTCCTCTCCTCCTCCTCGTGTGTGTGTGTGTGTTACCTGCAGGTGGCGCTCTCTCCTCTCCTCCTCCAGTCGTGTGTGTGTGTGTGTTACCTGAGTGGTTTCCTCAGGTGGTTACTGCAGTCTCTCTCCTCCTCCTCCAGTCTGTGTGTGTGTGTGTGTTACCTGCAGGTGGCGCTCTCTCCTCTCCTCCTCCAGTGTGTGTGTGTGTGTTACCTGCAGGTGGCGCTCTCTCCTCTCCTCCTCCAGTCTGTGTGTGTGTGTGTGTGTGTGTTACCTGCAGGTGGCGCTCTCTCCTCTCCTCCTCCAGTCTGTGTGTGTGTGTGTGTGTGTGTTACCTGCAGGTGGCGTCTCTCCTCTCCTCCTCCAGTCTGTGTTGTGTGTGTGTGTGTGGTGTTACCTGCAGGTGGCGCTCTCTCTCTCCTCCTCGTCTGTGTGTGTGTGTGTGTGTGTGTTACCTGCAGGTGGCGCTCTCTCCTCTCCTCCTCCAGTCTGTGTGTGTGTGTGTGTGTGTGTGTTACCTGCAGGTGGCGCTCTCTCCTCTCCTCCTCCAGTCTGTGTGTGTGTGTGTGTGTGTTACCTGCAGGTGGCGCTCTCTCCTCTCCTCCTCCAGTCTTGTGTGTGTGTGTGTGTTACCTGCAGGTGGCGCTCTCTCCTCTCCTCCTCCAGTCTGGTGTGTGTGTGTGTGTTACCTGCAGGTGGCGCTCTCTCCTCTCCTCCTCCAGTTTGTGTGTGTGTGTGTGTGTGTGTTACCTGCAGGTGGCGCTCTCTCCTCTCCTCCTCCAGTCTTGTGTTGTGTGTGTGTGTGTGTGTGTGTGTTACCTGCAGGTGGCGCTCTCTCCTCTCCTCCTCCAGTCTGTGTGTGTGTGTGTGTGTGTGTGTGTTACCTGCAGGTGGCGCTCTCTCCTCTCCTCCTCCAGTCTGTGTGTGTGTGTGTGTGTGTGTTACCTGCAGGTGGCGCTCTCTCCTCTCCTCCTCCAGTCTGTGTGTGTGTGTGTGTGTGTGTGTGTTACCTGCAGGTGGCGCTCTCTCCTCTCCTCCTCCAGTCTGTGTGTGTGTGTGTGTGTGTGTGTTACCTGCAGGTGGCGCTCTCTCCTCTCCTCCTCCAGTCTGTGTGTGTGTGTGTGTGTGTGTTACCTGCAGGTGGCGCTCTCTCTCTCTCCTCCTCCAGTGTGTGTGTGTGTGTGTGTGTGTGTTACCTGCAGGTGGCGCTCTCTCCTCTCCTCCTCCAGTCTGTGTGTGTGTGTGTGTGTGTTACCTGCAGGTGGCGCTCTCTCCTCTCCTCCTCCAGTCTGTGTGTGTGTGTGTGTGTGTGTGTTACCTGCAGGTGGCGCTCTCTCCTCTCCTCCTCCAGTCTCTGTGTGTGTGTGTGTGTGTGTGTGTGTTACCTGCAGGTGGCGCTCTCTCCTCTCCTCCTCCAGTCTCTGTGTGTGTGTGTGTGTGTGTTACCTGCAGGTGGCGCTCTCTCCTCTCCTCCTCCAGTCCGTTGTGTGTGTGTGTGTGTGTGTGTGTGTGTGTGTTACCTGCAGGTGGCGCTCTCTCCTCTCCTCCTCCAGTCTGTGTGGTGTGTGTGTGTGTGTGTGTGTGTTACCTGCAGGTGGCGCTCTCTCCTCTCCTCCTCCAGTCGTGTGTGTGTGTGTGTGTGTGTGTGTTACCTGCAGGTGGCGCTCTCTCCTCTCCTCCTCCAGTCTGTGTGTGTGTGTGTGTGTGTGTTACCTGCAGGTGGCGCTCTCTCCTCTCCTCCTCCAGTCTGTGTGTGTGTGTGTGTGTGTGTTACCTGCAGGTGGCGCTCTCTCCTCTCCTCCTCCAGTCTGTGTGTGTGTGTGTGTGTGTGTGTGTGTTACCTGCAGGTGGCGCTCTCTCCTCTCCTCCTCCAGTCTCTGTGTGTGTGTGTGTGCGTGTGTTACCTGCAGGTGGCGCTCTCTCTCTCTCCTCCTCCTCTCTTGTGTGTGTGTGTGTGTGTGTGTTACCTGCAGGTGGCGCTCTCTCTCTCCTCCTCCAGTCGTCTGTGTGTGTGTGTGTGTGTGTGTGTTACCTGCAGGTGGCGCTCTCTCCTCTCCTCCTCCAGTCTGTGTGTGTGTGTGTGTGTGTGTGTGTGTTACCTGCAGGTGGCGCTCTCTCCTCTCCTCCTCCAGTCTGTGTGTGTGTGTGTGTGTGTGTTACCTGCAGGTGGCGCTCTCTCTCTCTCCTCCCTCCGTCTGTGTGTGTGTGTGTTACCTGCAGGTGGCGCTCTCTCCTCTCCTCCTCCAGTCTGTGTGTGTGTGTGTGTGTGTGTTACCTGCAGGTGGCGCTCTCTCCTCTCCTCCTCCAGTCTGTGTGTGTGTGTGTGTGTGTTACCTGCAGGTGGCGCTCTCTCCTCTCCTCCTCCAGTCTTGTGTGTGTGTGTGTGTGTGTGTGTTACCTGCAGGTGGCGCTCTCTCCTCTCCTCCTCCAGTCTGTGTGTGTGTGTGTGTGTGTGTTACCTGCAGGTGGCGCTCTCTCTCTCTCCTCCTCCTCCAGTCTCTGTGTGTGTGTGTGTGTGTGTGTTACCTGCAGGTGGCGCTCTCTCCTCTCCTCCTCCAGTCTCTGTGTGTGTGTGTGTGTGTGTGTGTTACCTGCAGGTGGCGCTCTCTCCTCTCCTCCTCCAGTCTTGTGTGTGTGTGTGTGTGTGTGTGTGTGTTACCTGCAGGTGGCGCTCTCTCCTCTCCTCCTCCAGTCTCTGTGTGTGTGTGTGTGTGTGTTACCTGCAGGTGGCGCTCTCTCCTCTCCTCCTCCAGTCTGTGTGTGTGTGTGTGTGTGTTACCTGCAGGTGGCGCTCTCTCCTCTCTCCTCCTCCAGTCTGTGTGTGTGTGTGTGTGTGTGTGTTACCTGCAGGTGGCGCTCTCTCCTCTCCTCCTCCAGTCTGTGTGTGTGTGTGTGTGTGTTACCTGCAGGTGGCGCTCTCTCCTCTCCTCCTCCAGTCGTTGTGTGTGTGTGTGTGTGTTACCTGCAGGTGGCGCTCTCTCCTCTCCTCCTCCAGTCTGTGTGTGTGTTTGTGTGTGTGTGTGTTACCTGCAGGTGGCGCTCTCTCCTCTCCTCCTCTAGTCTGTGTGTGTGTGTGTGTGTGTGTGTGTTACCTGCAGGTGGCGCTCTCTCCTCTCCTCCTCCAGTCTCTGTGTGTGTGTGTGTGTGTGTGTGTTACCTGCAGGTGGCGCTCTCTCCTCTCCTCCTCCAGTCTCTGTGTGTGTGTGTGTGTGTGTGTGTGTTACCTGCAGGTGGCGCTCTCTCCTCTCCTCCTCCAGTCTGTGTGTGTGTGTGTGTGTGTGTTACCTGCAGGTGGCGCTCTCTCCTCTCCTCCTCCAGTCTGTGTGTGTGTGTGCGTGTGTGTTACCTGCAGGTGGCGCTCTCTCCTCTCCTCCTCCAGTCTGTGTGTGTGTGTGTGTGTGTGTGTTACCTGCAGGTGGCGCTCTCTCCTCTCCTCCTCCAGTCTCTGTGTGTGTGTGTGTGTGTGTGTGTGTGTGTTACCTGCAGGTGGCGCTCTCTCCTCTCCTCCTCCAGTCTCTGCGTGGCCTGTGACAGTTCGTCCAGAGCCTTCAGCAGTTGTTCACTGGGTTCAGAGCTCTGCATCAGCACCGAGCTCTGTCTCCGGGCCTCTTTCTGCTTCACCAACATCTGCACAAACAAATTCAGCTGTTATGGTCCCAGCTGGATTCGTCTGCATATCTGGCAACCTGAGTCAGGCAGAGTGGGAGAGGCTGCAGTACCACTTTTGGCCACATACTGCTCCTTTAACTTTTATAACTTGATTACACCAAAGGCCAAAGAAATGTCCGGGTTTGTGACTTCCTGTTCCTCACGATGGCAATAACAAGAATTCTGATAAACAACAACAACATCTGCACACAACACAACACAACACAACACAAAACAACACAACACAAAACAACACAACACAAAACGTGTATATTTGAGTGGGACTGAAGCCACTGCAGAACATTCTGGGATTCTGACAGTTTTAATTTTGTATTTATCAATATCATTTTATTTTTACATTGTGTGTACAATTTTATTATTTCTTATGCAAATCTGTATGTAGATTTGTTACATGTTGTTGTTAAGTTTTTCTTTTTCTTTTTTATTCATTTAGTTTTAGTGATTTCCCACTCCTGCCACTAGATGGGGGTGTTTGACGCATGCTCTGGCCTCCCCTCCAAAGGTTTTCTTCTGCTTGCATTCGAGTTCATACAGATTTAATCCACTTGAAATGATTTTACATTTGAAAACATGTGTTCACCTCGTGGGCGAAGTCCTCGGCTTTGACTCGAAGGCTCTGCTCCAGGTCCAGCTGCTCCTGCACCTCCTCGAACTCCTGCGCCGCCATCACAGACACTGCACAGAGTCACTATCACCACCGCAGAACTGTGGAGAACCAGCTGAGCTAACGGGAGCTAATGAGAGCTAATGGGACTGGTAGGGCTAAGCTAATGGGACTGACAGGGCTAAGCTAATGGGACTGACAGGGCTAAGCTAAAGGGACTGACAAGGCTAAGCTAACAGGACTGACAGGGCTAAGCTAAAGGGACTGACAAGGCTAAGCTAACAGGACTGTCAGGGCTAAGCTAACAGGGTCCCCTCTCCCTGTTCACACGGACCTCGGTTGAACCTCTTGATGGTCTTCCTCTGCTGCTCCACGGTCTCCCTGAGCTCCGTGATCTCTGCCTGGTCCTTCTGCGTCTGCGAGAAATCACAGAACATATATTTTAAAATCAAATAATATTATAATCAACTACAGGTCCAGGATGTGCGGCCCACCCATGGATGTATTATATTAACTGGATAGGGTATTACTAGCTTGTAGCTGAATAACTCATGTGCTCAGGGGATTCTCGCGGTACTGCAGACTGAACCAGACTGAACCAGACTAAATTCACGTGGGCTACCCAGAAATTTTCCCCATAGAACTCAATGCATATTAAAACTGCTCGACCTCAGCTGACAGAGAACCTGACAGAGAACCTGACAGAGAACCTGACAGAGAACCTACAGCTTTAATAAAGATCGGATTTTGTGGGGATTTTAGTGTCCCTTGTCATCCTGAACTTTTTTTCTTCTTAAATCCTTCGGTTTTGTTTAAATCCACACTTTACTGCCACAAACTCTGCTCCTCTGGCTCTCGCTCTAACTCCCGCTCTGATGAACTGCTCTGATTGGTCAGAGCGCGGCCGAGCCCCTCTGTGCACGTGCGTGAGACCCGGTGTGAGACCCAGACACGCGTGTTTGACGCAATGCATTATGGGAGATCATCCACTGCACAGAACCGGGAGGACCAGACGATGCCCAAATACAGGCGAGTTTCCCATAGATCTTTGAGAGTTTCAGGCGACTTCCGCTAATCTTTCAGCCCCCATGCCGTCACAAAGCGCCACTGAGCACAACCATTCATTTGAATAGGGCGCCATCTTGGATCGCCGGGGCTTGGTGCTAACTCAGGTCTGATCTACATAGTGAACTATGTAGATCAGACCTGGGCAAAGTACGGCCCGGGAGCCACATCCGGGCCAATTCTCATTTCTATGCGGCCCATCTGGATTCAGACTGGGGTCCTAGCAGGCTGAGGAAGTGGTCTGATTTTTCACAGCACCTCTGATAATATCTGAAGTCGCTCTGGTGCGCCGCCACAGATGTTAAAAACGCTGATACAGAGAATGTAAACTAGCGTTAGCATGCTAAGTCCTTGCATTGGGTTCATGTGAACACACCTGTGCCGTGAGCTCGGTGACTTGTCTCTGCTGCTCGTGCACTTGACAAACTAAAGTCTTCTTCTCCTCCAGCAGAGCGGTCACGGTCTCCTGCAGCTCTGCACACAACACACACACACACACAATTATATTAAAAATGATAATGATAATAATAATAAGGCATTGATTGTTTATATAGTGCTTTTTTGAACTCTTAAAGAGGCATCATGTGCCTTGCCTAAGGACACAACTACAGTTAGGAACTTTACAGCCACAGCCGCCCCATAGTGGTACCCTGAGGTCTCCCATCACAGCACTAACCAGGCCCTGCCCTGCTTAGCTTCAGACATCTGACAGGATCTGGCTTTCACGTGTAGGTATGGTCACATGACTTAATGTTGGGATCAAGATAAGAGATCCTTTATTCGTCCCACAGCGGGGAAATTTCAGTGTTGCAGCGCACACATACAGCACAGTAGTAAGAGCACGCCGGGAGCACACAAAAATACAGTATAAGTAACTGCTATGTTTCTTGGCTGGCTGTTAATGCTTCAATGTATCTCTATATATAGTGTATATAAGTTATATACTGTACATATAGGGCAGGGTAAGTAGATAAAGTGACATTCTGAAGTTGCAGTAATTACTTATTTACAGATGAATGACATGTACAGGCTCAGCAGGTCTCAGTGTACAGGGAGGAAAGACCTACGGACCCTTGATTTTACACAGCGAGGGTGAATAAGTCTATCACTGAAGCTACTCTCCAGGGCAGAAGGAGTGTCCAGCAGGGGGCGACATCATGGTAAGTATTTTAGACATAGGAAGTGAGTACCGTTGTTATAGAGCCTCATACTGTTTTTCAAAAGTACAAATTGTATACTATCTTTGCTGCAGTAAGTTTGTGTGTCTTACCTTTCACCTGCCTCTGGTACTGTGCGAAGGTGTCGTGGTCACCGTCTCGCTCCATGGCGTCCGTCTCCGTCTCCGTGGCGATGCGGTCGGAGATGCTGGGAAGGATCTCGTCCAAACATGGGCGCGAGGATAAGCTCAGGTATTTCAGCTTCCTGTTCTCAGTGTTCAGCTACACAAAAATAAACATGAGAATATTTACTTTCACTTTTTGAAAATTGGAGTATGAGATGACCGGCACATGCAACAGAGGAGCTACTGTATTCCCTGGTTGTGGGAAAGATGGACTGATGTGGGCTTGTTGTTTCTAGGTTTTAACCCAGGGGACAGGGCCTTCTCTGCGGACCATCCAAAGGTTTGGATACCGATGGTGAAAATCTGAAAAAGACTCCCTGGATCCTCTCACCTTTGTGGCCAGAGCCTCGGCGTTCTCCCGACACGACTTCTCGATCTCCAGCTGAGTCTGCAGCACGCTCACCTCCTCGATCACCATCTGAGACACTGCAACCACAGCAACCACAGCATGCTTTAACTGCAGACCACTCTAGTCTCTGTCTCAAACTACTACTGCTACTATGGCTACTACTACTATGGCTGCTACTACTACTATGGCTGCTACTACTATGGCTGCTACTACTACTATGGCTGCTACTACTATGGCTGCTACTACTATGGCTGCTACTACTACTATGGCTGCTACTACTACTATGGCTGCTACTACTACTATGGCTGCTACTACTACTATGGCTACTACTATGGCTAATACTACTACTATGGCTGCTACTACTACTGTGGCTACTACTAATATGGCTGCTACTACAACTATGGCTGCTACTACTACTATGGCTGCTACTTCTACTATGGCTGCTACTACTACTGTGGCTACTACTAATATGGCTGCTACTACTACTGTGGCTACTACTACTATGGCTGCTACTACAACTATGGCTGCTACTACTACTATGGCTGCTACTACTACTATGGCTGCTACTACAACTATGGCTGCTACTACTACTATGGCTGCTACTACTACTATGGCTGCTGCTACAACTATGGCTGCTACTACTACTATGGCTGCTACTACTACTATGGCTGCTACTACTACTGTGGCTACTACTAATATGGCTGCTACTACAACTATGGCTGCTACTACTACTATGGCTGCTACTACTACTATGGCTGCTACTACAACTATGGCTGCTACTACTACTATGGCTGCTACTACTACTATGGCTGCTACTACTACTGTGGCTACTACTAATATGGCTGCTACTACAACTATGGCTGCTACTACTACTATGGCTGCTACTACTACTATGGCTGCTACTACAACTATGGCTGCTACTACTACTATGGCTGCTGCTACAACTATGGCTGCCACTACAACTATGGCTACTACTACTACTATGGCTGCTGCTACTATGGCTGCTACTACAATTATGGCTGCTACTACTACATGGCTGCTACTACTACTATGGCTACTACTACTACTACTCCTAATAATAATGCATCAGTTTCATACAGCACTTTTTTGGACACTTCACATCACTTCTTTATTCTTTCTCTTCATACACGGTGGTGTTAAACTACTACTGTAGCCACAGCTGCCCTGGGGCACACTGACAGAAGAGAGGCAACCAGTCTGTGCCATTGGCCCCTCCCACCACCAACAACCATTCACAGACACACCAGACTCATTCTAATGTGGGGGAAGTGTCTTGCCTAAGGACACAACAACAGCAGACATCAGTGGGAGTCAATGAAGAAGGTCCCGTGGTGTCAACTGTCGCAACTACAACTACGATTACTACCACTACTACTACTTTTTTTTACAACTACAACTACAACCACTAGGACTACTACAACTACTACTGTGTATGTTTCCTCCGGGTGCTCCTTTAAAAGGGATTTTATTCTGGGATTGTATTCTGTTCTTCTGTCACCATATAAGTCAACATTTGCTCTATGGTCTCCCTGAAGGTCCAGGTCCAGGTCTGTCTGAGGTCTGTCAGAGGTCTGTCTGAGGTCTGTCTGAGGTCTGTCAGAGGTCAGTCTGAGGTCAGTCTGAGGTCTGTCTGAGGTCAGTCTGAGGTCTGTCTGAGGTCTGTCTGAGGTCAGTCTGAGGTCAGTCTGAGGTCTGTCTGAGGTCTGTCTGAGGTCTGTCTGAGGTCTGTCTGAGGTCAGTCTGAGGTCTGTCTGAGGTCTGTCTGAGGTCTGTCTGAGGTCAGTCTGAGGTCTGTCTGAGGTCAGTCTGAGGTCAGTCTGAGGTCAGTCTGAGGTCTGTCTGAGGTCTGTCTGAGGTCTGTCTGAGGTCTGTCAGAGGTCAGTCTGAGGTCTGTCTGAGGTCAGTCTGAGGTCTGTCTGAGGTCAGTCTGAGGTCTGTCTGAGGTCTGTCTGAGGTCTGTCTGAGGTCTGTCTGAGGTCAGTCTGAGGTCTGTCTGAGGTCAGTCTGAGGTCAGTCTGAGGTCAGTCTGAGGTCTGTCAGAGGTCTGTCAGAGGTCAGTCTGAGGTCTGTCAGAGGTCTGTCTGAGGTCTGTCTGAGGTCAGTCTGAGGTCTGTCTGAGGTCAGTCTGAGGTCTGTCTGAGGTCTGTCTGAGGTCTGTCTGAGGTCTGTCTGAGGTCAGTCTGAGGTCTGTCAGAGGTCAGTCTGAGGTCAGTCTGAGGTCAGTCTGAGGTCTGTCAGAGGTCTGTCAGAGGTCAGTCTGAGGTCTGTCTGAGGTCAGTCTGAGGTCAGTCTGAGGTCAGTCTGAGGTCTGTCTGAGGTCTGTCTGAGGTCAGTCTGAGGTCTGTCTGAGGTCTGTCTGAGGTCAGTCTGAGGTCTGTCTGAGGTCTGTCTGAGGTCTGTCTGAGGTCAGTCTGAGGTCAGTCTGAGGTCAGTCTGAGGTCTGTCTGAGGTCTGTCTGAGGTCAGTCTGAGGTCAGTCTGAGGTCTGTCTGAGGTCAGTCTGAGGTCTGTCTGAGGTCTGTCTGAGGTCTGTCTGAGGTCTGTCTGAGGTCTGTCTGAGGTCTGTCTGAGGTCTGTCTGAGGTCAGTCTGAGGTCAGTCTGAGGTCAGTCTGAGGTCTGTCTGAGGTCTGTCTGAGGTCAGTCTGAGGTCAGTCTGAGGTCTGTCTGAGGTCAGTCTGAGGTCTGTCTGAGGTCTGTCTGAGGTCTGTCTGAGGTCTGTCTGAGGTCAGTCTGAGGTCTGTCTGAGGTCTGTCTGAGGTCAGTCTGAGGTCTGTCTGAGGTCAGTCTGAGGTCTGTCTGAGGTCTGTCAGAGGTCAGTCTGAGGTCTGTCTGAGGTCAGTCTGAGGTCTGTCTGAGGTCTGTCTGAGGTCAGTCTGAGGTCTGTCTGAGGTCTGTCTGAGGTCTGTCTGAGGTCTGTCTGAGGTCTGTCTGAGGTCAGTCTGAGGTCAGTCTGAGGTCTGTCTGAGGTCTGTCTGAGGTCTGTCTGAGGTCTGTCTGAGGTCTGTCTGAGGTCTGTCTGAGGTCTGTCTGAGGTCTGTCTGAGGTCAGTCTGAGGTCTGTCAGAGGTCTGTCAGAGGTCTGTCTGAGGTCTGTCAGAGGTCAGTCTGAGGTCAGTCTGAGGTCTGTCTGAGGTCTGTCTGAGGTCTGTCTGAGGTCAGTCTGAGGTCTGTCTGAGGTCTGTCTGAGGTCTGTCTGAGGTCTGTCTGAGGTCAGTCTGAGGTCAGTCTGAGGTCTGTCTGAGGTCAGTCTGAGGTCAGTCTGAGGTCTGTCTGAGGTCTGTCTGAGGTCAGTCTGAGGTCAGTCTGAGGTCTGTCTGAGGTCTGTCTGAGGTCAGTCTGAGGTCTGTCAGAGCTGAACCCAGAGTGTTGTATTTTGCGTCCACTCCTCCTCTGGTGCAGTGAAGCCAGAGTGACAGCAGACCGGGGCCACAGCTCTGACACTTCTTTTGTTTCAATGTTTTATGAGCGACAGCTGTGTCCTTCAGGGGGATCAGAGACAGCTCCTCTGGTGGTGGCTCTGAGCATTACACTCTGTTCAAGAGGAATCCAACCCATTTTCTTTTATACGTTATTTTTATCGTCTTTGTAGCATAGAACTACAACTATGGCCGATTCTACTACTACTATGGTTACTACTACTACTACTACTACTTTTATTTTTTTATTTTTTTATATCTTTGCCCGGAGTTATCGAGTGAGTAAAAAAGCTATGCCTCGCGGTTGACTCTGGCCTGGTCTTATTGCCAGAGAATCCCGCCTCGCTTCCCTGATCAGGTGGACTTACAGGTGCGAGCTCCTGGGGATGTGACCCAGAAGGAGGGGTGCGACCTGGGGGGAGAGGGCCCAGAGGGAGGGGAGCGACCCGGGGGAGGCCTGGGTACTGCAGGACTTGGCCTCTTTAAAAGTGGCCTCACCAGCTAAAAAAAACTCACTGAGCTCCTTTGAATGGGCTTATGTTCCTACAGTGCATCAAGAAATGTGGTCCAGTTTTCCTTCGTCAGATCTACCAGGTTGATTAGTGACATATTTAGTGCAAAAACCAACCCCACCTCCACGTGGTGCACTATGGGCATTGGGTCGTACCCCAACCCCCTGGGGTCACGACCTGATGGCAAACGGGGCTCTGGCTGTAGGAGCCGCCGACTTCTGCAGTACACCAGCCACACATGACCACAGGACAGACCTGCTCTGGGGCTGACAACCCCTGAGGAGAGACGCTACTACTACTACTACTACTACTACTACTATGGCTACTACAACTACTGCTATGGCTACTACTACTACTGCTATGGCTACTACTACTACTGCTATGGCTACTACTACTACTGCTATGGCTACTACTACTACTGCTATGGCTACTACTACTACAACTACTACTATGGCTACAACTTCAACTACTACTACTATGGCTACTACTACTACTACTAAATGAGTTTGCCTCCGCTGTCTAATGTCACACAGTGGAGCAACATTTAGACCGACCTCAGTTTAATCTAAGAAAATCTAAAAATAGTTATAGATTAATCCAGATTGCAGTATTTTCTTCTTTCTTAATCTTTTTGTCGGTGAGAGTTCTTACCGTGTTTGATCGTCATGGCTGCGGCCTGCTCCTAATGCCACAGCGCTCCACAGATATGAGAGGATGCGGTAGCTTTGCTGTGATTGGCTAACGTCCAGTTGGGGGTTGGAGGGAGGAGCCAATCAGAGGCCGGCGAAGGACAGGTGAGAGCAGGAAGTGCAGGTGTCAGCTGTGAGACGGAGCGGCTCACGTTCCAAAGGCTCGGGTGACGGGACACTCTACGCCTCCTCATTCAGACCTGCTCCCTCTGAAATGCTACGCTAATATCGGTGCGGATTCAAATGGGATCTTTGTGGAAACTTTGGAGGTTGACGAGTCCAGGGAATTATGTAAACCTGGCGCTCCAACTGAGGAGCGGAACCTGGCGCCCGGTTTATACCCTTTTAAAAGTTTGTGGCAAGTTTAGATGGACAAATGTTTGACTTTTTTCTTATTTTAACCAGAAATATATAAAAAATACTTAACAGAGTAAATATAATAATAATAATGAGAAGAAGTAGTAGTAGCCGCCACAGTACCAGCAGCAGTAGTAGAAGTACTAGCAGTACTAGCAGTAGCAGTAGTGGTAGTAGTAGTAGCAGTAGAAGTAGTAGCAGTAGAAGTAGTAGCAGTAGCAGTAGTAACAGCAGTTACAGTAGTAACAGTAGTAGTAGTAGTAGTAGCAGTAGTAGTAGCAGCAGCAGTAGTAGCAGCAGTAGCAGTAGTAGTAGTAGTAGCAGTAGTAGCAGCAGCAGTAGCAGTAGCAGTAGCAGTAGTAGCAGTAGCAGTCGTTGCAGTAGCAGCAGCAGTAGCAGTAGCAGTCGTACCTCTCTTGATGTGTGTGAGTTGTCTCTGGGCCTCATCTCTCTCCTCAGTCAGTCTGCTGCACTGAAAACACAACAAATCTTCAAATCATGTTTTGATCTTTACAAGACATCAGACACCTGGAGAACACCCGGAGGACCTCCCGGAGGACCTCCCGGAGGACCTCCCGGAGGACCTCCCGGAGGACCTCCCGGAGGACCTTCTTCAAACCTGAGTCCCTGGTTCTAAAACAGTTTGCTTCTATCACTATGTTTTGTTGACCGCCCTCACTCAACCAATCAACCCTTTGGCGGGCTTCCTTCCTGCTGCTGTCAGACTGTACAACGAGAACTGCTGAGCCTGTGAATGTGGTCATCTGTAAATAGTAAATACAGAATGTCACTTAATGTCACTTTATCTACTTATTATCCTCTCATGTATGTATATAATTTACACTATATATATTAAATAGAGAGATAGATATTGATATTGAAGCATTTACAGCTAGCTAAGAAACATAGCAGCTACCAATGTACTGTGTGTGTGCGCTGCAACCGTGACATTTCCCCACTGCCAGTATAATAAAGGGTTCTCTTATCTTTTTTTTGCTAATTCTGCATTAATTAATTTTCATAGTTTATACAGAAGAAAATATAGAAGAACAGGGATCAATAATAATGCATTGGTAATAATCATTTTGTCATAAAAAAAAACGAAAAACGTCAACTTCTGGTTAGTTCCTTACTAGTCTGTGTATGTGTGTGTGTCTGTATGTGTGTATGTGTGTGTGTGTGTGTGTGTGTCTGTATGTGTGTGTGTCTGTGTGTGTGTGTGTCTGTATGTGTGTGTGTCATTGCTGTTTACTCCACACATGAGCCAGCTTCCTGGGACGTCCATTTCCTTTTTTACAGTGCCACAAAAAATGGCTACAAAAAACGCAACGTGTGAGTAAATGTGTGATATTGTGTCTTTGCATTGTTGTATGTTACCCACTTACAGGGTTGTCTTGTCTTGTGGTCATGTCTGATTTGTTAAAAACTGAAGCGATTTTAAAAACAAACCATTGTGTGATCATTAATGAGTTGGAGAACACCTGCTTTTGTATCATGTGAATACTCAGTTATACATAATGTCTCAGTTGTGTAGTACTGTGGGGCATTGCTTAAGCGAAAGTCGCTGTGGAGGCATGTGGCCAGGTGCCGGCTTTCACAGAAAGATGCCCAGGCTAAACCAGGTAGAAGTAGGGTCCAGTCCCTCTGCTCCCTAGCCCAGCCTGTACCGGAGGGCATCAGCAAAAAGCTGTGGTCTTTAATTTCGGCAATGCATCAGGATGAGGTCACGGGTGTTGTCAAAGCAGAAAAGGGGATTCTGAGACTCGGAGAGCACCTGTACTTAAAACACGGGCATGATAAGACAAAGCATGATTACATTAGGCAGAAAATGAGAGAAGTCGGTAGGTTAATTAACGAAGCAAAAACCGCAGGGAAACTGAAAACAATTAAGGATTTCTTTATTCCTTCCAACTTTAACCATGTGATTGATGCAGTCAGGTCTGTGGCTGGATATGATGAGGAAACAAATCAATACAAGACTCCATCCTTGGCCCTCAAACTCGGCCATAGCCTCAGAAAGCTAGCAGATATTCTTGAATGTGACTCAAAAATGGAGCATTGTGTTGATGAACTATTTATTAAAAACCTCCAACGAAGCCGGCTGCTTTTTGAGAAGAGGTGGGACGTCTGTGTTTCTTCTGCTGCCCTACAGACCCTCCGGCAAGCCAAGTGGAACACTCCGGACCTGCTCCCTCTGACTGAGGACGTTAGAGCCATGCATGCACATATTGAGGTATGTCGACCTGAATATGTGCAAACCCTAATAAGTGAGCCAACGTCTAAGCATTGGTCTAAACTGGCAGTTTTGACTCTTTGTGAGGTCATCATTTTCAATCGAAGAAGGGAAGGTGAGGTTTCAAAGATGCCACTGACAGCCTTTACCTTAAGAAGTAAGACTGGGATCCATTCTGACATTGCTCTGGGACTGTCCCAACTTGAGAAAAAGCTGTGTCAGCATTTTCAACGCATTGAAATTAAAGGGAAAAGAAGTCGGAAAGTGCCGGTTCTTTTGACTCCTGAAATGATTGCTTCGATGGAGGTGCTGGTGGAGAACAGAAGGGCCTGTTCCATCTCTGACCATAACCCATACTTCTTTTCCCGCCCGGGCGCAGACACCCACATCAGGGGATCAGACTCCCTACGCCAGGTAGCCAAAGAATGTGGTGCGGTGCATCCAGAGATGCTATCCTCAACCAAACTTAGAAAGCACATAGCTACTATGTCTACAGTTCTCAATATGAAAGAGAATGAGATGGACATACTTGCCAACTTCCTCGGCCATGACATTCGCATCCACAGACAATATTACAGACTACCAGAGGGGACACTGGAGCTGGCCAAAATCAGCAAAGTGTTGATGGCCATGGAGCAGGGAAGAGTGACGGAATTCGAAGGAAAGAGCCTCGACCAGATACAAATTGAGCCTGAAGGTAATTCTTGATATTATTAAAATATGTATGATTTTTTTTCCCCTAAAGGCCACTTGTATTTTTATTTTCTGTGCGACAGGGAGAGCAGTAGAGATCCTCTCACAAACGGACGGGCTAAAAGAAACTTCAAGCGGAGAACCTTCAACCATTCATCCAGATGCACCCCATGGTAGTGGCAGTGCCCCTTCTGGTAAGTGTACCAGGTGGGGGATTACAGCCAGGCTGCTTGGTCCTCACCCTGGGAGTGTATATTGCTAATATATTTTTATTTCTCTCCCTAGAACGTGTAAGAAAGCCATGGTCTGCATCTGAGGTGAAGGCTGTGGAGAAGACCATGACACCTTTCATACAGACTGGAAAGGTCCCTGGGAAGTCTCACTGCCTGGCCTGCATTAATGCCTCACCAGATGACCTTAGACATCGGACATGGAGTGGCATTAAATTCTATGTCAAAAATAGAATCACTGCAATTCGAAAACAAAATCTAAAATAAAATTCCTTTAAAATAGTTGTTTGGTTTCTATTGACTGTTTTGTATTACTTAAAGTCTTGGTAAAAAAAGATTATGTCTATGGGTCCCATTCTGAACGGCCCTGTCAAAGGGACCCACCAGGTAACAAAAACGTGTATATGTGTACGTGTATGTGTACGTGTGTGTGTGTATGTGTACGTGTGTGTGTGTATGTGTACGTGTGTGTGTGTATGTGTACGTGTGTGTGGTCTGTAAACACATCTGCTGCTTGTGGTTAAAGTTCTGCATCATACACAGGAAAACTCAGCACACAAACGAGTCTGACCAGTCTGGTTCCAGTCTACATTAGTTCATTCATTAATAAGGATTATAGCAGGATTTTCCCAAATTTTAGGAAAGAACCGCCCACTTCACTTTTGAACAAAACTCTCTGGTCTTATTTGACGTATCACCAGAATGATTGACAGTTGGGAGGACCAATAGTCTTGAAAGGGGCAGTTCTTGTGATGCTTTCAAAGACGTCTCGTAACTTTGCCTTAGCACTCAAACTTTAAACTAGCTATATGAAAGATTTTCATGTCAAGTCATCATCAAAGGGCCCTAATCTGTCATCATTAAAGGGCCCTAATCTGTCATCATTAAAGGGCCATAATCTGTCATCATTAAAGGGCCCTAATCTGTCATCATTAAAGGGCCCTTATCTGTCATCATTAAAGGGCCCTAAAGAGCCCTAATCTGTCATCATTAAAGGGCCCTAATCTGTCATCATTAAAGGGCCCTAATCTGTCATAATAATAAACAGCTCTTTTCCAATACTTCTTTAACTGATAACAGTAGTTCAGAGATAATTGAATTTCTAAATTACTTTTCCATCCTCTAAATCTTGTTATTGTTTTCATCTCGATGTCCCGCCCTCCACCGTTTCACCAATCAGAAAGTCTGTGATCCGGGCGCCAGAACTCACCGCGTGGAGCTAATCTCACTGGTAAAGTACCATGTGGCGCAGAACTAAAAAAGGTCTCGTTATGATTCTCAAATCATTAACGACAAAACAAGGAATAAAACCAGGATTTCTAGCTTTGTGAAAAAGATGTTGGTTATAGATTTGTTGTTGACAAAACTCTTGTCTATTCAGCTGTTATGGTCCCAGCTGGATTCGTCTGCATATCTGGCAACCTGAGTCAGGGAGAGCGGGAGAGGCTGCAGTACCACTTTTGGCCACATGTTTACATATTTCTCCTTTAAAGAAGTATTGTCACTAAGAGATCAAGTATAACATGTCGTGAAAAACATGATTATATATCAATTGAATATAAGAACATTGTAAGAAGAATTTTATATGTATATGCGTTTTTTTTGTTTTTGTTTTTTTTTATTAAGTGTATGCAGGGTTTTTTTCTTGCATTTTATTAATTTATTTATTTTCATATTAATTATCCTAATTCCACATTTTGGGAGCGAGGCGGGAAGTAGAGGGATAACATTTATTTATTTTTGTTTTCTTGTTTTTTTTCCAACTGTTACCGCTTAACTTGGTGCTAAATAAAATAAATTGCATCTCGAAAAAGACAAGTATTGTCAATCATAAGTCCCTGATATAGACTGTAGAACAGACTTTGGGGCCTCACAGTCAGAGTCTGAGGGGACCCAGCTGCGGTGAGTTCATCTGAGAATATAAAGCACTGATGCGTGAGATTTGCTAAAACAAGAATGTGAGGAAATGAAAAGAAGAAACGAAAGTAGAATCTGGATCAGAATTATTGTTATGGCTGTGGTCAAAAACAGGAAGTTGGGGTTTGCTTCGGCTCCAGGTGCAAACAAGTGATAAAAAGTCAAAATAGATAAAAAGGCCAAAAGAAAAGATAAGTCGTTTTTAAGAATGTTTAAGTTGTGTCCTGTCCGGTCTCTCTGTCCGGTCTCTCTGTCCGGTCTCTCTGTCCGGTCTCTCTGTCCGGTCTCTCTGTCCGGTCTCTCTGTCCGGTCTCTCTGTCCGGTCTCTCTGTCCGGTCTCTCTGTCCGGTCTCTCTGTCCGGTCTCTCTGTCCGGTCTCTCTGTCCGGTCTCTCTGTCCGGTCTCTCTGTCCGGTCTCTCTGTCCGGTCTCTGTCCGGTCTCTGTCCGGTCTCTGTCCGGTCTCTGTCCGGTCTCTGTCCGGTCTCTGTCCGGTCTCTGTCCGGTCTCTGTCCGGTCTCTGTCTGGTCAAATTCTCCGTCCCATTGGAGAATCTTGTTTTAAGGCTCAGTCAGAATGTGCCAAATGTAAACATGATTTAAACATTTTTGGACTTATTTTTCAGCCCTTTTAGCAGTGTAGGGGGTCCCAGACTTACGGTCTTGAAGGGGCAGCGGCAGGGCAGGCTGTAGCTGTGCAGAGGTTCAGGACAGTCCTGTCCCGGGGGCAGGAGTTGCTCCAGGAGGTCACAGAGGTCCTCATAGTGACAGCTGCCCAGCTCCTCCACACACGGGATCTTCACCCAGAATCCTGCCACCTCCTTCTCCAGCGTCACGTTCAGCTGAAAACACAACATTACTTTCACTTTATATCCGTCACTCATTCTTTTAAAGTATAAAATCTCTATCTTTAGCATAATAAAGAAGCAAGTCTATAATCTCTAACTTTAGTATCATGAAGATACTAAAGTTAGAGATGGGGGCAACAGTAGCTCAGTTGGTAGCTGAAGTTTGAGGGTTCAAGCCCACCACGGGACCTTCCCCACCGAGTCCCACTGATGTGTGCTGTTGTTGTGTCCTTGGGCAAGACACTTAACCTCTGGGAACAGCAGGTGCCACAGTGGGGAGGCTGCGGCTGTAAAGTTGTGAATGAGTCTAATGTGAGTGTGAATGGTTGGTGGTGGTGGGAGGGGCCGATGGTTGCCTCGCTTCTGTCAGTGTGCCCCAGGGCAGCTGTGGCTACAGTAGTAGTTTATCATCACCGTGTTTGGAGTGAAAGAATAATGACATGTGAAGTGTCTTTGAGTGTCCAAAAGAGCACTATATAAAACCGATGCATTATTATTTTTATTATTATTACGTTCAAATCTCTAGCTTTAGCATAATAAAGAAGCTAGTCTAAAATCTCTAGCTTTAGCATAATAAAGAAGCTAGTATAAAATCTCTAGCTTTAGCATAATAAAGAAGCTAGTCTAAAATCTCTAGCTTTAGCATAATAAAGAAGCTAGTCTAAAATCTCTAGCTTTAGCATAATAAAGAAGCTCGCATAACATCTCAGGCTCAGTGACACATGTGGTTCTATATTGCACATTCTGACATTAGTTCATGTTATTGCACTGAACCCTGACGTTCTCAGAGTTCGTTGGAGGTATTTTAACCTTTGAGTGATTTTGCATTAACTTTTTAAAACCTCTGAAAGAACTTATTCAAAGCAGTTTCTTCCTGTTTTCAAAGACGAGACGTGGTTTTGCATTTACAGTGGATAAAAGAAAACAAAACACTTTAGTTAATATTCCATCGGCTTCAGTTTGAAGAGAGAACTTTGAGCTCATCACGAGGACGGCGTGATCCACAGCCTGAGGCATTCTTTACAGCAGGGGTGTCCAAACTTTTTAGTAAGAGGGCCACTTTAGTTCATCAGTACTTGTCTAAAGGAGGTATGAGATAGAGATAGAGAGATAGATAGAGTCCAAAAACCAATACTTTATTATTATCATTTGTAATCTCAATGATAATTTGGGTTAAAAAAGGCGGAGGGCCACATAACAGGATGGAGTGGACCGCAAGTGGCCCTCAGGCCTGAGTTTGGACATGCCTGCTCTACAGACAAATGTATCTTTATTACTGGGAGATCAATGTAGGCAAAGAAAACTGTTAAATTCAATTATTCTATATTTATTTATGAAATGTTTCTGGCTCCAGTTTGGCTCCAGTAACCGGGAGTTAGATGAGGAAGATTTAGTATTTGAATGTTTTTTGTTTAAAGTAGAATAATATTAGCCTGACTCTGGCCAGACCCTTGTAGTTCTCTGAGCTTCTCACATGGGTCTGGGCGGGGCCTTGTAAAACATATCCTTGTATGTGATTGGATAAAATGCCGGCATTTGGCAGACCCCATGGGTTGCCAAATGCCGGCAAGATTGTCCAGCCCAAACGCATGCATGGCAGAACTACAAGGGTCTGACGAGAGTCAGGATATAATAATATACACTCACAATGTTGGAAGAGCTTGATTGTAATAGATACATTTTAATTTATTTTCAGAAGTTCTCCAAGATACTGCTGTGATTTGTGTGTGTGTGTGTGTGTGTGCGCGCGTGCGTGTGCGACTCACAGCCAGAGGGGAGTCGAGCTCCACGGCCGTGGCCCCTGAGGCCTCTGCGGTCACAGACCCCGGGATGGAGATGGGGTCCGGAGACACACTGAGGCTCTTCAGGACGGCCGGGGCATCAGGTTTACCACAGTTCTGCCAGTCGAAGCCCAGCACCTGCACAGTCTACACACACACACACACACACAAACAAACGTGCACGCACACACACACATTACATCACCTTATAGGTACCGTCTTCCACATGTTTTAGTGCTGGGATTGAATTATCAAAAATGTGAGGATTCAATATTATCGCGATTCTTTACATATTGCTAAACAGCAAGTTTTGGATACAATTCTGTGATTTATTTATGATGTGATTTATGGGTCTTTAACTCAGTTATTTTGGTCTGCACATTAACATTAAGTGCAAACCATTTACACGGAGACGCTAAGCAATGTGCAAAGACAACCAGGCTCGGGCTTCAAAGTGCACAGCGTCTACACGGAGAGTTAAAAACATGTAGTTCTAGCGCCCGGCCTGTAGGGGGCCTCAGCAACCTCAGGCCAAAGAACCAACATCACTCTGCACTTAACAGAAGCAGCGAAAACTGAAATGGTTTCTTCTGGACAAAGGAGTAAATCTATTGGACCATTTCAACAGAATTATTTGTTATTGAAGTGAATTACATTTAAGATTAGATAAACTTTATTGATCTCACAATGGAGAAATGTGAACGTGGCTTTAGAATCACTCAGATTGCATAATATTTTTAACCTGAACATGTTGCACAAAGAGGAAGGCAGCCGTTTACAGCAGGTGCACAGTAAAATACATAAGTTATTTTTACCTGTAGCAGGAAGTAAAACAATCACTTCTCTAAAAACTAAAGAACAACTTCTGTTTTTTATATTTTCTATGACATCAGGAACTCCTCTCACCACAAACTTAGATCGAATCTCACAGAAGTTTACAGAAGACATTTCACTACTTTGTTTAACCCTCGTGTAGACAATTTATAATGTTTATAGAAGAAGGCAAGGCAAGTTTATTTATATAGCACAATTCAAAGTGCTGAACAAAATAAGAAAGCATTAAAATCATAAATAATCACAGAACATTAAAAAGAAAGATAAAAATATAAAATCCCTCAGTTGTATGCACAGCTAAACAGAACCGTCTTTAACCTGGTTTTAATCATTGCCAGAGAGGAGGCCTGTCTCACATCTTCAGGAAGACTGTTCCAGATTTTAGCAGCATGAATCTGAAAAGCAGCCTCCCCATGTTTAGTTCTGACTCTGGGCACTAACAGGAGTCCAGTCCCTGTGCTCCTCAGAGTCCCAGCAGCAGTCCAGTCCCTGTGCTCCTCAGAGTCCCAGCAGCAGTCCAGTCCCTGTGCTCCTCAGAGTCCCAGCAGCAGTCCAGTCCCTGTGCTCCTCAGAGTCCCAGCAGGAGTCCAGTCCCTGTGCTCCTCAGAGTCCCAGCAGGAGTCCAGTCCCTGTGCTCCTCAGAGTCCCAGCAGGAGGCCAGTCCCTGTGCTCCTCAGAGTCCCAGCAGGAGTCCAGTCCCTGTGCTCCTCAGAGTCCCAGCAGGAGTCCAGTCCCTGTGCTCCTCAGAGTCCCAGCAGGAGGCCAGTCCCTATGCTCCTCAGAGTCCCAGCAGGAGTCCAGTCCTTGTGCTCCTCAGAGTCCCAGCAGCAGTCCAGTCCCTGTGCTCCTCAGAGTCCCAGCAGGAGTCCAGTCCCTGTGCTCCTCAGAGTCCCAGCAGGAGGCCAGTCCCTGTGCTCCTCAGAGTCCCAGCAGCAGTCCAGTCCCTGTGCTCCTCAGAGTCCCAGCAGGAGTCCAGTCCCTGTGCTCCTCAGAGTCCCAGCAGGAGGCCAGTCCCTGTGCTCCTCAGAGTCCCAGCAGGAGTCCAGTCCCTGTGCTCCTCAGAGTCCCAGCAGGAGGCCAGTCCCTGTGCTCCTCAGAGTCCGGGCTGGTTCATATGGGACTAACATGTCATCAATATATTTTGGCGCGAGGCCATGGAGAGACTTGTTTTAGAGATGTTTTAAAGTCTATTCTCTGAGCCACAGAACACAAAAAGAAGAATTAAATGTTGTGAACAAATAAGACCACAACATGCCGTCTCCTTAACTATACAATCTCTAGCGTTTGCATAATAAAGATGCAAGTATTGTTTGTGTTCTTTTGTAAATAAATGATTAAATATAACAATTATTTATGTTTAAGTCTAGAAGGTTCTTTGAATAAGACAAAAGTGTGAAAAACTTTTGGACTTAACGCTACGACAGACAAAGAATATTCAAGGATTAAGAGGCAAAGATTCGAAGGCCACAGAGACCGAGATTATATTTGTTTTGTCTGGACTCAGTTTTAACTCAAACTCATCTGGCGTCTCTGTTTTACCCACAGACTGTAAATATTAACGGACGTAGTCACGCCTATCTCTAATGGAGCAATCCAAAATGGCTGCGAGTGGTCCCGCCCACAAGAAAATTGTGAAAAAACGCATCTGTGCATGCGTCAGCCGGAGCAGCTCCATTCATTTAAACGAGAGACTTCTAAAGTCCACAGCGACTAAACTAGACTGGTCCAGAACACTCAGCATTGACACACATGTGGAACGGAGCTTTGGGCCAAGAGACAACTTTTGGTCCATCCTGTAAAGACGTTTTTGAGAGGTCTGCTAATGCTATATGTTAGCATTGGCTAATTCTACTTCTGGGTCCACCCCCACAGGCCCGGGGTGGTACTGCAGCATGTCAGCTCACGTCATTTTGGACACTTTTGAGCCGGGACCCGCCCCCACTGGGCTGGACATGTTTCTGGTCGGACATGTTTCTGGGTCACATTACTATACTTCATATCAAATGTCTTGTTTTGTTCAGTCTGGGAAAACTCCATCATCCACCGTGTTCAAAGTGCTGCTGTCTCGTCTCACTTTTTGTGTGAGGATTACATGTTTTTTAAAAGTTGTGGACTGATTTGTTCACATGTTATATTTTTACCAGATTCTTTGTGTTTACCGCAGCAGTTTTAGTGCCGTGTCTGTCTTTTATAGGGTGTTATAGACAAGTGTTTTGATTATAGCACAGTTCATGGTCAAAGTGCTCAAAAAAAACACAGAACGTTATTAGAATGTTTTTATCTTTAGCTTCTCTGCCCATCACAAGGGAAAAGGGGATGAGGGGAACAAAAAGGGGACAAAAAGCAAAGTGTGATGCCTGCCAACCAGTGGAAAAATGTAAACACAATGGAACACTTGAATAAAAAATGTGTTACAAAAAATAAAAACAATGAAAGTAACTTGCAAAAAGATAAGATACTTTTATTCGTCCCTCAGTCAGAAATGCACAAAAACAAATCTGTTTTTTAAGATAATAACTAATACACAGATAATAAACAGAGGATAAACGCTATAGCTATAATTGCAGTCATAAGTAAAGGTGTGGAGTATACACTGGAGCTACATTTACAGATGGTTAACACTAGAGCAGTCAGAGCAGTCAATTTGACGGTTTTTACTTTTGGAAGCATAATTACTCTGTGTATTGTTGGTCTTCATAAAGTCGTCATATTTTCTGTGACTTTATTTTGAAATGTGACGAGTTCTACCTGTAACTCCCACAGCCGTCATTTTGACTGCTCCAGAATTCAACAGGGTGCTTGCTCTTTTTCCAAATTAAAATTCCAGTCTTTTTCCAGACTTTTTAAAAAACGGATACTTCTTTTCCCCAAGACCAAGCGTTGATTGGATCATTCAGACTAATACAGTCCGTGACCAGTTAGAACAATTATAGTTTTATAGCCCACCTTCCTATTTCTCATTTCACAAAGCCTTTGAGCAAACTGTAAAATTCTAACATACATTTTTCCCCAAAGTTTATTAAGACTTTCACACAAAATTCAAGACTTAGGAATTTTGAAAAACTGTTTTCCAGACGTTGACCTTCATAAAAACAGTGTTTCAAAATTCCTTACTTAAGACTTTCAAGACTTGCGCAAACACCCTGTTCAAATCTACACTCTTTGGTCCTGGACCGGTCCTGGACTGGTCCTGGACTGGTCCTGGACTGGTTCAGAGCAATCTCAGCTTGGAGAAAGTGCTGGTTACCATAGCAACACAGCGTTTAGTGGCCTTTCAATAAACTGTTTTGTTTAATTTCAAGTCTTTTTCAAATAAAACAGTTTTAGCAATTATTAAAGATAAAGAGAACGTATAAATTGTTTAATCAGTAAAGCTTTAGAAATTTAACTTTATCTATTGAGCCGTATGGGAGCCGTCAAAATGACTGCTATGGGGGTTGCAGTAGTTTGGAAATGCTTTGAGTGTTACTGTTGTGCTGTAGCAGAGAGCATGAGCAGATTAAACAGTAGTGATAAAAGCAGTGGGTTCAGACGGATCCACTCCATCTGAGCCTGTCTCACATTTTCAGGAAGGACTTTATCTGCGTAAACTCTGCGGTAAACAGAGAAGCCCCGAATGGAACACAGAGTACAGGACTATCTCCCACCTGCTTCAGCCCGCCTCCTCTCGCCTCGGTCCGGCTGAAAACCAGGCCCAGCACCAGCAGCACCAGCACCAGCAGCCTCCGGTCCATGGTGAGTGTTCTGCAGCACGAATACAAAGTGAGTCCGTGAGCAGTGATTGGGGACTGGGGACTGGCCGAGGGAGTGTGGGGAGAGAGGAGGGAGAGAGGGGGAGAAAAAGCGTTACTTCCGTGTTTACAAACCGACCGCGGGGTTGCCATGTCCGCTGCTTTATATCCCCTTTGGGCCCTTGTCATAACCCGTGTAAACATGTCCCTGTTCCTGACCTTTGTGAGCGGTGGACATAATGTTTTATTCAACACTTTTTGGACTCTCAAATGGGAACTGTGGTTGTGTCCTTAGGCAATACACTTCACCCAAATTAGAATAGGTCTGGTGTGTGTGTGAATGGTTGGTGGTGGTGGGAGGGGCCGATGGCACAGACTGTTTGCTTTGCTTCTGTCAGTGTGCCCCAGGGCAGCTGTGGCTACTTACCACCGCTGTGTATGAATAAATACATGTGAACTGTCTTTGTCCGAAAAAGCACAATATAAAACTATTATTAATTGATATATTATTATTATTATTATTTACCACAATTTGGCAGTTTGCAGCTGCCCCACTGTGGAACCGAGTGTTCCCTTTACATTTCTGAGGCTTTTTTGCTGATTGATCTTTGAAAGTATGGCAACCTCGTGTTTCCATGTGAAAAGATGGCGCCTCGCGTGCGGCGTGGACTGTCGCGTGGGCTGTAGCTGAGTCCCTGATCAAAGTGACTCAAGTCCCTGTGATCCAGGCTCTGGTCCCTTTGATCCACAAAGACATGATGCGGTTCCGCGGCACAGTACAGCCCGTGTTCGCCGCGGAGCTCCCGAAGCACCCGGAGGATGGCCTGGACGACCTGGAGGACCTGGAGGAGGACTTCCACCAGGACATCGCCAGGTCCTCGTTTGCAGACATGCTCCACGACCATGACAGGAATCAGAAGTATTACCAGGTAGAGACGTCACAATACTAACTCATACTCGATACTAATACTAAGTCCTTTGAGATGATGCTGTTGTGATTTAGGGCTGTACAAGAATAAAGTGATTAATTCTCTTACTCTGATACTAACACATACTTAAGTACCAACATACTAAGGTGATGTTTTTAAAATTGGACAATACGCTGTCATTTTGAACGTTCAATATTTTATTATAATAATCACTTTCTTATACTAGTTTTATAAGCACTGGAAACCTGCTCCTGAGTCTGTCCTGAGGCCGTGCTTCCTGTTTGTGGCAGTTTAGTTTAATAGTTATGGTTGTTTTATCTTTAGTGTGTGACTGTCTTCTGTCTGCAGGGCATCAGAGCAGCCGTGTCGCGGGTGAAGGCGCGCGGTGAGCGGGTGGTGGTGCTGGACATCGGCACAGGGACAGGCCTGTTGTCCATGATGGCAGTGACCGCGGGCGCAGACGTCTGTTACGCGGTGGAGGTGTTTGCGCCGATGGCTGCGGCGGCGCGTAGCATCGTGCAGAAGAACGGCTTCTCTGAACAGATCACGGTCATCAACAAACACTCCACCGCGGTCACCGTGGGCGCGGGCGGCGACATGGCGAGCCGCGCCAACGTGCTGCTGACCGAGCTGTTTGACACGGAGCTGATCGGGGAAGGCGCGCTGTCGGCCTACGAGCACGCGCACCTGCACCTGGTGCAGTCGGGCTGCGAGGCCGTGCCGCACCGAGCCACAGTCTACGCCACGCTGGTGCAGAGCGAGCGGCTGTGGAGCTGGGCGCACCTGCAGCCGCTCGCTGTGGGCGGCTCTCAGCTGCTGCCGTACGACGCCTTGAGCCGCTGCCCCGGCTCTCACGCCGTCTGTGACCTCCAGCTGAGCCAGCTGCCCCGGGGCAGTCTGAGCGCGCTGAGCCCGCGCCTCACCATGTTCAGTGTGGACTTCAGCCGCGCAGTGAGCAGCGAGCCGCAGACGCACTGCCGCAGCTTCGAGGCCCAGAGCAGCGGTGAGGCCCAGGTGGTTCTGTCCTGGTGGGACCTCAGCATGGACCCCGACAACACCATCGTCTGCAGCATGGCCCCGAGCTGGACCTACGAGGACCCGCACAGCGCCCCCTGGAGGGACCACTGGATGCAGAGCGTGTACTTCCTGCCCGAGCAGAGCAGCGTGAGCCGCGGCCAGGACCTGACTCTGACCGTGAGCCACGACGACTACAGCCTGTGGTACAGTCTGTCCCAGGGGCCCCAGGGGCTTCAGGGGACTCGGGCTGTGCCCCGGCCCTGCTGCACCTGCCTGGCTCACACGGTGTGGGACCGGCCTCGCTTTGGGCAGCTTGGGGACCGCGCCCTGACGCAGCAGTACGTGAGCGCGCTGCAGCAGGTGTTGGGGCCGGACTCTGTGGTCCTCAGCATCAGTGACTGCAGCCTGCTGCCCCTGATGGCCCGCCTGCTGGGGGCCCGCACAGTGTTCAGTGTGGAGGGCCTCAGACTGAGCCGCCAGGTCGTTCAGCAGCTGCTCGAAACCAATCACCTGTCGGGCTCCGTGGAGCTGCTGGAGGGGCCCCCAGAGGAGCTGAGGGCCGAGGACCTGCGGGGCCAGCAGGTCTCTGTGCTGCTGGGGGAGCCGTACTTCAGCAGCAGCCTGCTGCCCTGGCACTCCCTGAGGTTCTGGTACTCCCGCTCTGCTGTGGCCCCGCTGCTGGCCCCTGATGCACGTGTGCTG
Source organism: Knipowitschia caucasica (assembly GCA_964034765.1). Lineage (NCBI taxonomy): Eukaryota > Metazoa > Chordata > Actinopteri > Gobiiformes > Gobiidae > Knipowitschia > Knipowitschia caucasica. The sequence goes on from OZ035839.1 coordinate 35,425,048, forward strand.
CCGCGCGGGGCCTCGCTGCACATGGTGCCAGTGCACTTCGAGCAGCTGTGGAGGATCAGGGCCCCCTGCGGCTCCTGCGAGGGCTTCGACGTGTCGCCCATGGACCAGATGATCCAGAGGTCTCTGGACTACAGGGAGGCTGGGGAGGCGGAGCCACACGCTCTGTGGGAGTACCCCTGCCAGGCCCTCGGGCCCCCCACGGCCCTCCTGACCTTTGACTTCACTCAGTGCGTCCCAGAGGAGACCATGAGCTCCAGTGCCTCCCTGCGGCTCAGCAGCAGCTCCTGCTGTCACGCTGTGGTCCTGTGGATGGAGTACCACCTGACCCAGGACATCAGGGTCAGTACAGGTCTGAGTGGCCCCGTAGGAGCCGGGGGCCAGTGCCAGTGGAGCCCCCACCACAAACAGGCCGTGTTCTTCTTCAGCCCGGCCCTGGACTCTGGAGATCACACCCTGTCCTACACCTGCAGCTTTGAGCCCCGGACAGGAGACCTCACTATGGACCTCAGCCTAGACCCCCACATGGACCCCCACAGGGACCCCAAATAGACCCCCACAGGGACCCCCACACCACAGTGTGAGAAAACTCATTCCACAAAGTGAAAATCTCATGTTTGTTCAAATCTGTTCTGATGTGAAACATTTGGATTAAAGACAAGAAATATTTTAGTCTCTGCCGTCGTATCCACTGATGTCGATCGCACTGACTATGATTTTTGGTGTGATTGTTATTCTCTCTTTCAGACGTCCACAGCAGCAGGCGTCGTGTCAATCGTTCTATAGTCGCTTAAATGACTCCTAAATGACTCTGAGGATCATATATCAATGTTTTATCATAACCACCCCCATAACGGTACAGTGGAGGACTAGTAGCCGTTGTACATGTTTTATTTTACCATATTCATATTATTTAATAGTTATCCTACGTTGACCCGTGCCAAGCTTGTAGTTACAACATTATCCACTAGATGTCGCTGCTGCTCTGTGATATTATATGACGTCTCTTAGAAGATCTGGCTTTAAATTATATTTATCTTAAAACACGAACTATATTCAGCTAAGTCTAGTTGTTAAAAGCATTTATCTGTTGCCATATTTAAATACATAATATTAGCTGGCGTTTCTTTATGAAATTACTCTAAAAATAGACGGTGTTTAAAAAATGTATTGTGCTCCATTTTGTAGAGTCAAAGTAAAACAGCTTTTCTGGAGAGGCACTTCTTCATTCTTCCTCAACTTGAATATTTGATGAAAGGAGCGCGATTATGTAAACTCTCTCTCGTTCAGTTCTATATTTGTTCATTGTCCCCGGGTGGATCATCAAGACTATTGGTCCTCCCAGTTGTCAATCATTCTGGTGACACGTGCTCGTCCAATAAGACCTGAGAGTTTTGTTCAAAAGGTGGAGAGGGCGGTTCTTTCCTAAAATTTGGGAAAATCCTCCTTTTTACTTTTAATAATTCAGGGCTAGTAATATAATGTATTTGTTTTTTGTTTTGTCACTACCTTGCCAACAGCCTTCCATTACTTCCATTTACTAAATAATCAGTTTTCCCATGTTAGTCTGAGATCATGAGCCAAAGGGAAAGGCCCAGATAAGAATCATAAAACATTTGTTTTGTAACATACTGTGTTTTATAGGACGCCCAAAGACACTTCACATGGTTTATTCTTTTACTCCACACGTTGGGGGTAAACTACTACTTTAGCCACAGCTGCCCTGGGGCAAACTGACAGAAGCATGGCAACCAGTCTGTGTCATGAGCCCCTCCCACCAACCATTGTGTGGATGAAGATTCTTGCTGCAGCTGCCCCACTGTAGCACCTGGTGTTCCATGAGGGCTCCCATCACAGTACTAACCAGGCTCTACCCTATTTAGCTTCAGAGGTCTGACAGGATCTGGTCTTCACCTGCAGGGGGCGCTAACAATTATAAGATTACAGTATGTTTTACTGCTACATTTATTAGGCTTTTCAACAGCCATGATGTACTGAATATCAAATAGTATCGCCCTTAATCACAACAGTACCGTCGTTCTCTCGGAGGACTTTACAAAGCTGTCGATTCGCCAACACAGATCAGAGAATCAGACAGTTCAAACACAAGAAATGCAATGTTAAAAACACACAGAGCCATTGGTCCATAAGGAGCAGAGACCAATGTTCATAAATGTCACGTATGGACTCATTGTACATTCTCCAGTCTCTGCACAGTCCCATAAAGCCACGGTCCCGGGACTTTGAAGCAGCCTTGGGCTCATGTCGCCTTTCACTGGTCCTCGTTCAGAGAGGCCCGGGAGGGAGGGGGGAGGTGTGCCTGATTCCAGATGATGCTGAGCGGAAGCAGGAGGAGGAGGAGGAGGCTCTAGGACCGGACCAGCGATAACATGTGCGCCTAACCGCACGCACCACTTTCACCATCTTTCCCATAAATCCTATTATTTTTATCTAAAACATCAACATCCTCCATCAGCTCGTGCACATGCTTCCCTGCTCCCCGTGCGCACCCATGGAGCCGGGCGCGTGCGAACAAACCGAGGTAAGAAATACACAAAGATGCGAAGGTTTTTTTTCCCCAACGCAAATGTTCCTTACGCGTATTTCTGGTGGCTTATGCTTGCACATGCTTACACACATAGTATTCGTGTGTTATATATGATTTAGAGCTGGTGCTAGGTCATTTGTGTAAGCGTTAGTGTGCTATTTTTGCCTTACAGAAGTGCGTTGGGAAAAAAGACGAGAAATCCAAAATGTGTGTGTGTACAAACTGGTTATTTTTATTTATAAGGCAATCAGTCCGGTGTAAAGTAGGCCACTGGGCGGGTGTTCGGAGGGGGTGATGGTGGAGGAGACGCCGGCCGGTGTTTGCACTCAGCATCCATCCATCATCACGGACCCCTCCCTAAAAACGTGCCCGCTCCCCTCGTCATTGACGCGCCTGGGTCTTCACGCTGTAGCAATGATCCACGGGATGTCTGTGGCTGTTAGAGAGAGTGCTGTGAATGTATCCAGGTTGTGAGAGCTGGTCCTGGGTTATAGATATGGCAGCGATAAACAGCTATTATCAGATTCTTGTTTTTAAAATCCTCTTTAGTGGAGTTGAATTTACGGCTGTTGGTTTTTTCCCTTCATAAGAATTCCTATTGTGGTCCTATTCCTATGTCTGGTCTTTTCTACTGGCCAATGTTATGCTTTCGTTTTGAATATTGTCACCACTTTTGCACAACTAATGAGTTAAGAACGAGACCAGTTTTTGGCCCCATTTCCACCAGCCCTACTTGGCCCAACTCTACTCGGCTCTACTTCGCAGCGATTGGGAGAGTTTCCATCGGCCCAGTTTAATTAGTACCAGGTGCATTTTTATCCACGCCGAGCTGGTACTAAAGTGTTCTAACTGACAGTGATTGACTAGAGTGCTGCTGGAGGCTATGGTTACCAAGGAATGTCCTCAGATACTGATTTGTTGTGGGTAGGTTGCTAGGATACGGTACCGGATACTGAAGCTTAATGGCAAGGCAACCAGGTAGAGTTGGACCAAGAAGGGCGAGTGGAAATGGGGCTTTTATGTCATGTAGCTCGGCCCTGCAGGAATGATAGGAAAAACTAGCTTTTACCGAAAATTAAATTCTGACTGTTGACACTTTCCGTGGTTACCATAGTTACCAGGGCCGATGGTTCCGCTACCCTCAACCACATCGTCGATCTGTATTTGTTTTTGTTTTAAACGATACTCACAGACGCTTCATACCTTTTCTGTACGCGCTGGTTATAGTGTAGCCGCGGCTGCCCTGGGGCTATTGGTCTCTGCTACCATCACCAATCCTGCATACACACACACACACACACACACACACACACACACACACACACACACACACCAGACTCATAGGCAATGTGGGTTAAGTGTCTTGCCTGAAGAAACAATGACAGTTTGGCACATGGCCTTGTTTACACACTCTGTACATTTACTGTAGATTGAGATCAAAGTCCATTATGAAAGTTTTTTACAACGTTTTTATTTTTTTATTTTTTTATTAGCTTTTATTCACAATCATAAAGTGACAAGCATATAAAAGAGACAAAATACAGATAAGAGTGATAATACATTGTTGGTCACAGCAGTACAATAAACAACACAGGTACAGCTGGGGGGGTTAGGGTTATGTGTGTGTGTGTGTATTGTGTATATTACAACATTTTAAGGTATTTAAGGAGATGTCTGTACCAATTAAAAATGTGATTAAAAAGCCAGTTCCAGGAAGTAAACACACCGGCCTGGGCATCTTTCTGTGAAAGCCGGCACCTGGCCACATGCCTCCACAGCGACTTTCGCTTAAGCAATGCCCCACAGTCTATACAGTGCAAAAACTCACTGGATTTAACTGGGGAATTTGGCTGTTTAGCTGGGACTAAAGTTCCAATGCCGGCCTTTAAAACCTCAAAATTGTGCTCACGGTTTCCACTATTCCTGATCAAATCAAACTGAAGTTTACGTGCTTTAGATTTCACAGGTAGAGCCAATGCTCTGGCTACGTCACTTTCATTTCCATGTTTTCTAGTCAAATGACGGGACATTTTGTGGCAGGACATTGAACAGTAGAGGCAGAAGTGTCTCTTGCTGTATACTCGCCCCCCATTTTTCTTCTTTTGCAGCTGCATGATAACAATCTTATTTGCCTTTGGTTCGGTCACTTTCCGAGTCTTGAAGAAAAGTGTTTTTGATTTTTCTTTTTCCATACTTTTTTACAGGTTTCTTCTTGACAGTTAAATCGTCAGAATCTGAGTCGACTTCATCAATTAGGGACTCTTGACTAAGCTGCACAAACAACAAATAATTTGTAATCATTCTATATAACAATTTGAAGTCATGACTTGTAGTCAGCACTTACCAGTGGTTTGTAAGCGTGCGCTTCAGTGTGCTCCTCCATGATTTCTTGCAGCCTAATGAACCACACACTTGCACCTTTTTCTAGCCTGACACCTGATTTCCTCTGTTGTGCTGCTCCATGATTGGCTCCAGCCTGCTGGACTGAAATTGCCCCAGTGTGCCCCTCCTTGATATCCCGCAACCCACCACCAGGGTTCCGACACATAACACACTTTTTTCAGGAAAGTAAACCTCCAGGGGTCCTTTCCATATTTTTACAGAGACTGCATAAGGACCGTTAGAAAAGCATTACCCATTGATTATTAAGCTTGGACCAGTGGGGACCAGTGGGGTCCGGTGTTCGGGCCCCACCACGTAAAACCAGTCCCCATGACGTGAGTGGAATCTCAGGTTATGGAACCCACCAGGAGTTGAAAACAAGTGCACACACACACACACGCGTACACATACACACACACACGTACACATACACACACACACGTACACATACATATACACATACACACACACTCACGCACACATACATATGCACATACACATACACATACACGCACACACAGTGGAACCCAGGGAGCATTTGAACAACATTTGCATATAGCGCTTTCATGCACACATATACACATACACTGACACACACACACACACACACACACACACACATACACATACACATACACATACACATACACATACACATACACATACACATACACATACACATACACACACACACACACTTGATCATTTGCATGCGTGCTCAGCTCTGTCTGTCTCTGGACTAAAGTCGTTGGAATACTTTGTTTAGACGGGCGTGGTCCACGTCTGCTGCTGCTTTGTTTTTTATCTTTTACAGAGACAGTAAACATGAGCCAAAAGGAGAGATGCATTGTTCAGGGTTCAATGTTTTTCCATCCATCCATTTTCTTCCGCTTTATCCGTTGCCGGGTCGCGGGGGCAGCAGTCTAAGCAGAGACGCCCAGACTTCCCTATCCACACACACTTCCTCCAGCTCGTCCGGGGGGACCCCAAGGCGTTCCCAGGCCAGCTGAGAGACATAGTCCCTCCAGCGTGTCCTGGGTCTTCCCCGGGGCCTCCTCCCGGTGGGACGTGCCCGGAACACCTCCCCAGGGAGGCGTCCAGGAGGCATCCGGAACAGATGACCGAGCCACCTCAACTGGTTCCCCTCGACGTGGAGTAGCAGCGGCTCTACTCCGAGCTCCTCCCGTGTGACTGAGCTCCTCACCCTATCTCTAAGGGAGCAGCGGCTCTACTCCGAGCTCCTCCCGTGTGACTGAGCTCCTCACCCTATCTCTAAGGGAGCAGCCACTCTGCGGAGGAAGCTCATTTCAACCGCTTGTATCGGGGATCTCGTTCTTTCGGTCATTACCCACAGCTCATGACCATAGGTGAGGGAGGGAACGAAGATTGACCGGTAAATCGAGAGCTTTGCCTTTCGGCTCAGCTCCCTCTTTACCATGACGGTCCAATACAGCAACCGCATCACTGCGCACGCTGCACCGATCCGCCTGTCAATCTCATGCTCCATTCTTCCCTCACTCGTGAACAAGACCCCGAGATACTTGAACTCCTCCACTTGAGGAAGGACCTCTCCACCTGAAGAGAGCAAGGCACCTTTTTCCGGTCGAGCACCATGGCCTCGGATTTGGAGGTGCTGATTCTCATCCCAGCCGCTTCACACTCTGCTGCAAACCGTCCCAGTGCATGCTGCAGGTCCTGGTTCGTTGGAGCCAACAGGACAACATCATCCGCAAACAGCAGAGATGAAATCCTGTGGTCCCTGAACCGGATCCCCTCCGGCCCCTGGCTGCGCCTAGAAATTCTGTCACCGGTTCAATGTTTTTGGTCAAATAAATGTTTTGGTTTTTTTCTTGATACATTTATGTTTAAAATTATGTTTATAATTTGAACAGACTCTCAGTGGAGGCTGTACTGACATTAAACGTTGATGTCCACTAGGGGGCGCCAGACTCACTATGCTGTCTCCTCCTGCAGGGCTCCTACTCTCTTCCCAAGTCGGACTTCTCGGTCCCGGAGTTGGAGCTTCCGTACTGGCTCACCAACGGACACTACCGCGCTGAGGGAGTGTTGGGGAAACAGGGCTCTGAGCTGGGCTGCCTCAAGGTGGCGCTGTCCCTACGCTCCGGCTGAGGCCCGGGGGTCTGCGCTCAGGGTTGGCTCTGGGGGTCGGGTCTGAGGGTCTGGTCTGCTCTAAGCTCTGTTCTAGGGTCTGCTCTGAGGGTCTTCTCTGGGGGTCTGCTCTAGGGTCTGCTCTAAGGGTCTTCTCTAATCTCTGCTCTAAGCTCTGCTCTAAGGGTCTGCTCTGAGGGTCTGCTCTGGGGGTCTGCTCTTGGGGTCTGCTCTGAGGGTCTGCTCTGAGGGTCTGCTCTGAGGGTCTACTCTGAGGGTCTGCTCTAAGGGTCTGCTCTGAGGGTCTGCTCTGAGGGTCTGCTCTTGGGGTCTGCTCTTGGGGTCTGCTCTGAGGGTCTGCTCTGAGGGTCTACTCTGAGGGTCTACTCTGAGGGTCTACTCTGAGGGTCTACTCTGAGGGTCTGCTCTAGGGTCTGTTCTAGGGGTCTATTCTGAGGGTCAACTCTGAGGGTCTGCTCTGGGGGTCTGCTCTGAGGGTCTGCTCTGAGGGTCTGCTCTGGGGGTCTGCTCTGGGGGTCTGCTCTGGGGGTCTGCTCTGAGGGTCTGCTCTGAGGGTCTGCTCTAAGCTCAGCTCTAGGGTCTGCTCTAGGGTCTTGTTTATGTTTAGGGTCCAACATTTATTTTCTTTCAAATTCAAGAATCTGTTTAAAGGTTCCTCAGTTTGTTCTGTGACTTCTTCTCTTGTTTTTCCTGATAAATCCATCAGGTTTGGGAACTGGCATATTTAATATAATTTGATGATTCTATAGTATTGTGATACTTTACATATCACGATACAGACAGTATCGTGATTCCATTCTGTGATGTATCGAGAGTCATGTCATGTTTCTTCTAAGACTTTACAAACATGGATCAAAAATCAGACGCCACAGAAGAACAGAAACTCAGAGAAAATGAAAGTAAACAGATCATTATTGAGTTAAATATCACAAAACGTCTGTATCGATTTAATTGAGTGTGAATTATCACGATACTGAACAGAATCGTTTTACCACCGTTGTTTTATTTCTTTTACATTGGAAACAAACAAACTTCAGTCTGCTACATTCAGTTATCTCTGTGCAGAGGTGAGCACAGCGCCCTCTGGTGGTCTGTCCACAGTATCAGGTTTCAGAGCAATAACATCAGGACTTTCCAGAATATAGAATAACAATAGTTTTTACACACATGTCTTCCATATTTTGTATTTATGTCGTTCACGTTGGTAAATCCGTCAGAACTGATCAATCACAGACATTTCCCCAAACTATTGTTTTTTTAATATCACACAGAAAATGTTCACCATGAGAATTCTTTATTCACAGAACGACTCACATTTGAAAAGATTGTTTCATGAAAATTATGATGAGCTACATTTGGACACGAGCTGAAGAATTATAACACTTTCAAATCTAAAAGCCGTCAAATTGACTGCTCTGGAATGTTAAGTGTATTTATCCTGTGTTGATCCTGTGTTGATCCTGCATTGATCCTGTGTATTTGGGTTCTGTACTAACACTTTGACAGAAACATTCCAACATTTTGTGTAAAAATATCGATGTGAATAATTTCCACAAAATGATTTTAAACCGTTTCTAACATTTTCTACACGTTTTTAGGATCAGAATCTTTTCTGTGCGAAGCGGCCAAATCATGTTTATTATTTCTTGCACTCTATGGTAAAGTGCCTGAAGGAGGTGGGACTTTGTGGTGTCACGTTACAAACTTTTGTGTTTTGGGGAAACTTTACTTTAAATGTTTTTGGATTTAGGTTCAACAGAGTCTTTAATAAAAGTTTTGCTTTTTAAAAAGTGTTTGTTGCTATGGTAACTATATATAACCTTTTATTGATCACCTTCATCCAGGAGTTCAGCAGCAAAATAACTTTATTTAGCGATAAAGTGATAAAGTTTACAGTGCCTTGCGAAAGTATTCGGCCCCCTTGAACCTTTCAACATTTCGCCACATTTCAGGCTTCAAACATAAAGATATAAAATATTAATTTTTTTGTCATGAATCAACAACAAGTGGGACACAATTGTGAAGTGGAACAAAATTTATTGGATAATTTAAACTTTTTAACAAATAAAAAACTGAAAAGTGGGGCGTGCAATATTATTCGGCCCCTTTACTTTCAGTGCAGCAAACTCAGTCCAGAAGTTCAGTGAGGATCTTTGAATGATCCAATGTTGTCCTAAATGACTGATGATGATAAATAGAATGCTCCTGTGTGTAATCAAGTCTCCGTATAAAAGCACCTGCTCTTTGATAGTCTCAGGGTTCTGTTTAAAGCACAGAGAGAACCATGAAGACAAAGGAACACACCAGGCAGGTCCGAGATACTGTTGTGGAGAAGTTTAAAGCCGGATTTGGATACAAAAAGATTTCCCAAGCTTTAAACATCTCAAGGAGCACTGTGCAAGCAATTATATTGAAATGGAAGGAGTATCAGACCACTGCAAATCTACCAAGACCCGGCCGTCCCTCCAAACTTTCATCTCAAACAAGGAGAAGACTGATCAGAGATGCAGACAAGAGGCCCATGATCACTCTGGATGAACTGCAGATAACTACAGCTGAGGTGGGAGAGTCTGTCCATAGGACAACAATCAGTCGTGCACTGCACAAATCTGGCCTTTATGGAAGAGTGGCAAGAAGAATGGCATTTCTCAAAGATATCCATAAAAAGTCTGGTTTAAAGTTTGCCACAAGCCACCTGGGAGACACACCAAACATGTGGAAGAAGGTGCTCTGGTCAGATGAAACCAAAATCAAACTTTTTGGCCACAATGCAAAACGATATGTTTGGCGTAAAAGCAACACAGCTCATCACCCTGAACACACCATCCCCACTGTCAAACATGGTGGTGGCAGCATCATGGTTTGGGCCTGCTTTTCTTCAGCAGGGACAGGGAAGATGGCTAAAATTGATGGGAAGATGGATGGAGCCAAATACAGGACCATTCTGGAAGAAAACCTGTTGGAGTCTTTAAAATACCTGAGACTGGGACGGAGATTTATCTTCCAACAGGACAATGATCCAAAACATAAAGCCAAATCTACAATGGAATGGTTCACACATAGACGTATCCAGGTGTTAGAATGGCCAAGTCAAAGTCCAGACCTGAATCCAATCGAGAATCTGTGGAAAGAGCTGAAGACTGCTGTTCACAAACGCTCTCCATCCAACCTCACTGAGCTCCAGCTGTTTTGCAAGGAAGAATGGGCAATAATTCCAGTCTCTCGATGTGCAAAACTGATAGAGACATACCCCAAGCGACTTGCAGCTGTAATTGCAGCAAAAGGTGGCGCTAGAAAGTATTAGCGCAAGGGGCCGAATAATATTGCACGCCCCACTTTTCAGTTTTTTATTTGTTAAAAAAGTTTAAATTATCCAATAAATGTCGTTCCACTTCACGATTGTGTCCCACTTGTTGATTCTTGACAAAAAAAATTTTTTTTATATCTTTATGTTTGAAGACTGAAATGTGGCAAAATGTTGAAAGGTTCAAGGGGGCCGAATACTTTCGCAAGGCACTGTAGATATTATTGATTCTTTGTGGGTCAATAGAGTTACATTTTTTTTCCTACGCCTCAGATCGACTCTGTGCCATTAAAACAATAAAATACAATGAAATTTAGGACATTCCAAAGAAACAGCCGCAACAAAAACCTTAAACAGCCGAGTCTTTAAACGACTGGATTCCAAGGTTCTCAGGTTGACAGTAGCTGAGTGGTTAACACCTCAGTCTTCTCTGACAGGAGGTCCTGGGATCGAGCTCTGGTTCTGGATGCTGCCTTCTGAGAGGAGGAGACTGTTCTGGACGCTGTGCTTCTGTTCTGCTGAAAAGAGCGTCTCAAAGTCTCAGCACGACTGGACACCATCAAAGTTACTCCCATGACTTTAGATCAACTGTAGTGTCCTGTTGTGACCAGCAGATGGCAGCACGGCTAGACACCATCACGTCATGATACGTTAAACCCCCTCCTCTGTTTCCCTGAACCCTCCAGAATCAATATATAAAACATAGATCGACCAATGTGATGGTTATTATCATTTCCTGTGTAAGATCTGTTTGTCTGATCTGTTGTTGGAGAATCAACAACTTATTGAAGTCTCGACTCCACACATTCGACATTTCCCGAATAAAATAACTTTATCAAATCTTTTTTTTTTTTTTAACTAAGACAGAAATATCAATAAAGGATTTTGTGTTATTTTTATGTATGAGAGAAAGAGCTCGTATTTATTATTATTAGTAATGAGTACACTTTCTAAGATCCTATTTATATCTAAGAGAACTTCCCTTTGGTGACAATAAAGTTGAACCACGTAAAAATGTGTTGTTCTTAAAGTTCTATTATTTCTATAAAGAACATTCGCAGTAACAGTAGTACTTTTGGCACATCTGCTTCAGAGACTTCTGAGAAACTTTAATGTCATGTTGTAACCAGCAGGTGGCAGTAACGTCACGTCTGCACCGACTCCCTCCATGTTCTCACAGATGCATCATTTACTACAACCCAAGTCTCAGTTTGGAGTGAAAGACTGCTGCAGTAGATTCAAAACTGCAGCTCGAGTCCTGACGAGAACCAGGAAGTACCATCACATTAGTCCTGAAGAGAACCAGGAAGTACCATCACATTAGTCCTGAAGAGAACCAGGAAGTACCATCACATTAGTCCTGAAGAGAACCAGGAAGTACCATCACATTAGTCCTGAAGAGAACCAGGAAGTACCATCACATTAGTCCTGAAGAGAACCAGGAAGTACCATCACATTAGTCCTGAAGAGAACCAGGAAGTACCATCACATTAGTCCTGAAGAGAACCAGGAAGTACCATCACATTAGTCCTGAAGAGAACCAGGAAGTACCATCACATTAGTCCTGAAGAGAACCAGGAAGTACCATCACATTAGTCCTGAAGAGAACCAGGAAGTACCATCACATTAGTCCTGAAGAGAACCAGGAAGTACCATCACATTAGTCCTGAAGAGAACCAGGAAGTACCATCACATTAGTCCTGACTAGAACCAGGAAGTACCATCACATTAGTCCTGACTAGAACCAGGAAGTACCATCACATTAGTCCTGACTAGAACCAGGAAGTACCATAACATTAGTCCTGACTAGAACCAGGAAGTACCATCTCATTAGTCCTGACTAGAACCAGGAAGTACCATCACATTAGTCCTGACTAGAACCAGGAAGTACCATCACATTAGTCCTGACTAGAACCAGGAAGTACCATAACATTAGTCCTGACTAGAACCAGGAAGTACCATCTCATTAGTCCTGACTAGAACCAGGAAGTACCATCACATTAGTCTTGGTCTCAGGTCTCTGCACCTGTGGCTCAGAGACTAGACTTTAAACAGCTCTAAAACAAGTCTCTCCATGGACTTGGATCTGTGACATGTTAGTGCCATATGAACCAATGAAGACTCTGAGGAGCACAGGGACTGGCCTCCTGCTGGGACTCTGAGGAGTAAAGCCTAGTGTAAACTTGCGTGGCGCGGATTACGTTTGCAGTTGCGTTGGACCTACACAGTTAGACCTACACAGTTGGACCTACACAGTTGGACCTACACAGTTGGACCTACACAGTTGGACCTACACAGTTGGACCTACACAGTTGGACCTACACAGTTGGACCTACACAGTTGGACCTACACAGTTGGACCTACACAGTTGGACCTACACAGTTGGACCTACACAGTTAGACCGACACAGTTAGACCGACACAGTTAGACCTACACAGTTAGACCTACACAGCTACAATTGGACCTACACAACACTCCAAAGCCGCCGGTCCAAACTTTCTGCCCTGTCTGTGTCAATAACCCCTGACTTTGATCTTGTGTGTTAGAAGATGGCTGCACCGTTAGCTTCCTCCGGCTAAAGGACGCGCCCTTCTGCCTTTCTATGGAGCCATACTCCCTCTGGTCCAGAACACACCTCCCTCTGGTCCAGAACACACCTCCCTCTGGTCCAGAACACACCTCCCTCTGGTCCAGAACACACCTCCCTCTGGTCCAGAACACACCTCCCTCTGGTCCAGAACACACCTCCCTCTGGTCCAGAACGCACCTCCCTCTGGTCCAGAACACACCTCCCTCTGGTCCAGAACGCACCTCCCTCTGGTCCAGAACACACCTCCCTCTGGTCCAGAACACACCTCCCTCTGGTCCAGAACGCACCTCCCTCTGGTCCAGAACACACCTCCCTCTGGTCCAGAACGCACCTCCCTCTGGTCCAGAACGCACCTCCCTCTGGTCCAGAACGCACCTCCCTCTGGTCCAGAACACACCTCCCTCTGGTCCAGAACGCACCTCCCTCTGGTCCAGAACACACCTCCCTCTGGTCCAGAAACACACCTCCCTCTGGTCCAGAACGCACCTCCCTCTGGTCCAGAACGCACCTCCCTCTGGTCCAGAACGCACCTCCCTCTGGTCCAGAACGCACCTCCCTCTGGTCCAGAACACACCTCCCTCTGGTCCAGAACACACCTCCCTCTGGTCCAGAACGCACCTCCCTCTGGTCCAGAACACACCTCCCTCTGGTCCAGAACGCACCTCCCTCTGGTCCAGAACGCACCTCCCTCTGGTCCAGAACGCACCTCCCTCTGGTCCAGAACACACCTCCCTCTGGTCCAGAACGCACCTCCCTCTGGTCCAGAACACACCTCCCTCTGGTCCAGAACGCACCTCCCTCTGGTCCAGAACGCACCTCCCTCTGGTCCAGAACACACCTCCCTCTGGTCCAGAACACACCTCCCTCTGGTCCAGAACGCACCTCCCTCTGGTCCAGAACACACCTCCCTCTGGTCCAGAACGCACCTCCCTCTGGTCCAGAACACACCTCCCTCTGGTCCAGAACGCACCTCCCTCTGGTCCAGAACACACCTCCCTCTGGTCCAGAACGCACCTCCCTCTGGTCCAGAACACACCTCCCTCTGGTCCAGAACACACCTCCCTCTGGTCCAGAACGCACCTCCCTCTGGTCCAGAACACACCTCCCTCTGGTCCAGAACACACCTCCCTCTGGTCCAGAACGCACCTCCCTCTGGTCCAGAACGCACCTCCCTCTGGTCCAGAACACACCTCCCTCTGGTCCAGAACGCACCTCCCTCTGGTCCAGAACACACCTCCCTCTGGTCCAGAACACACCTCCCTCTGGTCCAGAACACACCTCCCTCTGGTCCAGAACACACCTCCCTCTGGTCCAGAACGCACCTCCCTCTGGTCCAGAACACACCTCCCTCTGGTCCAGAACGCACCTCCCTCTGGTCCAGAACACACCTCCCTCTGGTCCAGAACACACCTCCCTCTGGTCCAGAACACACCTCCCTCTGGTCCAGAACGCACCTCCCTCTGGTCCAGAACACACCTCCCTCTGGTCCAGAACGCACCTCCCTCTGGTCCAGAACGCACCTCCCTTAGCTACACTACACACTTCTTAGCTTTCGGCGGGAAAAGACTCACGTTCGATCAGGAAAAGAAAATACTGAGAAAGCCCCTCCCTTGGCTACACTACACACTTTCTTGACACGATGAGTTTGATAATCCCAGAAAGATTATCTGCGGCGGGATCGTCTGCTTCACCTTCACGGCGCTCGCATCCATCACCACTGCCACCGCCACCGCCGTCACCGCCACCATCACCGCCGTCACCGCCACCATCACCGCCGTCACCGCCGTCAACGCCACCATCACCGCCGTCGTCCTGTCCTGTCCCTGATGTGGTGAATGGAACGAGACATCTCTGTGGTATTAAAACACACCAGGCGCACACAGACGCACACAGGCGCACACAGACGCACACAGGCGCACACAGATGCACACAGGCGCACACAGACGCACACAGATGCACACAGACGCACACAGGTGCACACAGACGCACACAGATGCACACAGGCGTACACAGAGACGCACACAGGCGTACACAGACGCACACAGGCGCACACAGACGCACACATACAGACTGCAGTCAGACACACACGGTCCGCTTGTGTATATATTGTGCTATACATATAAACCTGCCTTCCTTATTGTGTTGAGTGTAGTAAAACAATGGACTGTTAAAAGTACTCTACTCTACTTTACTCTACTCTACTCTACTCTATACTCCACTCCACTCTACTCTACCCTACTCCTGGGGGTGGGATTACAGCATTCCCTTCAGAACTACAAAGGGGGTATGCCCGAGTGTACGAGCAACTGTAGCTGTGTAGGTCCAACTGTGACTGTGTAGGTCCAACTGTGTAGGTCCAACTGTGTAGGTCCAACTGTGTGGGTCTAACTGTGGCTGTGTAGGTCCAACTGTGTAGGTCCAACTGTGGCTGTGTAGGTCCAACTGTGTAGGTCCAACTGTGACTGTGTAGGTCCAACTGTGTAGATCCAACTGTGTAGGTCCAACTGTGTAGGTCCAACTGTGGCTGTGTAGGTCCAACTGTGTAGGTCCAACTGTGACTGTGTAGGTCCAACTGTGTAGATCCAACTGTGTAGGTCCAACTGTGTAGGTCCAACTGTGTAGGTCCAACTGTGGCTGTGTAGGTCCAACTGTGTAGGTCCAACTGTGGCTGTGTAGGTCCAACTGTGTAGGTCCAACTGTGTAGGTCCAACTGTGACTGTGTAGGTCCAACTGTGTAGGTCCAACTGTGACTGTGTAGGTCCAACTGTGTAGGTCCAACTGTGACTGTGTAGGTCCAACTGTGCAGATCCAACTGTGTAGGTCCAACTGTGTAGGTCCAACTGTGACTGTGTAGGTCCAACTGTGTAGGTCCAACTGTGTAGGTCCAACTGTGGCTATGTAGGTCCAACTGTGTAGGTCCAACTGTGTAGGTCCAACTGTGTAGGTCCAACTGTGTAGGTCCAACTGTGACTGTGTAGGTCCAACTGTGTAGGTCCAACTGTGACTGTGTAGGTCCAACTGTGTAGGTCCAACTGTGTAGGTCCAACAGTGTAGGTCCAACTGTGTAGGTCCAACAGTGACTGTGTAGGTCCAACTGTGTAGGTCCAACTGTGTAGGTCCAACTGTGTAGGTCCAACTGTGTAGGTCCAACTGTGTAGGTCTAACTGTGTAGGTCCAACTGTGTAGGTCCAACTGTGTAGGTCCAACTGTGTAGGTCCAACTGTGTAGGTCCAACTGTGTAGATCCAACTGTAACCAGCGCCGTGTGAGTTTACACAGGTCTTTTCTTTATTATTTTATTAATTGAAAGCACGACACAGAAACAAAATGCCGGATCTTTCCAAACCACAGTGACTCAGAGAAACTGATGCTGTCTGTGTCTGTGGAGGAGGAGGAGGAGGAGGAGGAGGAGGAGGAGGAGAAGGAGAAGGAGGAGGAGGAGGAGAAGGAGGAGGAGAAGAGAAATATGTGGTTTGGCAAAGACACTCCTGCTCCACCTTCTACTCGTTGTCATCTTCCTCTCTCCTCCACCCCCTCCTCCTATTTCTCCTCCTTTTCCTCCTTCTCCTCCTCTTTTTCCTCCTCCTCTAGAGAGAGACCAGAGAGAGAGAGACTAGAGAGAGACCAGAGAGAGACCAGAGAGAGAGACTAGAGAGAGACCAGAGAGAGACCAGAGAGAGACTAGAGAGAGACCAGAGAGAGACCAGAGAGAGACCAGAGAGAGACTAGAGAGACCAGAGAGAGACTAGAGAGAGACCAGAGAGAGAGACCAGAGAGAGACCAGAGAGAGACCAGAGAGAGACCAGAGAGAGACTAGAGAGACCAGAGAGAGACTAGAGAGAGACCAGAGAGAGACCAGAGAGAGACCAGAGAGAGACTAGAGAGACCAGAGAGAGACTAGAGAGAGACCAGAGAGAGACCAGAGAGAGACTAGAGAGAGACCAGAGAGAGAGAGACAATCAAACTCCACAGAACTTTCCCTCGGTCTTCGTCCTTCTGTGAGCTCCACCAACGCATTTTTAAGTAATCTGAATAAAACATAACGCTGAAAGCTCGATTTGGAGATGAAGAGAACTCTGCTGGATCTTCCTCAGACCTGGCGCCCGCTCAGACTCCATTTTGTCTTCCCCAGCAGGAGAGCCCGCCGCCATAACCAGCTCCCAGCGTGTCTCCGGCTCCTCGCCTCTGATTTAAGAAAAGCCTGTTTACACACGCCACGCATCGGCAGATAAGAAATGGAAATATGCGACATCACAAACGGGATATGCTAATGAGGTCTGTGTGAATGTGGACCGGGCCGTTCTGGGCGTGTGATAGGACCGGTTCAGATGTGTGTGTTTACATAAAGGATTCATGTTGTTTGGTCTGGAATACAGTGTTCTTCATCATGATGAAGATAGAGATGGTGTTTTATTTTACTATAGAGTTATTGTTTAGTTTATTTTCAAAGAGGATCATGCAATTTAATAAAAATATAAGCCAAATTAGTAAAAAATAAGCCAGAATTACACAAAGAAGCTATGTTAAAAAGCAAATACGTTGTGAGCTCCTCTTTCCCACTCTCCGGTGGCAGCGAGGCAACACTGACATTTCCTCGCTGTGGGACCAATCTGACTTTAACCTTAAACTGACTCCTTCAACTCTGGTCTTTGGGAAACGACAGAAAAGTTAAAATCCCAAAAACTGGCTCCACATGAGTCTCCTCTGCAGAGAGATGGAGGAGCTCGGAGTAGAGCCACTGCTCCCTTAGAGATGGAGCTCAGTCACACGGGAGCTCGCAGTAGAGCCGCTGCTTCACGTCAACTGCAGCCTGTTGCGTAACCTCTGTCTGTAAAATGTAACCACCTTAAGCTGAATTCTTATAAGTAGGTTTTTGCAGAATTTATTTTTGAAGACGAAAAAAGCGAGAAGCATTTCTGACAAAGATGTTTGTGCCTTTTACCAACGGCTTTGGTTCCTCCGGGCGGACGCCGATGACAGTCTTCCTGAGAATGTGAGACAGGCGTCTACTTTGGCGTTTCTCAAATCTAGGCTAAAAACGTTGATTTTATCTTTACTCTTTTTAATGGACTGTAGATGTTTTTGGTTTTCATGTTTTTAACTGCTTGTGTGATTTTATTTATGTTTAATATTTCTTGTGCCCGTGTTTTTTAAAGTTGATGAAGATTCTAATGTTTGATTTATGCCTGATGTGATTTGGGTTGTGAGGCGGTTTGTGTAGGAACGGCGCTATACAAATAAAAGTTGATTTATATCAATTTGTTAAAGCGATTGGTTTAAGTCAAAGCGTGGGAGGCGGGGAAACGGCATCACTTCGACCAATCAGCTTGAAGTATCTGCTGCTGACTCCTGCTTTACCTTAAAGGATTCTCTTGGGCTGAAGTCCCAGATGGATTTCGTGGAGACCTCGTGAGTCCAACACAATCATTAATCTGACTTTTGCCAAATTATGTATAAACATGACTTACAATCTGGAAACTTGCTGAAGTCCAAGTATTTTCTCTGCTCAATCTCTCACTGATGTCTCCTGTCGGTAAATCCGTCCGTCGAGAAGCTTCATCCCTGTTTATGCTAATGCTAATGCGGCGCACACATGACCATAGTGGGCACATGCACGACCATAGTGGGCACATGCACGACCATAGTGGGCACATGCACGACCATAGTGGGCACATGCACGACCATAGTGGGCACATGCACGACCATAGTGGGCACATACATGACCATAGTGGGCACATGCACGACCATAGTGGGCACATGCACGACCATAGTGGGCACATGCACGACCATAGTGGGCACATACATGACCATAGTGGGCACATGCACGACCATAGTGGGCACATGCACGACCATAGTGGGCACATGCATGACCATAGTGGGCACATGCACGACCATAGTGGGCACATGCACGACCATAGTGGGCACATGCACGACCATAGTGGGCACATACATGACCATAGTGGGCACATGCACGACCATAGTGGGCACATGCACGACCATAGTGGGCACATGCATGACCATAGTGGGCACATGCATGACCATAGTGGGCACATGCATGACCATAGTGGGCACATGCACGACCATAGTGGGCACATGCATGACCATAGTGGGCACATGCATGACCATAGTGGGCACATGCATGACCATAGTGGGCACATGCATGACCATGACCATAGTGGGCACATGCATGACCATAGTGGGCACATGCATGACCATGACCATAGTGGGCACATGCATGACCATAGTGGGCAGTTAGAACACAGCATGACCGAGCCGTCACCTTAAACCTTCTGGACGTGCAGCGTGGATCAAAGCGTGTTCAGTCTCACAGGAGAAGCACGCGCAGGTTTTCACTCTCAAAGAATCATTGGGTATTTACAGTTTTCCCAGAGTCAGCTGCAGCACAACACGGATTAGGACTCATGTTTGAGACCATGTTAGTGTTCCCTCGTCAGAAACAAACCTGGAGTCATCGTTTATCCTTACGTCACTCCAGCAGGACTTTACAAAGCTGTCGATTCACCAACAGTAGATCAGAGAATCAAACAGGAAATGCAATAACAACAGACGTCATTGGTCCAGAAGGTAAAGAAATGTCCCCACAGGTTTTTAGAATTTGACACATGACATTTTGGAGGAAAGGAGACAGAAGAGAAGAGGGAGAGGAGACAGAAGACGAAGAGGGAGAAGAGAGGGATGAGACAGAAGAGAAGAGGGAGAGGAGGGGGGGAGAAGGAGACAGACAAGAGGGAGAGGAGGGAGAAGAGACAGAAGGAGAAGAGGGAGAGGAGACAAAAAGAGACAAGAGAAGATGGGAGGGAGGGAGAGGAGACAGAAGAGAAGAGGGAGAGGAGACAAAAGAGGGAGAGGAGAGAGAAGAGATGCTGGTACTTTGTCGGCACAACTGATCAAAAGTGAAAGTGCGTTGCTCATGAAACGCGTGTTAGCATCTTGGAGTCAGATCCAGATGCTAACGACAGGGACCAAGGTGTGAACAACCACGAAGGAGAGTTCAGTTTAATTACAATTGTTGTATTCAAGTATTTTTCAGCGTTAAATAGAACGCTGAAATTTAAGTTGGTACAATATATTCAGGAATTTTCATAGATAACAAAAAACAAAGTGTCCTTCAAAAGAGAACATTAAAGATATTTCAAGAAGAGTCTGTGCAGGGTGTTTATTAAAAAACCTGAGCTGAAAGCAGGAAATCACAAATTAGCATTTTAAAATTAATGAAATGATCAGCGCAGGAAGGAGTTAAAGCTGCTAAAACATTTAACGTATACATTGTAATATACCATTTATCATTGGAACTTCATGATAAACACAAGTTAATGTCCATCAAAAGTCAAATATAAATCCAGTCAAACTTTCATGACATTACAGTATCAAGGGAAAGGGTTTATGCGCAACAGATACAGTTTCATAAACCAATTCAACAGGCTAATGCGGCTTGGCAAATGTGCAAAAAAAAAAAGGGTCTAAACAGCAGAATTAATAAAACAGCACAATTTGACAGAATAAGGCCCGGGGAAGAACCTTTCCTCAGTCATGGGGCCAAGATCTAGGAAGTCGCTGGTGAAGAGGCTAAAAGGCCCAGTTCGGCTCCACACGTCGGCTGCGATCGGCGAGACAACT
This sequence comes from Knipowitschia caucasica, assembly GCA_964034765.1. NCBI lineage: Eukaryota > Metazoa > Chordata > Actinopteri > Gobiiformes > Gobiidae > Knipowitschia > Knipowitschia caucasica. The sequence continues at coordinate 35,445,636 of OZ035839.1, forward strand.
GGGAAACAGACAGGTTGGAAAAAAAAAAAAAAAAAGGTGAGATTCCTGCTTCACTAACTCCACAGCGGGGGCCCCAAAGTCACGTACCTCCCGCTCCAGTGGAGAGTCCTGGTTTCTCACAGTACCTTCAGGCTTCTAAGCTGTATACACGAAGAGGCCCCAGCATGTCTTTCTCCATCCTTCCACTGCTCTTGCCAAATGTATTTAACCAAAAACAAATCCCCTATAGCAAGTTTGTCGACAGGCCACTTCTTTGCCCTTCTCCAAAAACCGTTGGTGGCAGCTTCACCCCAAACTTCTGCATTTAACTGAAATAACATGCACTTCTGACAGAATGCTGAATACGGATCCTCTGTGGGGCTCCGAGACCATAAAAGAACTCCCTATGCAGCCAGTCACGTCTTCTGCTGATTTAGTTTAGAGGAAAGGCTCCACCCAGTTTAGCGGTCGATCATGACACAAATGTACTGGTGTGTTTGGGGAGTCGGGGTCAGCGTCCCCGCCAGGTCCAGTCCAACCAATTCAAACGGCTCAGTGACCTACAACATATGATAAACATGATCTGAAACATGCAACAACTGCCAAAGAAAATAGAGCAGGGGTGTCAAACCGGTCCTCAAAGGGCCAGTGTGGCTGCAGGTTGTAGTTCCAGCAAATCTTAAGGTGAAAAAAATGGTCTCACCTGAGGAAATGGGTGGAGTCTGGTGTGCTCCTACTCAAGCTGGAACTACAACCTGCAGCCACACCGGCCCTTTCTAGAACCATGTTTGACACCCCTGAATTAGAGTCATTACCTCAATGGGCTGGTATTGTACTTTGGCCTTCAAGTTTGCTTTCCTCTTTTGGCACTCAGGGCACGGCGTCACCTTTTATTAGTAATAATATTAATATACATTCATATTAATGTGTTGACAGTATCAGTTGGCCCACACTTACCCATGTCTGAATGTCCCTCTGCATTTAAGGCCAGTAGTAACGGTCAATAATGGCCCGGTGGGTTTTCTCCCAGCCACAGTGGCCTCCAATAGGGCTGCCATTTGGCTTCATCTTTGGCCGTGAAAACCACCTTGGCAGAGTGTGCGTCCCCCCAAAGTGTGCGTCCCCCCCCCGAAGTGTGCGTCCCCCCTGTCACATGGAGTGAATATATAAGGAGGCCCAAAAGGCAAAACAGCAAAATGACAGATTTAATAAAAGTATGACACATGAAGGTCTAGCAAAAACACAGGGAACGAGGACAGAACTGAGACAGGAAGTGACGATGACAGAACAGGAAGTGACGATGACAGAACAGGAAGTGAAGGAACACACAGGGCTGATTACAGGACTAACGAGACACAGGTGAGACACATGAGGGCGGGGCAGGTAATCAGGAAACAGGAAGTACCACTAAAGACACGAGTAACACATTTCAAAATAAAACGGGAAATAAACCTGAGCCATGACACCCTCCTCCGTCTGCAGAAGAAGAACACAAACCTTGCCGTTATTAATAATGCCTACACCCTCCTTTTAAAAAGTTTGGACACACAGCTTTCATTTTGTGGTTCCTTGCCCGTCGTCTGATTGTAGACTTGAGGATGTCAGACGCAAACACTGCATGAAAAGTGTGATTTTCGTCTCTTTTCGGCCCTGTATATTACTGTGAAACTTCTGGGATTCGGCTGTTGGCGGTAGTTTGTTGTCCCCTCCTCCCTCCTCCACAGGAGGCTTTAACATGTAAATGGGAATGCTGTGAGCTATACAAATGCTAATCAAGGTTGAGGGGGAGCACAACTTGATCCAAGCTGCACAGTCTGCAGCATGGATCAGGTCAGCACACTGTAGACCCGGATTTTGTAAATGCTCAAACTCACACACACACACACGCACACAGAAAAATATTTCATCATGATTGATTATAGCTTGTCATGTCAAAATCAATTAAATAAATCCAATAGGACAAAAGACATGTTGAAAGTGTAAGTGCTCATCAAAGGATATATGTATGTACAGTACAGACCAAAAATTTGGATTTTTTATTTTTTTTCATGACATCAAAACTGAATTAACTCATCTGGAATTATGGTTCAAAGTAGCACCATATATATATATATATATATATATATATATATATTAGGGCTGTCAAACGATACAATTTTTTTAGTTGATTAATCGCATAGTAATGGTGAGTTAACTCACGATTAATCGCATGTTTAACATTCTATTTCAAATCCACTCCAATTGAAGTTAAATGAGATTATCAAATATAATTACCAGTGTTGGGTAAGTTACTTTGAAAAAGTAATTAGTTATAGTTACTAGTTACTTCTTCCAAAAAGTAATTGACTTACTAACTGAGTTACTCCACTATAAAAGTAACTAGTTACCAGTAAAAGTAACTATTGCGTGGTACCGAGCTTTAGCTGGCTGTAATTTAGGATAACTTCTAAGTAGATTAATTGTTGCAACAACCCCACCCTATTTTAGTATGATATGTTAGTTTAGGGAACTGTCCTGCAGGCAAACAGGTATAAGACAGGCCAAGGTGACATTTAATTTAATTGTATCCATTGATCAAACAAACAGATTACAAAACTTTCAATTGAAAGAGACTATTTTAAAATAATTAGTTCCCAAAAACACACACGAGCAACACTCGCGCCTGACAGTCAAGAACCAGGGAAAATACAGTGCGCAGAGCGCTGAGTATGTGAACGGAGCAATCGCTTGCTGCTGTTATTATAATAGCTAGATCCATGCTTGCAGCCCGTGCAAAGCTTGCACTCACTCACAGCCGCTAACAACAACCAGAGCGGCCACGGAGGAGGCCATCTCACACGCAGCATTCTGAGTGATATTCTTATGGATAAATGGGCGGGTCATTCGGACATGCGTTAATGCGTTTAAAAAAAAATAAAAAATGTAATTAACGTGAGTTAACGCGATAATTTTGACAGCCCTAATATATATACACACAAACGGCTGTTTTAATGCCATAAAACAGCCGGTGTTATCATCACTCTCTTTACACAACCAAAACTTGGGGACTTCACAAAACTTGTTTTGTGAAACTGAGTGCGCATGCGCAAAACGCAACGAGAGTTACGACTGTAACTACGGTTCTATGAATCCTGGATGACCGCCAGAGGCGGTGCTTAAGCACTGGATGATCATCCTCGCGCATGCACAGATTGAGAGTCAAATAACAACAAAGTCACCCGTGACCTCCGGTAGCTCACGCGAGAGTCTATAAAGCCACGTGACACCGGAAGCACAGTCCCTAGAACCTTTCTTGCACAAGGATTCCGAGGGGACCGGGCGCTCTGGCGGTCATCCAGGATTCATAGAACCGTGGTTACAGTCGTAACTCTCGTTCTATTTCATCCTTCCTGACCGCCAGAGGCGGTGCTTAAGCACTGGATGACGAATATCAGCAAGGTCACGAGGAAACCAACCAGAACCTCACCTTACTGTGAAACAGATGAGCGGTGCTGCAGAACCCCCTGCAGGGGGTGCGGGGCGGCAACATTAACCCGATAAAACCTGGCGAAGGTGCTTGGGGACGACCATGACGCCGCCGCACAGATGACGTCCAACGACACACCACTCACAGCAGCCCACGAAGTTGACATGCCCCTCGTAGAATGGCACCTCACCCCAGGCGGTAACGGCAGCCCCCGCAAGGCATAGGCCTCTGTCACAACCCCCACGACCCAGTGGGAGAGACGCTGCTTGGACAGAGCCCGACCAACGCGAGGGCCGGCGCAGCAGACAAACAGGGCGTCTGAACGCCTTATCGAGGCCGTGGAGCGAATGTACACCTCCAGTGCACGAACAGGGCACAGAGGGTCAGGGGGCTCACCAGAACCAAAACGGGCCAATTGAAGGGGCCCGTCATATCGACCAGAAGACACCTTCGGGACAAAGGACACATCCGGCCACAGAGACACACCCGAGCCGTCAGGATGCCAACGACAACAGGCCCCGGTCACCGACAGAGCATGGAGTTCACTCACCCGCCGTCCGGAGGCCATAGCCAGGAGAAACGTTGTCTTCATAGACAGCCACTTGAGGGCAATCTCCCCCAATGGTTCAAATGGCGGGGAACGCAGGGCATCAAGGACAACCGAGAGGTCCCAAGCCGGGAACCACAGGACGACAGGGCGGGTGCAACCGGCGGGCACCTTTCAAAAACAGTGAAACGTCAGTAACACAACCAACACTAGTCCCACCAAACCCAGCGTGCCCACACGAAATCGCAGCAACGTATACCTTCAGGGTGGATGGAGAACGGCCTTTACTGAGCAGTTCCTGAAGGAAGGTCAGTATTGACGTCACCGAGCAGAGACGCGGGTCGAGTCCTCTGCCACGACACCACCCGTCGAACACGTTCCATTTACAGGAATACAGCCGGCGTGTGGACAGAGCCCGGGCATTGCACATGGTGCGTCCAATCTCCCCAGTATAGGCTGTAAAAGCTAAACCGGTCCCCGGAGGTGCCACACCCAAAGCCGCAGGCGGCCGGGGTCCGGATGGAGAAGCCGGCCCCCCAGTTGAGACAGGAGATCCCGCCTGGAGGGAAGGGGCCTCGCCAAGCCTCAGCAGAGCCTGAGCAGCAAGGGAAACCATGTCCTCCCCGGCCAATACGGGGCCACCAGTATCATCCTGTGGCCCTCTTGAAGGACCCGGAGCAGCGTCTGATGGATCAGAGGGAACGGTGGGAACGCGTACAGCAGAACCCTGGGCCAGTCGTGAGCCAGCGCGTCCTGACCCAGGGGGCCGGTGGATTCCAACAGGGAGAACCACAGCGGGCAATGAGTCGTTCCCTGAGAGGCAAAAAGATCCACCCTCGCCCGGCCGAACAACCCCCAAATGGAGACCACTACCTCCGGGTGTAGCCGCCACTCGCCCGGCAGCGAAACGTGGCGCGACAGGAAATCCGCCGACACATTCAGAGTCCCTGGGATGTGCATCGCGGTCAAACCCGCAAGACGGGGATAGGCCCAAGTCAACAGCCCTCGTGCCACTGCCAGCAAGCACTCCGACCGAGTTCCCCCCTGGTGGTTGATGTAATAGACCACACTGGTGTTGTCCGACCGCACCAACACATGCCGCCCCCGCAGGACCGGCAGGAAATGGCACAGCGCAAGCTGAATGGCCAGGAGCTCCAGGACGTTGATATGGAGCCCCCTCTGCCGCACCGGCCAGACACCCTGAACCGCACGCCCCTGCCACGTTGCGCCCCACCCTGTCAGGGACGCGTCCGTATGCACCACCTCCCGGCGGGACGGCAGGGGACCCAGTGCGACGCCCGTCAACACAAACGCCTCGTTGCGCCACCGGGACAGTGACTCCATACACTGAGGAGACACCAGTAACCGCCGACGTCTGTGAACAGGATTGGCCGGGTCCAGCCCCAGGCCATTGAGCCACATCTGCAGCGGGCGCAAGGACAAAAGACCCAGGGGGACCACAGACGAGGCTGCAATCAGCATGCCCAGGAGCCTGAGGAACGCCAGGTAAGGGAGCGACCGTCCTCGACGGAAGCCCGGGAGCAACGCCCGAATGTCCCCGACACGTCGAGGCTAGGGGCGGGCGGACATAGACAGGGAATCCAGAGCCATGCCCAGGAACAAAGCCTGCTGAGACGGCACCACATTGCTCTTTGCCAGGTTCACTCGCAGACCCAACCTGGTCACGTGCTCTATCACAGCCTGCGTATCTCGTAGAGACTGCTCGCGAGTGGGGGCACAGATCAGCCAATCGTCCAGATAGGGCAGGATCCTCAACCCCCTGGCCTGCAACGGGGAAAGAGCCGCCGCCAGGCATCTCGTAAAGACCCGAGGAGAGAGCGAGAGGCCGAAGGGAAGCACCCTGAATTGGAAGTGCCTCCCCTGAAAGGCAAAACGAAGGAACCGGCAATGCTGAGGAGCAATCGGGACGTGAAAGTAGGCGTCCTTCAGGTCTATTGACGTGAACCAGTCCCCAGGGGACACCGCCTGGAGGACCTGCCGGACACGCAACTTCTTGAAAGGGAGGACCTTCAAGAAAACATTCAGACGCCTCAGGTCCAAGACCGGTCGCAAGTCGCCGGTCTTTTTTGGAACAAGAAAATAACGGGAATAAAAGCCCCCTGGATCCAGCAGGGGGTCGACAGGCACGATGGCATCCTTGTCCAGTAGAGTACAAATCTCCCGGACAAGTGCCCGCGCCCTGACCAGGTCCTGGATGACAGTCACAAGGACCCGGCCGGGAACAGGAGGCCGGCGGCGGAACTGGAGACGATACCCCACGGACAAAGTGGCCACAACCCATGCATCGGGGGATTGGGCCCTCCAGTAACCGAGTTGTCCCGGGGTAAACCGTCCCACCGCCGGCCGCGGCGCCTCACCGGAGGGCACCCCGGCCTTTAGCGGGCCCGGGGGGGCGACGACTGGGACGCAGTGGAGCCTGAGCCGGGGGAAAGTTCCCGCGCCGAGCCCCATGAGCCGACGGCCCATCCACCGCCCGGGGCACAGAAAAACTCCGGGGCGGGGCCACCCGCCCGCGCACAGGGGCAGCAGAAGCGGACGCACGCGAGGGATGCCTGTGCAGTCCCACCAACTGCTGCCGGGTCTGAGTGGCCTGGACCGTGCGCTCCAGAGCCGCAATGGCAGCCGAGCCAAACAGCTCTCCAGGGAGCACAGGAACGCTCCTCAACACTCTGCGGCTGGCCTCTGAGAGAGGGGACTGCGCCAACCACACCTGGCGGCGAGTCTGAACCATCGTAGAGAGGAGACGCCCCAGTTCCCTAGACATGAAGGCAAAAGCCTGCAAGGAAGCATCCACCATCCCCTGCGTGGACTGGTCCAACGTGACAGCCTCCAGAGAAGCGGACAGCCCCAACAGCAGATGAGACAGGGAGTTCCCAATGCGGCCCATGCGGGCACCCATGTCATAGGCGTTGCAGAGCAGGTCATCTGTGGCCCGACACTGCGGCCGAGGGCACCGGGCATTAGTGCGCAGAGCCTCTTCAGGGTGTACAATCAAGGAGGCAATGGCAGGCTCCACCGCCGGCATATGCCCCAGGCCAACTTTGTCAGGCGCCTGCATAGAAGCCAGGGCCCGACCGTCCGAATTGGGCCTAGAAAAAACCCTCGTGTCAGTCCAACAGGCATGTAGCTCCTTGACATATTCCGCCGAAGGAGGAACAGAAAACCCCGAGGACGCAGACTGGCGGCGAAAGAAGGCACTCGAGGCCCCCGCATCGCACCGAGGCACATCCAGCTTCAAATGCGCCAGAGCCGTTCGGATCGCCGCAGTCACGGGCTCATCGGAAACCGACAGAGACCCGACAGAACCCACCGAACCAGACTCCGAGACCCTGGAGCTCAGAACATCAGAGCCCGGCCAAAAATGTGTGTCAGATGCCGCCACCGAGAGAGCATCATCCTCATCGCACACCGACAAAGGGACCGAGACCGGTCGGGCCACTGACTGGCCAGTACCAGCCTGAAGGTCATGAAGGAGGGTCCGCAACTGAGCCAACTCCACAGAGAGCAAATCGACCTTCGAAGTCAGAACCCCGCGACCAGAGGACTTAGACATCTTCCGCGGAGGGTCATCACCCCGGGCGCCCTCACGTTTGCGACCAGGGGGTCGGTCAACCAACAGGGCAGACTCACAGTCCCCAGAATCGCCACTGAAGGGCGAGAAACTCGCAGCACCGACCGACGAGCAGTCACGGGGCTACAGGACCTGTAGTACAGGCAGCAAGCGGCGCGACCAACAGACACAAACAGCTATCAGTTAGCTTCAGCCAGACTCATACAACCTGCATGCGAGAAAGTGAAAAGGGACTGTGCTTCCGGTGTCACGTGGCTTTATAGACTCTCGCGTGAGCTACCGGAGGTCACGGGTGACTTTGTTGTTATTTGACTCTCGATCTGTGCATGCGCGAGGATGATCATCCAGTGCTTAAGCACCGCCTCTGGCGGTCAGGAAGGATGAAATAGAACTAAACACATGCTGAAGTCGACTGTGGAGTCTCGTGGAACGTGAAGAGAGGACTCTTGAATGTACGTAAGTAAGTGTTAAGACACGTTGTTCATTTTTATAAATGTATATAGCTATAGAAGTGTGTTAAGAACGTGTATACATTCGACTATATTATCTTATAAAACTCGTGTGTGTCTGTCCGGCCTCCGGGAGTTTACTGAGGACAGCGGTGAATGTAGCTAGCTGTTAGTAGCTAACTTTAGCCGTGTTCAGAGCCATATTCCCGGCCCTAACTACGCGGGCCGCCGCAAGAAAGCGCCGCTCGTGTGTGATAACTTTCTGTAAAGCATGGAACTACTGCAGGAGCAGGGACGAGGCGCACAGAGCAGACTGCTTCGAAAGAACCGAAGGAAAAGCAGTTTGGGCTCATGGCAGAGCCTGATGTACAGGAGACTGTGGACTAGGGTTCTGTGGAATATCTAACATATATAATTTGTTTTGCACTGTTCCTGTCTTTATTTGAATCTGCTCTCGTAGGTTATTGCATCTGTTCCATTCCTCCTTCACTTGTAAATACTAGTTCATGTTTGTCTCAGATACCACTTTTTGACGCTCGAACGCGCGTTGCCATTGAATGATCCGGTCTGAACGCAGCATTAGATTTGGGTCAAGCCAAACAGGAGAAAATGTGCTTGGTCAGGTACCTCTTACCCCTGCCTCAACAAAGCCTTTTTCACAAGTTCAGCTGAAAATGTTACAATCGAACGCTAAGACTTTCACTTTTATTATTGTACTTTTTCATCTCATTTGTCACTTTTGTCTTTCTGTTCATTTATTTGTTTTTTGATTTTGTCACTTCAAGCCAGCAATATTGTGAATAAAGTCCATTGCTTGATAATGTTATTGAGTGAATCTAGATCTCCTTTAAACACATTTGAGAAAAAATCATGTGATATTGTTTTATATATATTGATTATTCTTTTTTGCTTACAGCGTGTTGCAGTCCGACACCCAGAATTTGTCAATTCTGCCCCACCTGTGGAAAATGTCAAAGCGCGCTGGCCAGCACTTTATACAGAGAGACAGGTGTGTACATATTTTTTACAACTATGCATTTAACTTGAAGTGTTTTATGTAGGGCTGTCAAACGATTAATTTTTTTTAGTTGATTAATCGCATAGTAATGGTGAGTTAACTCACGATTAATCGCATGTTTAACATTCTATTTCAAATCCACTCCAATTGAAGTTAAATGAGATTATCAAATATACAGTAATGACCAGTGTTGGGTAAGTTACTTTGAAAAAGTAATTAGTTATAGTTACTTCTTCCAAAAAGTAATTGACTTATTAACGGAGTTAATCCACTATAAAAGTAACTAATTACCAGTAAAAGTAACTATTGCGTTACTTTTTCGTTTGTTGTGGTACCGAGCTTTAGCTGGCTGTAATTTAGGATAACTTCTAAGTAGATTAATTGTTGCAACAACCCCACCCTATTTTAGTATGATATGTTAGTTTAGGGAACTGTCCTGCAGGCAAACAGGTATAAGACAGGCCAAGGTGACATTTAAATTAAATTGCATTTATTTTTATCCATTGATCAAACAAACACATTACAAAACTTGCAATAGAAAGAGACTATTTTAAAATAATTAGTTCCCAAAGACACACACGAGCAACACTCGCGCCTGACAGTCAAGAACCAGGGAGAATACAGCACCCAGATTGTGCCTGACAGACAAGAACCAGGGAAATTACAGTACGCAGAGCGCGCCTGACAGACAAGAACCAGGGAAAATACAGTGCGCAGAGCGCTGAGTATGTGAACGGAGCAATCGCTTGCTGCTGTTATTATAATACATAGTTCCCACAGACCAATGAATGTCACATGACCTCCCCGGAGACGCCATCTTTGATGGCTCGCTGCTGTGTTTGTGCATTCCATTAAACAGAAGAATGAGAATAAATGTAGATATTCAAACGCAAATTGGAAAAAAAGGGCAACTTTTGAGCAAATAATTGTATATTAATACAATGGCACCACAGTTTAACGTGCTACGGACATGTTTTACATATTTGATCAAATTATGCAGCAAAAATTAACAAGCAATGCAAACATTTCTCAAAAACTTTAGATTTAATACCAGTTGGAGCTCCATTTAATTATTTTAATTATATTAACAATTAATTTAATTAATGCTAATGCCACACGGACACTCTGGATTGCTGTTATTGTTTATTTCCGCGTTTTTGACCGTATGTTTTGGTGAATGGTGGGCAACTGATTTTTCCAGGCGTAAAGAGCAGTTTATTTTATGACACAGATCTTTTTACAGAAGCAATGCTGTTTGTGAACATTGTTTTAGCCCACCATAGAACTATTATTATCTATTTAATACATTTACGTTGCCCTCGAGAGCCTCGGACGCGACACCGATCCTCCTCATAATAAAGTAATCTAACGCTAAATAATGAAACTCTCAAGTTACCAGATATCAGCATACACAAGTTAGTACTGAGTAAATTACGTCTGTCAACACATTATAAGATACGATACGCACCTGACACATAGTGCTCCGAGCATATTCTTGCGTGTTTTGAGGGAGTTTCTTGCCTGTTTATCTTCGCAAGCCATAACCTCCGTGGTTGTTCTGACAAAAGCTTAGTCTTCTCACATTCATGAAGTCTAATGATGGGTATACTGTAAAATCCAAGTTTAACGGAACCTCCGGCACGATTTGAACATCCATTGACCCAGCAGGAGATGACCATTTTCAACTTTATCACGACATTAACACGTTTCAGCTTCTTTTTCTATTGTTTTGCCCACAGCATGCCAACACAAATGTCGCCGGGTCGGCAAATCCCCGTATGTAGTGACGTCATGTGGGAACTATGTATAGCTAGATCCATGCTTGCAGCCCGTGCAAAGCTTGCACTCACTCACAGCCGCTAACAACAACCAGAGCGGCCACGGAGGAGGCCATCTCACACGCAGCATTCTGAGTGATATTCTTATGGATAAATGGGCGGGTCATTCGGACATGCGTTAATGCGTTTTAAAAAAAATAACGCGTTAATGAAAAATGTAATTAACGTGAGTTAACGCGATAATTTTGACAGCCCTAGTTTTATGTTTTTTTTTTTTGCAGGTCCTGGCAGAATTTAACCAGATCACCAGCTCCAAACTGGGAAATGATTTTGTTGAAGCATTGGATTTCCTAACGACACAGTTCATCAAGCTCTTTAAGGCCAAAAGGGGGTCTGCTGGCGCTAAGCTTTCCAAGATTGTCCGGCACCTCGATTCCTTTGTAAGTTCATAAAGCAATAACAAAAAGAAATGACATATGATTGTGTTTGGTGTTGTAATGCACATATGTGCAGCAGAGGAGATGGGGAAAAGGAGAAAGGTAAGTACATCCCCCTCCATTTGTCTTGTCTGTCAGTACAGTATTTTACTCCTATGTACAATTATGAAAAAGACACAACAAGCAGTGACACTTGTAGGTGATAACTTACTCATTACTGCTTTAACAACCTTAACCTCCACCTGAAAAAGCAATTCAAATAATACAGGGAAAAAAACAGTACAAGAAAGAAAGTGACAAAAATGAAAGTAAAACTTGAAGCTGTTATATTTGCTGTAACCTTTTGGCTAAAGCTAAACTGGGGAAATACACTTCGTTAAGGCGGGTTTATTCTGTCCAGTGTGAATGACACGTAATATATTAAAGGACCGTGACGTCGCCCGGTCACAACACACTTGAAGGTAACTCTACATTTCTCAATATAATGAGTTAACTACAGTTTGGGAATAAAGTGGTACTAACTGTGTGGGGGAAAAAACATTTAAAATCCACTCTCAGCCCAAAAAGTTAAACAAGGACTCACAGGGCTCTTAAGTCTGCAAAATAATCATAAAAATGGCCTGTTGCGTGTTTTATTTGTTCACAACATTTTACTTTTGTGCACAAATAACATGCATTAATTAATGCATGGAGGAAAAATGTGGGTATCCGAGCTTTAAATTCAGGAGTTTTGCTTCAGGAGGAGACACGGGAGAGACACAACATTTATTTCACAGTCAAAATCATGAAATGACAAAGTATTATAAGTAATGCATCATATTTAGATGTTTTATTTTTTTAACAGATCTTTCTCAAATGGAAATTGACACCATCACTTTCAGTTGACCTGAACCCATAGTCTCCTCCTAAAGGAGAATCCTCTGTGGCAGTCACAAGGAGATCCAATCAGGACATGTGTGAGAAGGACACAGCTAAAGAGGTCCTGCAGCATTTTGTATCATAAGATTTTTGGTACAATTGTAGATTGTCATTTTACATTTTCCAGGTGTTTGTAGATGGTGGAACTGCAGGAAAACCCTGGTGACCGAGAGATCCTTAAAGATTATAATTCTGTGAGATCACTAAGTCACCGCTCTCGAAGACAACTTGTCGACCTTCTCGTCAGTGACATGAGTGAAACACATGGGTATGTTGTATCCCTCAGTTATTACTCAAAAGTTCCTTCTTACAAGTGGAAGGATATTTACTCAAAATAAAATGAAAATCACTTGAAAGACCTTTCACAATAATCACGTAACAATTCAGTTTCTCTCTGCACTGTTATTGATTCCCCATTGTAAGATAAATAGTACTGATCTCTTTTATAAATGACCTAGGTAGATGTTCTCCTGTAGATTATCTCTTGGTTTGGTCCCCGTGAAAATATGTACTTGTAGATACTATTAATTTAGCCTTTTTATGTAACCATGAAGTCCTTTGACCATGACTGTTTTTCTTTCCTTAGACAAATGCCTTCCCGAAAACAAAAAGAAAGCTTTTTCTCCATTGAAGGATCCATTTTCTCAAAAAGGTTATGTAAGTATTGTTAATGTATCCATGGAAATTGAATTTGGTTTACCTACACGTTTTGTGTAGATAATGGATATGTATAGATACTAATCATAACTGTACACTTTGTTTTCAGACTAATTTAGCCTCGTAATGAGATGATGACCTCCTATTTGCTTAACACAATATCTGCAATACAATGTGAACAATAAGTCCACATTTCCACCATGTTGATAAAGACGACATTGGGCCTCATTCACGAACGGTTCTTAGGAACAGATTTGTACGTAAATCCTTCTTACGCGGTTTTTACGAAGAAAGTGGCATTCACGAATATTTCTCGTAACCAGAATTTTTCTTGGGCAAGTACAAATCCTACAAGTCCTCAGGAGCACTCGTACGCATTCAGTGCCGACATGTTCACACGCTGGGGTTGTCCTCTTTGGTGAAGTTGAATAAAAATACAACATTCCAGTGATATGTCCGTCATAATGATGTATGTATTTATTTATTTGTAGTAATCTTTATTAGTAATCTTTATTTATATACCGCCTTTTTCACTGCAGATCTGGCCTACTTTTTAATTCATTTTGAAATGAAATGTGCCAACGCTTTATCAAATACATTGGAAATCTTGCCGTGTATTAGTGACCCCTTCCTATTTATAGGGGGCATTTCTTTATCCACGGGCCACAGAACAACGGCATATATACTGCTGCTGCAGGAGGTTACTGGGTCCGCGCTGAGTCTCTGCGCTGGTCTCTCCCATGGATCTATACGGGTCTGCACTGGTCTCTCCCATGGATCTATACGGGTCTGCACTGGTCTCTCCCATCTATACGGGTCTGCACTGGTCTCTCCCATGGATCTATACGGGTCTGCACTGGTCTCTCCCATGGATCTATACTGGTCTGCACTGGTCTCTCCCATGGATCTAGACGGGTCTGCACTGGTCTCTCCCATATACGGGTCTGCACTGGTCTCTCCCATGGATCTATACTGGTCTGCACTGGTCTCTCCCATGGATCTAGACGGGTCTGCACTGGTCTCTCCCATATACGGGTCTGCACTGGTCTCTCCATACGGGTCCGTGCTGCATGCTCCTGGATCCATACGGGTCCGCGCTGGTCTCTCAAGTCTGGTCTATGCGGTCTATCTTCGGTCCGCGCTGGTCTCTGCGCACCGGTCTCTCCAGTCAGGTCACTCCAGTCTATGCGGTCTCTCCTATAGGTCCGCGCTGGTTTCTGTGTGCTGGTCACTCCAGTCTCTCCTCGGGTCTGCATTGGTCTCAGCGCTGGTCCGCGCTGGATCTCCTCCCAGGGTCCAAAATATTTTGAGATTAATCTCAAAACATTTTGAGATTCATCTTTAAAATAATACATAATATATTTTTAAATTAAGCTCATAACATTTTGAGATTAATCTCATCATATTCTTAGATTAATCTCATAATTTTGCTAGTTCGACTTTATTATCATAATATTTCGACTTTTAAGTCAACATTTTATAACTTTATTCTCAGTCTGGTAAAAGAAGAAAAAAGGGTGACTCTTTTGCTCCGTGTAACTCTTTGCTTTAGGCCTGTTGCTGTTTCCTCTGCCGTCTGCACACGGCCCTGCAGTCCCTTATATGGGCATTAATGGGCGGTTACTTATGCTAAGTACCTATGCTAATGAAGCACCTGGCACGCGCGCTGTACTTACGAGGAAATGGGATTCATCAATCTGAGAGAACAGCTGCGAACAATTCAGCGGTTTACGAGTGCGTTGATGAATCCCACGTGGGGACTTCTTAGAAATCTACTTAAGGACAACTTGAGAAGAAAGTTGAGTAGTTTCTTGCGAAGTTATTCGTGAATGAGGCCCATTGTGTGTAAGTGTTTTACTGTTTCTCCTTCCTTGTTTGACGTTACTGTGACTTGCGTTTGATTTTTATTCATATCACTCTTTTGATTGTTTTCTAGCGGCCTGTAAGACTTATTATGAGACGGTTCGCAGGAGCCATCAAAATGCCAAGCCAGAAAACTCATTGAGGGCGGATGTGGCGAAGAGTTCAGCTCAGAGTCGAGCGAGAAGAAAGAGTAAGACTAAACTGCATCACACAGTAAGGCAAGGGAGGTTTATTTGTGTAGCACAATTCATACACAAGGAAACTCAAAGTGCTGAACAAAAGAAAGCATTAATATAAATAATCACCGTACATTAACAAAGATAAATATAAAATTCCCTCAGTTGTAGCACAGCTAAAGTGAGACAGGCCTCTTCTCTGACAATGTTTAAAACCAGGTTAAAAACAGTTTACCTCAGTTGTAGCACAGCTAAACCAAACTGTTTTTGACCTGGTTTTAAACATTGTCAGAGAGGAGCTGTCACTTTAGCTGTGCTACAACTGAGGGATTTTATATTTATCTTTGTTAATGTACTGTGATTATTTATTTTAATGCTTTCTTATTTTGCTCAGCACTTCGAGTTGCCTTGTGTATGAATTGTGCTAGACAAATAAACTTGCCTTGCCATCGTACTTCCTGGTTCTGGTTAGGACTTGAGCTGCTGCATTTTGAATGTACTGCAGCTGCTGTTGCAGTAGTCTAACCTACTGGAGACAAATGCATGGATAAGAATCTCCAGGTCTGCTTTAGACACTATGTTTTTGATCCAGGCAATGTTTAGATGGGAAAAAGGATTTGATTTGGCTAATAATATTTACTGATTCTTTCAGCCGCTGGAATCGAGACTGATTGTGCTAGAAAGTGACAAAGTGGAACTCTGGAAGTCCGCCACGGTAGACCTAATGTCCAATGAAGAAGAAGGCGTTGTGGACGGTGTCTCTGGGTGGATTGTGCGGTCGCCGTCTTTTCGAAAGCCGGAGTTTTCTGAACTCTGTCAAGCTGCAGTCCTGGTTAGAGGCGGCGCGGAAGTACAGAGCCACGCACATTAAGCGTCTATCTAGAACGCTGCCAAATTACAACCCCGAGGAGGCGATTGGACAGTTCAGAGTTGTAATTTTTTAATTACCTATGTGTGAGCATAAAGCTGTGTGTGTGTGTGTTTTAATAAAGCTTTCTTTGTATGAACATATTCCTGGAAAATGTTCATTTCCTCTATAAATAATAATATGAATAAATATATATTTATATAAATATTATTACATTAATTATGAGGCAGGGTGACCAATAGTGACAGATCTGCCAGCCAATCACGAGAGATTATACTTATTTGAAAGTAGTGATTTCATCCAATGGGGAGTAATCCCACGTGGGCTGGCCACGTGTGATTTTTCAGCCAATCACGAGTTTGAAAGTAGTGGTATCCGCCAATGCTGCTGCATTCATATGCTAATTAGGGCCATTAGCGCTCGGCCGGCCGCAGTGTTTCGCTGCATTTATATGCAAAGTAGGGACATTAGCATGGTACGGATGCGGCAGTTTGGAGGACAGGGCACCCTAACTGAAAACTTTGAAAACTGCCTGAGATACCCGAAAAAGAGCGTGATTTCCTGCCGTTTAGGGTGACGAAAATCTAACTTTTCATGCAGTGAAAACGGGGAAGGCGTCCGTGCAGTAAAAACCCCGCAAGTTGATCAAAATGGTAAGTTCCATATAAAACAAAACTAGCTCTCTGGCTCAATCTAAATGTACTATCGCTAAACTGCGTACTCTCTTGGAAATACCGTGATCACGAGTGGATGGAGAATGATCAACATCTGTGGTGGTCTTTTCTACTCTGACATACTTTACCACACCTGGATCTAATCAGAAAAGCCACACCCCCTGCAGGAGGACCAATGAGGGGCTGGGGCTCTGAAATGTGCGGTACCGGCCAGAAATGGATGAATGGATGTTAAGGTGGTCTGAGTAAGATGGTTAAGGTTAGGGTTAAGGTGGTCTGAGTAAGATGGTTAAGGTTAGGGTTAAGGTGGTCTGAGTAAGATGGTTAAGGTTAGGGTTAAGGTGGTCTGAGTAAGATGGTTAAGGTTAGGGTTAAGGTGGTCTGAGTAAGATGGTTAAGGTTAGGGTTAAGGTGGTCTGAGTAAGATGGTTAAGGTTAGGGTTAAGGTGGTCTGAGTAAGATGGTTAAGGTTAGGGTTAAGGTGGTCTGAGTAAGATGGTTAAGGTTAGGGTTAAGGTGGTCTGAGTAAGATGGTTAAGGTTAGGGTTAAGGTGGTCTGAGTAAGATGGTTAAGGTTAGGGTTAAGGTGGTCTGAGTAAGATGGTTAAGGTTAGGGTTAAGGTGGTCTGAGTAAGATGGTTAAAGGAGCTATACCCGTTTCTTGTAAGCTGTAGAACCATCACTGATGAAATGGTACAAAAGCAACGCACTGCTAACAAAATATATAACTGAAATGAGATAGTCCGAGCATAGATAGTCCGAGCGTAGATAGTCCGAGCGTAGATAGTCCGGGCATAGATAGTCAGAGGAGCATAGATAGTCCGAGCGTAGATAGTCCGAGCGTAGATAGTCCGAGGCGGTCCCGCAGGTCTCGCAGGATACGGTGTAAGCTAGCTATGTTCAGGGCTTGGTTTCTTCTTTGATCATGTTGTGGCTTTAGTTCCTCTTCTCTTCCTCACTGTTGTGTGGTTTGGGCTGTTTTGCTGTGTCTGCAGTTACAGCCAGAGGAGTTATAGCCACTTATGCTAACATGCTACTGTGTTTAGCAGCGCTGTAGAGGCTAGAGGACGCAGCCTCGTTCTGTGATTGGAGGAGAGGAGAGTCTCTACTCAGCACTTTTTACGCCTGAATTCATAAACAGCTGAATCAATGAGCTCAAGTTTGACAGTAAATTATGGATTATAACACAACTTGTATGTAGTAATAAGCATTTTTAAGAACTCATTAGAAAGTAAATCGGGTACAGCATCTCTAATACTTTCCCCAATTGTCCTGATGGGAGACAGGCTCTCACAGCAGGCTCCTGGGGGAGGAGACTCAGACACACAAGGAGGAGACAGAGGAGGAAGGAGGAGCACTAAACCTGCCCTCATGACTGTCTCCTGTTTCAGCTGTTCTCGTGTTTTAAACAAACATTCGTCAGTTTCATTCTCAGTATTGGTCACGTTATTGCTCATTCAAACAAACCCAACATCCGTTTCCTGGTTTGTGATCGCGATCACGTACAGCATTCATTCCTCGTGTGATTTGTTTTTCTAAATCAACATTTCTAAATGAGAGCAGGCGCTGAGCATGTGTTTGAAATTGCTGTAGTGAGCGTGTTTAGAGAATGGAAACACCAAGACAGTTTGTGAGGCACAGACAGTATTTGGAACAACAACAACACATCTGACATCCATCCATCCATCTTCTTCCCCTTAATCCATTTCTGGGTCGGGGGGGTGGCAGTCAGAGCTTCACCCAGTCCACAGAGCACCAGCTCCTCACTGATCCTCCTGCAGGTGGTGAGTCCACAGGAGCTGAGATCTGTCAGTGGGGGCTTCAGGCAAAGTGGGGTTAAGTGTCTTGCCCAAGGACACAACGGCAGCAGTCACCAGTGGGAGTCGTGAAGTAGGTCTTGTGGTGGACTCGAACCCACAACCTTCAGGCTCAAAGGCCAATGCTCTACCAACTGTCGCCCTTCCTCAGAAACACGAGGACAAATGCGTCTGTATTTTGAACTCCCTCAGAGGCCTTTTATTGTGAAAATATCTAAGCCACGCCTACTTTTTAGCGAGTTGATCTATGAGTGAGAAGAACTCGAACTCACTTTGAAGTTTATCAAATTAAAGCTGGAAGTGGGTGCATTTGTGACGTGGGTTAGACTAACCACCCTACAAGATATAAGAATTTAATTTCCATTTGCAGTAAAACCACAGTTGAAAAACTGTGCAAGACTACCCCAGTGTGCACCAGTACACCTGCGCACATATTTTACCAGTCTGTTGTAGCTAGTGCCGTGTTCTTTGGGGTTGTGTGTTGGGGGCAGTCTGACCTCAAAGACAGTAACCGGCTCAGGCTGATCAGGAAATGTGTCTCTGTGATGGGGAGAAGTGTGGACTCTGTGGGAGCTGTGCTGGAGAGAAGGATGAGGGCTCTAACGCAGGGCATCCAGGGTAACTCCAGACACCCTCTGCATGACACACTGACACCCTCTGCATGACATACTCTGACACCCTCTGCATGACACCCTCTGACACCCTCTGCATGACACCCTCTGCATGACACCCTCTGACACCCTCTGCATGACACCCTCTAACACCCTCTGCATGACACCCTCTGCATGACACCCTCTGACACCCTCTGCATGACACCCTCTAACACCCTCTGCATGACACCCTCTGCATGACACCCTCTGACACCCTCTGCATGACACCCTCTGCATGACACCCTCTGCATGACACCCTCTAACACCCTCTGCATGACACTGTGGCCGCTCAGAGGAGTAATCGCAGCAACAGGCTTCTATCTCTACGCTGCCGAACGGAACGTTTCAAGAGATCCTTTGTTCCTTCGGCTGTCAGACTGTACAACAAACCTGGATGAGTCTTCTGCTGCTGGACACCAATAAAGTATCTATATCTGCAGTCACTGGGTCCAAAATATTAAAACAGTATTTACTTTTCCTCTGCACAAACAGCTCAGGTAATGGACAGTCAAATAATAAATGAAACTAAACCAGTAATCACTTCATAATCCATATCATTTGTGACGATAAATGCAAAGACTTCTCAATGACTCAATGATTTACAAACTCACCGACACAAAATATAACGTTCCAAAACTAAGTCTTCGAACCCGACGTTGCTATTTACGACAATGTGAATAAACCACACCGTAAAAAGAAGTTACAATCAAAACTCAAATCCATCACTTTTATTTACTTAGTATATATGCGCCACGGTGTTTACTGCTGCTATTTACGGCTGTTCTGTGCCGCCGTATATTTGTAGAGAGTGGAGCGCGGCGTCGGCAGGTTTTGGGTTCAGTGACATCTGAGAGTTTGTTTTGGAAAATGTATTTGTGGAGGAGAGAGAGAAGCGAGAGGCGGCGACGCACAACACTGGAAAAGAACGGAAAGGGTAAATAAAAGTATGTATAAAAAGGAGGGGCTGGGGCTCTGTGAACGGACCCAGGGATGGATGAAGGCAGGGGTGTCCAAACTTTTTAGTAAGATTTAGTTCATCAGACTTGACCTGGGGCCGAAAACCTGGATTAAAAAAACGGATTTGAGCTGGATTCTGTGATTTAAAATGGGTTGTGATACGTTGTTACCTATGATGTTATTTACTGACATTTATTTTCACAACATTACAAATATGCAGCTGTGGATCAATAAGGACGTATCAAAACCCATTTTAAATTCCAGAATCCAGTCCACCCAGCTCAAACTGAAATCCAGGTTTTCAGTCCCAGGTCAAGTCTGATGAACCAGAGTGGCCCTCTTACTATAAAGTTTGCCTTCATCCATCCCTGGGCCGACAGCAGTAACAGCAGTGGTTCTGTGACAGTGAGGGATAGAGGGTCATGGATTCAGAAACACACATGGAAACACAACAATATTGACGTCTGAACTTTACAGATTTCCTGTAAGCGGTTTGATCGAGAGTCACTTCTGTCTGCTCCACATCTGTTAGAGAACACAAAGGATTCAAAATCGATTTTTAACCTTTGGCCAAATCAACACAGCTCAAAACATGTCGACACAAATCCTCCGAGGGAAGGTCTGTGGCTCTGGATGTGGAGAGACAGAGATGGGAAAGTAAAATCCTCTCGCTCTGGAACTGTGTCACCATTTTGGGCTGAAAAATCTGTGGTTTAGTGCCCTGCTTACATTTGGATTTAAGCGTTGTAAATCCAGCTACATACAGAACAAGAAGAGAGCAATCATACGCCTCAATTCAATATATTTTGTTTCAAACCCTTCCATTGTAGATTTCGCTTTGAGTTTAGAGTTATTCTTCTGGAAGGTAAATTTTGGCCCCAGCTTCAATCCTCTTTCTGACTCCAGCTGGTTTTCCTCCAAAATTGTCCTTGCATTGGGCTCCATCCATCTTCTCAGCTATTCTTACAACCCTGCCTGTTCTTGCTGAAGAAAAGCAGCCCTATAGCATGATGCTCCCCCCGCCATATTTGACACCGGGGATGGTGGACTCCGGACAATGGCAGTGTCAAGTTTGCGTCACACATAAACTTTTGCGTTTGGTCGTAAACCTGGAGAAACGTGCACAAATGTAAGGTGTATGAATACTTTTGAGAGGCACATAGTTACACCTCACCTTCTGCTCCCACATCAAACAAACCCCCCAGTCCTGTTTCTTTCAGCTCCGCACCATCTCCAAGATAAAAAAATATTCTCAGTCTCAACTCCAACTGGTCCACAACGCAGCAGCCAGACTTCTCACTGGTATGAACAGAAGGGAGCACATCACCCCTGTGTTAGAGTCCCTCCACCGGCTCGCTCTGCGTTTTGGAACTGATTTTTTTGTTTTACTGAGTACTTTTAAAGCTTGTTTAGCCACCAAGCAACATTTGTGAACTTTGAACCCCCTACGAGCCTTAGATCCTCGGGCAGGTCCCTGTGTCTATTCCGAGGTCGAGGCTCCGGACGAAGGAGAGACCGAGCCTTCTCTGTTCGTGCTCCTCGGCTTTGGAACCACCTGCCCGAGGAGATAAGGCTAGCACCATAAATATCCTCTTTTAAATCACTTTAAAAAACCCACTTTTAGCTTTAAACTTTTATTTTTAAACTTCTCATTTTGTATTTTATCTTCTGTAATTTTGTCAAAAGACGTGATTCAGAATTGGACCAATATTTAATTATCTTTACAATTAAATACTTACACAAGACTCTTTTAGCTCCTATCCCTGACTTTCCCTGCTCTCACTGACTCACAATGTCGCACAAAACAGTTTTGTGAAAATGCGTAGAAGAAGAAGTGCCTCCGAAGACCTCATTTTGGCTCCATATATGGTCAGACCGAAGAGCCTGGATCTAGTCCGGTCTCATCTTCTGTCCGGTAAGATAAAGGCTTTGTCCATTGTTTTGCTGTAAACTTATTGACCTCAGAACAATTGGTTTAATGTTGCTATGTCACAGTATACATTGTTTTTATAACTAAACATGTATTATTACTAGTACAACCCAGTTACAACAGACCCGGAGTAGTTTTACCTCCGTCCACGCCGGCATCACAACAGTAGCTCCTCATTATATTTATCGCATTCACATCCAAACCAGCGTGAGTGGGATCTGCAAGTCATCTCCGTGTAAGTGAGCTTGCCGAGCCGTGCCCAGAATATTCCCCGGGCGATGAAGAGCAGAGCAGTGTGGAAATGTCAGGAAAAATAGCCTGCAGTAACAGAGCAGCAAAACAAACACAGGATGGAGAGGCTTTGATCTGCTATTTATGAGACAGAGGGAAATAAAGGCAGTACCCTGAAGTCGATGGCTCTCACGGCTCAGCGCGGTCCGGCCTGGTATGAGGAGAAAATGTACTATTTACCAGCGGCTGTGATATTTGGGCGCAAGGAGACGGGGGTTTCTACGGATTATTGTTATGAAGTTAAAGCTCACGATAGTCTCTGGTCTCACCTGGTTTTTGGTCTCTCTTGGGTGTCTCTAGGGTCATTCAGGTCTCTCTCTTGTCTAGTTCATGTCCCTTGCTCTGGTCTCTGGTCTTGTCCTGTCTCTGGTCTCTCTTTAGGGTCTCTCTCTCTCGCCCGGTCTCTGGTCTCTCTCTCTGTTCTCTTGTCTCAGGTCTCTGGATTCTCTAGTCTCTGGTCTCACCTGGTTTTTGGTCTCTCTTGGGTGTCTCTAGTGTCATTCAGGTCTCTCTCTGGTTTTTCTCATGTCCCTGGTCTCTTTTCCCTGGTCTTACCCTGTCTCTGGTCTCTCTTTGGGGTCTCTCTCTTTGGTCTCTCTCCGGTCTAACCCTAACCCGGTAGCGTGTATGCTACAAATACATGGATTGTTGCATTTTACATTACGTCATCGCTAGAATAAGGAGGACAATGGCCTTTGAGTCCTGGTCTTTCTGCCTGTGTTAGGACCCTAGACCTGGTCCTAGGTTCTTGCAGGAGCTACTTTCAGGACCTCAAGGATCTGCCCGAGTCACAGACAGTCAAGAGTTCAGACAAGTACGAAGGGGCGAGACCATTTACCATTCCAAATCAACTCAAAACAAAACTGGAAGCCAACGAAGTGAAAATGTACAATGTGGTTGAAATCTAAAAACACAATTTCTGCATAACATGTCCTTAAACTGGAACTGGAAGGAAACCAGAAAACGACGTCACGCTCGGAGCATGAAATATGGTGAGCCTCCTGATGGTTTCTGCTTCACCTTGTTCTGCCGTCGGTGAAAAGCCTTTAGTGAACTGTTTCATGGTCATGACTGCGACGCCAGCGAAGGATCATATTGCTAATGATGTCCGTGATGGATACTGCGCCAAGGCTGCGTCTGCCGGACATTATGGACATTAGCCGATAATGGGGTCCACAAGACAAACGAGGGGAGACGGGAAGGTACAGCCGACTTCACCGCGACCACGGAGAGGTGCGGATTCAACAGATTCCCAACTCAGTATCTCAAAAATATTTTTGTTTGCTGTTTCTGTAACGATTCCACTTTAAATGCATCTTTGGCTGTACATAGACTGGGTATGGATAAAAATAATCAAATTTATATAGCGTTTTTTTGGACACTCAAAGGCGCTTTACAAGACACATAAAAATAAACATTGAACAAAATTAAGGGAGGGAATAGTAAAACAGTGAGTTCTGTAGTGAGTCACAGATTCTCATGGTTGTGGGTTCCAGAGAGCGGGGGCAGCTACGGCAAAGGCTCGATCCCACTAGGTTTGAAGTTAAGTCCTGAGAAGGTTGGAGTCTGTGGATTTGATGGACAATGCTAACCCGCTAGCTCAATGAAAAGGGAAGTGCTCATGGGTGAACTTTTGCCCCATCTCTCTCTGGCTCCCATCGACTTACAAGTACATGAGATATTGTTTTTGTAAATCCAGATACGAGCCGTATGAGGATTGACCAATCAGAAGCCTTCATTTGCGGGAAAACTCCAGCTCGCCTTAGCAATTAGCATCTTAGCATCACGCCTGCCCCTGTTACGATGCATATAAGGAATTGCTATCTTAAGTTCAAATATGCTGCTTTTCGACAGTATCACTACGGTTGCACGGCACGGCCCAGTTCGCGTGCTTTTCCATCAAAAATAGTACCTCCTAGTATGTCCTTTGCGTTGTCAGACCATGTCATTTACACGTGACACGTAACTAGTAACATTGGTGCGGTGCATGGATTTATTATAATATCCGTGATAGCTGGTTATTACCCCCGAGGGGACTCTTCTTACCCCCTGCAGAGCTGGTGTTTAATAGAAAATTCAGCACAGCACGAGTGGTTGTTGAAGCTACTACTGTACTACACTTAACACATCTATCACTGCCCTCAGAAGAGGATCCAGGGTTTAAACTCGTCATATAGCTTTTCTTGGCGCATGCAGGTCCAGACCAGGTCCAGACCAGGACCAGACCAGGTCCAGACCAGGTCCAGATGAGGAGAATACTCCGGTCACTCATTACTCGTTGGTAATCTCCACACTTATGGAAAGGGATTCTTGTACAAATATACACACAACAACTTAAATACAAGCAAAGAACAGAAACACATGAATACTGCAGATAATACGAGATAAAGCACAGTAGCACAGGGAGGACGTTAGCTTAGCTGCTATTGATAGCTAAATGAAGCTAAATGTAGCTAGCTCACTGTGTACAACAGACAATCAAACATGTACACAGTAAATACATTTCAGTGAGAGCTTTAGGGGATTCGTATCTAACCAGTTATTTCAGGATTACCACAGACTAGTCACAAATCCAGAGCAATCTCCTGAAAACTGTGTTGAGCCTCGAGCTGCCTTTGAATTCTTTCTTTGGCCTGAAGAGAGGAACGTGTGGACCTCGTCCACCGACCAGGACCAGGACTTTTGGGGCTTTCTGTGCAATTCCATTTCTCTGGAGTGAGGAGGACGTAATGTAGCCGAAGCAGAGCCGAGCAGAGCAGCCTGTTTTAAAGATGGCGGTTGAGTTGTTTTTCCCAAAGGGTCAGACGTCGCTTCCAGTGACGACACTCGTTGACCAATCAGTGTAAGGCAGTGGGCCGACGTGACGTCATGGCACGGGTACTATGGGGATGGAACCACGGCTGAGGCAGTACGGAAAAGTAAGCAAATCCCCTATACCAGGAGTTGGCAACTAGAAAAGTTCAAAGAGCCATATTTGACCAGAAATACAAAAAACAAATCTGTCTGGAGCCGCGTAAACGTAACTGCCTTGTATAAGGCTTATATGAAAGCAACACCGGCTGTAAGCTGTATTAGCTACTATCAAAGTGAGTAAGTATAGGCTACAAATACATAATATGCATTCATGATTAGTAAGTAAGTAAGTAAGTAATCTTTATTTATATACCGCCTTTCACAGACCAGAGTCACAAAGCGGTTTACAATTGTTATTTTTGGGCCTTTGTCTCTCACTCCACACAGAGTTGGGAGCGGGGTCGCCAGTACATAGGGTTGCCAACCGTCCCTTGAAATACGGAATTGTCCCGTATTATAGAAAAACTGTGTGTCCCGTATTCGATACAGGACGGCTTTTGTCCCGTATTTTTAGAGCCACCTTTATGAAGGTTATTTTGTGTTTTTATTATCAACACTTTTTTTGCTTTTGAATTCTATAAACTGTAACAAAAAAGTATTCAGCGTAAATAAATTCAATGTTTTAAAATTCAGTGTCCAAAAATTCAATGTTGAAAAATATTCAGTGTCCAAAAATTTGTTGCATTTTTTTTTGCTGCTTGAAATGTCATGCTTTATTTCCGGGTAAATCAAGAACAAAGCAATCGATCAGCCAATCCTCCACAGATGTAGCCAGGGCCAGAACATGACTGTCTTGTTCATCTGAACATGGCGTCCACAGCAAACCAGTAATGTGTGTTTTCTCATCATTAGTTGATATGTAACACGCAAACCACTACTGTATGTACTTTCTGAACATGTTTTTACCTTAGCTTATCATTAGCTAGCTCCGCGTAGGTGGATTCTACGTTTTGGCGATTCCCCAAAGCTAATCTTCGCTAATGCTAAGCTAAAATGAACCGCAGGAAAGCCAAGTACACGGGGGTCTGCGGTTCTTGTGTGACATATGTACTATGTTCCAAATTTCAATGTGTATATTATTCTAGCAGTGCAGCAAGGACGAAACCTGCTGTTTTAGAGACAGAGCATGCTAAGGGATTGTTGTTAATTATGTTGTTCATTTTTATGTATCTAGACCTCCGATAATTATTCTATCTTTACTCTTAAATGTTGACATCTTAGTGAAACCAAGATGGAATGAAGGATCGGTTCTTTAGGGAGAAAACAAACCCATGGATTCAATATTAATGCTACAGAGAGGAATCAGACTGATAGATATGGTTTTAATTGAGTATATTTGTAAATCCCACTCTACCAGCCTCCTGTTAAAGACTGGACATGTATTTACATTTACTGTTGACATGTTAAGTTCATGTGTGTGTTTGTAAAGGCATCGTACTTCTGCTCCTCCTCAGAGCGTCTGTTTCTACTCTACTACTGTGTACAGTATTTGTTTTAATTAATTTGACTGGGACAGTACATGTATATGAACATATATGTCGACATGTCTGATTGTAACAAAAGGCTCATTTTAATCCCAGAAGAACCGATTAATTAATGATTTTTTGTGTGAATTTCTTTTCCAGAGGCAGCTGTCTTCCAGAGGCATCATTTCTTCATCCATTTCCATCACCTCCAGCTTCTGTGGATTACCATATAAACTACAACGACCAATATGTTCATTTGTTTTATTAATTACAAGTCATGGATACTGTAGTTAGAACACATCTGTCATTTTCTGAAGACATGCAGCAGCAGTAACAGCAGCAGTAACAGCAGCAGTAGCAGCAGCAGCAGCAGCAGTAACAGCAGCAGCAGCAGTAACAGCAGCAGCAGCAGCAGTAACAGCAGTAACAGCAGCAGCAGTAACAGCAATAACAGCAGCAGCACCAGAAGTAACAGCAGTAACAGCAGCAGTAACAGCAGTAACAGCAGTAACAACAGCAGTAACAGCAGCAGCAGCAGCAGTAACAGCAGCAGCAGTAACAGCAGTAACAACAGCAGTAACAGCAGCAGCAGTAACAGCAGTAACAGCAGCAGCAGTAACAGCAGTAACAACAGCAGTAATAGCAGTAACAGCAGTAACAACAGCAGTAACAGCAGCAGCAGCAGTAACAGCAGCAGCAGCAGCAGTAACAGCAGTAACAGCAGCAGTAACAGCAGTAACAGCAGTAACAACAGCAGTAACAGCAGTAACAGCAGCAGCAGCAGCAGTAACAGCAGTAACAGCAGTAACAGCAGCAGCAGCAGCAGTAACAGCAGCAGCAGCAGCAGTAACAGCAGCAGCAGCAGCAGTAACAGCAGTAACAACAGCAGTAACAGCAGTAACAACAGCAGTAACAGCAGTAACAGCAGCAGCAGCAGCAGTAACAGCAGTAACAGCAGCAGCAGCAGCAGTAACAGCAGTAACAGCAGCAGCAGCAGTAACAGCAGTAACAACAGCAGTAACAGCAGCAGCAGTAACAGCAGCAGCAGTAACAGCAGTAACAGCAGCAGCAGTAACAGCAGTAACAGCAGCAGCAGTAACAGCAGTAACAACAGCAGTAACAGCAGTAACAGCAGCAGCAGTAACAGCAGCAGTAACAGCAGTAACAGCAGTAACAGCAGTAACAACAGCAGTAACAGCAGTAACAGCAGCAGCAGTAACAGCAGTAACAGCAGCAGCAGCAGCAGTAACAGCAGTAACAACAGCAGCAGCAGCAGTAACAGCAGTAACAACAGCAGTAACAGCAGCAGCAGCAGCAGTAACAGCAGTAACAACAGCAGCAGCAGCAGTAACAGCAGTAACAACAGCAGTAACAGCAGCAGCAGCAGCAGTAACAACAGCAGCAGCAGCAGTAACAGCAGTAACAGCAGCAGCAGCAGCAGTAACAGCAGTAACAACAGCAGCAGCAGCAGTAACAGCAGTAACAACAGCAGTAACAGCAGCAGCAGCAGCAGTAACAGCAGTAACAACAGCAGCAGCAGCAGTAACAGCAGTAACAACAGCAGTAACAGCAGCAGCAGCAGCAGTAACAACAGCAGCAGCAGCAGTAACAGCAGTAACAGCAGCAGCAGCAGCAGTAACAGCAGTAACAGCAGCAGCAGCAGCAGTAACAGCAGCAGTAACAGCAGCAGCAGTAACAGCAGTAACAACAGCAGCAGCAGCAGTAACAGCAGTAACAACAGCAGTAACAGCAGTAACAGCAGCAGCAGCAGCAGTAATCGCTGCAGGACCTGTACGTCGCCCGAGCTCGAGGCCGGGCTGGTCGTATCACAGCCGACCCCTCTCACCCTGCACATGGACTATTCCAACCACTCCCCTCAGGCAGGAGGCTGCGGTCCATCAGGACTAGAACCTCCCGCCACAAGAACAGTTTCTTCCCCTCTGCTGTTGGACTCTTGAACACTTCTTAACCTGTCCCCCCGCCCTTTATAAAGTCACTTTACTGCCCATCATACGTCACTTTACTTCACTGTACTGCTGTCACCTTACATTGTGTGCACCATGTGCACTTGTATATTGTAAATAGTAACTGTAACTCTATTTTAAATTTAAATTTATTCTTTAGAAGTGTTTTTTATTCTTATTTTTATTATCTCTTTTTGACTGTTGCACTGAGCCAAAGCAATTTCCAAGTCTGTGACCTCCCGTTACTTACGTTGGCAATAAAAATGATTCTGATTCTGATTCTGATTCTGATTGATTCTGATTCTGAGTAACAGCAGTAACAACAGCAGCAGCAGCAGTAACAGCAGTAACAACAGCAGTAACAGCAGGGGCCTGGACGTCTGCCTCTGCCTGTCTTTTCTACGGTGGACTCATCACAACCTGGAATAAAATAAAATAATTATGATTTAGTTCTTTGTGTGCAATGAAAAGTGATGGATGCGTTTTTTTATCCAACCACACAATCCGTGAGAAACATGTTTCATAGCTTTTATTTAAGTACTACTTCTAATCTTAAATACATTTAAGCCATTAACTCTGACATGATCAGGTCTGTTGGATTTCAAGAGGCAAAAGTAAGTACTCATGACCTTAAATCTGGTCTGTAAGTTCAAGTCCACGCGTCTTCTGTGTCCAGCTTCATGTTCACAGATGTCCCCCTGTCATCAGTAAATGCACATTATCACGTTTGTACTTAATACAAATTACTTTACAACAAAGTGATGCACAAACGAGGGCCATAGCAAATCCATCAATCGCACTAAACACATGCATTATTTACATGAAATATCACATTTTTAAGACTAATGATTACTCTTAAAACAATTGTTATAACAGAGAAAGTATGATACAAAAGCCGCCTGGGTTTGGGTTTTCATAATTACTTCCACAGTTAAGACTGTTAGCATAAGGGAGCTCTCAAAATGACTCCCTGGGCATGACGCTCCATTCTGGGCATCAGCGCAGCTCTACACCCGTGGTTAGCGTGTTAGCATTGGAGCTCAAGGCTGGAGAAAAAGTCCAAAGAAAATCTGTTTAATCACCAAACAGACCTCTGATATAACAATAGAAGGGGCTATTTCCCACCTACAATGTTAATACAATTAAATGTTATGTTCTAATTAAAACGTTAATTCAACTTTTACCTTTACCTTGTCATGGCCGCTCCTCTCTCCGCTCCGTGATCCACGCTACAGCGGGACGCTCACGTACAACAGCACGGCCTGATAATAGTGTGCAGCGTCCGAATCACCATCAGAATGAGTCCACTCAGTTACTCACTCACTATAGTCCCGCACGGTATAGTGCGGACATTCAGATAAAGCCAAAGTCATGTTCTGGCCCTGGCTACATCTGTGGAGGATTGGCTGATCGATTGCTTTGTTCTTGATTTACCCGGAAATAAAGCATGACATTTCAAGCAGCGAAAAAAAATGCAACAAATTTTTGGACACTGAATTTTAAAACATTGAATATTTTGGACACTGAATTTTAAAACATTGAATTTATTTACACTGAATACTTTTTTGTTACAGTTTATAGAATTCAAAAGCAAAAAAAAGTGTCGATAATAAAAACACAAAATAACCTTCATAGTATGTACGTATGTATCTTTGAATGTGTGTATGTACGTATATATCTTTGCATGTGTGTATGTATACACCGTAAGTGCAGTCTGCAACATTACAATACACAAAAGTATATCCAAAAACAAAGAAATGTAAATTTTACTAATAAATGTATAGTTTTTGCTTGAATGAATGCAATCAATCAAAATCCAATCCACTTCAGATTCATTTTATTTGCCGTTTGCAGTAAAAACACCACATTGGAATACATCTTCTGCCAGAGGGAAGAAGCTGGAACAGGGCTTTCCCAGGGTGGCCAGAAGAATCATTGATAATTTTAAGAGCTTTGTTTAAACGTCTGGATTCATAAAGAACCTCCAGAACAGGAAGCTCGCCTCTCTCGGGCCTCTCTCGGGCCTCACAGCCCACGGTCCTCTTTGCAGAGCGGAGCACCTTGTTTAAAGCTCTCTTTTCTTTATCTGTGATGTTTCCAAACCACACAGACACAGAACCAACAAGTAAACTCTCAATGGTGCAGCCATAAAAGTTAAGCAGAATCTTAGAGTTAGTGGTAAATTCTCTAAGTTTTCCACATTTGAATATTGAAATAGCATATTTTATAAAAGTTTCTACATAAAACAAAAGTAACTAATACAAACATGTCTGCCTCCTATCTGTGGATACACAAAACAGTGGCTCAGTTTTCCTTGTGTCCTCAGGCAAGACACTTACTGTAGGCCATGTCCACACGTAGACGGGTATTTTTAAAACCTAATACTCTCCCTCCTCCGTTTATAGAATAATTTGTATACACATTACTTCGTTTTCAAAAAAAAAACTCTTCCACAGATAATCTAATATCATTCAGGACAGTCCTCTGAGTCCTGGTTTAGTCCTGGTTTAATCCTGGTTTAGCTCTTGTTTTGTTGGTTTTCGAGCGCGGGCCCCTGTGACCACTTTGCTGCTCTCTGATGTGGAGCGAGGATGTTCGCTGAACCCACCGCTGAACCCACCGCTGAACCCACCGCTGAACCCACCGCTGAACCCACCGCTGAACCCACCGCTGAACCCACCGCTCCCGCGCCGCAGCATGAGCTGGTTTTCACGGCAGTAAGATTCATGCTTCAACGTTTGACGTCAAAGCAGATTTGTTGTTGTTTGAGCATATTTTGCCCTGCAAAAACACAGAACTTTGGTTATCTCTGTCTACACGCAAATGCATCAACAGAGTTTTCAAAAATCTGCTCTTTGCCCAGAGTTTTTTAAATATATCTGTTTATGGTGCGTTGTCATGTGGATGACAGGTGCAAACGAAGACAAATATCTTCGGTTTAGCAGAGACTCGGCAACGTGTGGACGGGGCCTGAACCCCACTCTGCCTGAAGCCCCCATTGAAACACCAAGGCTGTCTGTGACAGTGGACTCCTGCAGGAGGATCAATGAAAGGCAGCTCTAATTCCCAATCCCCCCGACCCAGAAATGGGCAAAGGAGATGTTAAAAGCCAGAGAATAAGGATGTGGAGAAGTATAGAGCCTGGTTATTGGTCCGGTTATACAAATATGTCCAAAGCACAACAGGACATCTCTCTTCAATCCATCTGGGAATTTTTCATCCTCTTTATCAGTCCATATCTGTCAGAGAGCTGCCACCCAATGCTCATAACACCAGTTGCTCAAGAACGATTGCAAACTTTAATGGGAGCAGATGACATGAGTTGTGGGGGAATCGAACCAACAACCATTAGGTTCTGTCGTCAAAAAAGATTTGACTGACGTGTTCAGAATTTGATACAGAAATAAGGCCAAGAATGCAAGAGTTAAAAATAGAACATTTAATTCTCTTTACAATTAAATATCGATACAAAACCCTTGGAGCCATTAATTCTCTAAAACTAACCCTATGCTGAGCCATCCTAAAAACTTTCCCTCCAGGCGTGAAAATGTGCAGAGAACATGCAGGCGCTCTGCCATGTTCTCTGTCTCTATCCCTGCTCTGACTGACTCCAAGCCTCCAGCCTAAGCATAAAAAGAGCAGATGTCCAGGAAGAAGGGGGCGTGTAGTATCAGGCAGCTTCCGGTCCAGGGTCCGGCCTTTCCTCCGTCTGCCAGACCTAAACAGAAATCATTCATGCACTACCCCTCCCTAATTCTATAGAAATATTACTTCCTTGAGATAAGACAGGAGGCTTTTCAAGGTCCACCTCCTTCTTCAAACAACGAAAGGATTAGCAGAATCCCCCCAGATTAACTATCATTAACTCATATTTCTGCACTTTTGGACTACCAAGGAACAAGGGGAGACCAGGTCTTTTTGCTTGGGAAAGAGACAGAGTTCAATTCCGGGTCAATCAAATTCACATCTGCCTTTAGTCTATATTTAATACAACATTTCCAAGACCAATGCTCCACCAACTCATAGCTCGAACACTCTGGAGGAGCTGCAGACATCCACAGCTCAGGGGTAAATACTAGTCAACACTACACAGATCTGGCCTTTATTTACTAGTGGTAAATAGAACGAAATATTCCTGAGGACCCAGAGCACTGAAGACCCAGGGCACTGAGGACTCAGAGCACTGAGGACCCAGAGCACTGAGGACCCAGAGCACTGAAGACCAGAGCACTGAGGACCCAGAGCACTGAGGACTCAGAGCACTGAGGACCCAGAGCACTGAGGACCCAGATCACTGAGGACCCAGAGCACTGAGGACCCAGAGCACTGAGGACCCAGAGCACTGAGGACCCAGAGCACTGAAGACCAGAGCACTGAGGACCCAGAGCACTGAGGACTCAGAGCACTGAGGACCCAGAGCACTGAGGACCCAGAGCACTGAGGACCCAGAGCACTGAGGACCCAGAGCACTGAGGACCCAGAGCACTGAGGACCCAGAGCACTGAGGACCCAGAGCACTGAAGACCAGAGCACTGAAGACCAGAGCACTGAAACCCCAGAGCACTGAGGACCAGAGCACTGAGGACCAGAGCACTGAGGACCAGAGCCGCTGGTGAGAGTTGGGTTGTGTGTTTTCTCTGTGCTGTGCTTTTACCTCTGTATAAAGTACAGCTCTACATAATCTGATGTCTGTAATTTTCAGGAGTCCCTAAACCAAAGGTAGCAGTGCTCTGCGTTGGTCCTGATGCAGTTTCCTTTGCTGTGGAGCCACATCCGTCTCCTCGACCTGGTGATCGAGTACAGTGCTGCAGAACAGAGGGGCACAGGAGTCCACAGAGACTCCCCCTCTGTGGACATCACAGGGCTGTGTCCTGGGACAGACCACACCTTCACCATCACACGGAGGACACAGAGCTCACAGACCTGTGTTTGTGTCGTCACAGGTCAGAATGACAAGATCTACACTTACTTTATTATTAGAAGTATTCTCATTAATTTGCTTTAAAACCTCTGCAGCACCTGCCTCCTCAATTGTTATCAATAAGTGACATCAGAACTGAGAGTGTGAATCTGTCCTGGGAGCCCCCTGCTGGAGAAGTGCAGAACTATAGTGACCTGTTCCAGTGGAGAAGATGTCCAAGAATTCCAAACTGAGGAAACCAGTGTGACCATCAGAGACCTGAGGCCGGGACGGCAGTACCTGTTCTCTGTGTGTGCACAGCTCCAGAACAGGCTCCAGAGTGAGGCTGCAGAGACCTCCACTCGCACAAGGAAGTCTCCATCTTTGAACTTGACAACTGCAATTAGATTACAACATAATCCTTAAACTTGTTTCCACAGAAACATACGTGGAGTCTGCACTTGAGGATTTGGATCTGGAAATCCATCACAACAAGAAGCTTTGTCTAAATAAGATTCTGCAAATCGATGAGAGGACGATGACTGAAAACAATGTGATGTCAAACAAAGACGTTGCTTGGTATTTTCTCAAAAAACTGATGATGGTAAATGTTAAAGCGAGAAATGTAAAATGTACTTTAAGTGAAACAAACTTTGTTGAAAGTTCTGACATCTCGACCTTAGATCTTGAAAATGTATTGAGGAGTTTAACCTCTGCTTGCACCGTTAATCCTCTTGACATAATAACAGCTCTGTTTCTGTGCTCTGATAGCTAGTGATGGCAATATGAAGCCCCATGAAGCCTTGAGGGATCGCAGCCTATTACTCGGCCCATGAGTCGAAGGCTCAAGGTGAATCATGCTCCACTACGCCATCATGTGGACAAAGAAATACATAACACTCTTAAGTGCTTACAATGAATGGTGAGATCTAATGTTAAAATGTATATTTACAATCTATGGTCTAACGTGTTGTGTTTGAAATGATGCTTCATGAACTATGAACTACTTGAGTCTTTCAGTCAATTGTGTTGATACAACAAACACATCCAAAGTAATACAGTTCTACAGAAAGTGATTAATGGAGGAAAAACTACCAAGAGGTGGATTAATTAAACACAACAAACCATTTATTCCCAATAAATAAATACATTTACTTTGCAACACAAAATGTATTATGGGTAGACCAGGATTCGAACGCTATATCTTCTGCTTCGGAGTCCGTCATAGACCGACTGCGCCACACAGCTGTTGTGAAATGTATTATCCAGCGTATTATTACTAATAACTTGAAGCCTTGATATATGAGGTTTTACTAAAGTGAAACGTTTTTAATTGTATTTCATATGAAGTAGTTTCTCTATACTTAGTACAGGACTGCTCCACACACACACGCACACACACGTACCCACACACACGTACGCACACACATGTACGCACACAGAGGCAGACGGGGACAGCCAATACAGTCTATGGTACAGCCGCGGATCACAAAGCACCTGTCAAAGCAATGCACTCTCCGAACGATATGAAGCACTATATGAACCGTCACGGGGTGCGGCCGCTACGCGAGGCTTCGAACGTCACCAACACACGCCTCGAACCACGCTTAAAAAAATACGCCCCTTTTTTACTCGGTACACGCTTCAAAGACCCGGCACGCTCAGCACATCACTACTGATAGCTTTGTGCAGCAGGAACTGTCACTCAAAATGTCACACTGATGCTGTGGGCTTTGAGAGCCATTGTCAAACAGTACAGACCTAAATCTCTCTCTGAAACCAAAGGCTTCAAAGAAGAAAGTGTTGTTCACTCTGAAATCCCAATGATCTCGTTCGTGAGACTTGGTAAATGCTCTTTGTCCAAGTCTGAGATTCTAAACAAACTCCTGAGCAACCCCCAGCAAAACCACGACACCTTTGTGCAGCGCAACATGCCGTGTGGCGATAGTCCAAGAATAATCTCCAATGGACTCGCGGAACTTACTTGATACCTTCCCTGTGGAAAGAAAAACATTGACATCTTTGATGAACCAGTGGCAGTCGTTAACCTCCGTGGGGATATTACTAACTTTGAAACTCAGTTTTCCTTTCTCTGTCAAGTGTCTTCAGCAGTTTTTTGTGTTGTACAATTCTTTAGAATATGAATGGAAGCAATTGGAAATGTTGAAAAGCAAGGCAGATTAGACAGTGTGGTTCTCCCATCCCTATACAAGCGTAATTTTAACCCGGGCCCTCTCGGGAAGTCATTTATTTCTGCACACCCACACATACACGTTTTTGTTACCTGGTGGGTCCCTTTGACAGGGCCGTTCAGAATGGGACCCATAGACATAATCTTTTTTACTGGGACTACTTTAAGTAATACAAAACAGTCAATAGAAAACAAACAACTCTTTTAAAGGAATTTTATTTTAGATTTTTTTTTTCGAATTGCAGTGATTCTATTTTTGACATAGAATTTAATGCCACTCCATGTCCGATGTCTAAGGTCATCTGGTGAGGCATTAATGCAGGCCAGGCCAGGCCAGGCCAGGCAGTGAGACTTCCCAGGGACTTTTCCAGTCTGTATGAAAGGTGTCATGGTCTTCTCCACAGCCTTCACCTCAGATACAGACCATGGCTTTCTCTAACGTTCTAGGGAGAGAAATAAAAATATATTAGCAATATACACTCCCAGGGTTAGGACCAAGCAGCCTGGCTGTAATCCCCCACCTGGTACACTTACCAGAAGGGGAACTGCCACTACCATGGGGTGCATCTGGATGAATGGTTGAAGGTTCTCCGCTTGAAGTTTCTTTTAGCCCGTCCGTTTGTGAGAGGATCTCTACTGCTCTCCCTGTCGCACAGAAAATAAAAATACAAGTGGCCTTTAGGGGAAAAAAATTATACATATTTTAATAATATCAAGAATTACCTTCAGGCTCAATTTGTATCTGGTCGAGGCTCTTTCCTTTGAATTCCGTCACTCTTCCCTGCTCCATGGCCATCAACACTTTGCTGATTTTGGCCAGCTCCAGTGTCCCGTCTGGTAGTCTGTAATATTGTCTGTGGATGCGAATGTCATGGCCGAGGAAGTTGGCTAGTATGTCCATTTCATTCTCTTTCATATTGAGAACTGTAGACATAGTAGCTATGTGCTTTCTAAGTTTGGTTGAGGATAGTATCTCTGGATGCACCGCACCACATTCTTTGGCTACCTGGCGTAGGGAGTCTGATCCCCTGATGTGGGTGTCTGCGCCCGGGCGGGAGAAGAAGTATGGGTTATGGTCAGAGATGGAACAGGCCCTTCTGTTCTCCACCAGCACCTCCATCCAAGCAATCATTTCAGGAGTCAAAAGAACCGGCACTTTCCGACTTCTTTTCCCTTTAATTTCAATGCGTTGAAAATGCTGACACAGCTTTTTCTCAAGTTCGGACAGTCCCAGAGCCATGTCAGAATGGATCCCAGTCTTACTTTTTAAGGTAAACGCTGTCAGTGGCATCTTTGAAACCTCACCTTCCCTTCTTCGATTGGAAATAATGACCTCACAAAGAGTCAAAACTGCCAGTTTAGACCAATGCTTAGAGGTTGGCTCACTTATTAGGGTTTGCACATATTCAGGTCGACATACCTCAATATGTGCATGCATGGCTCTAACGTCCTCAGTCAGAGGGAGCAGGTCCGGAGTGTTCCACTTGGCTTGCCGGAGGGTCTGTAGGGCAGCAGAAGAAACACAGACGTCCCACCTCTTCTCAAAAAGCAGCCGGCTTCGTTGGAGGTTTTTAATAAATAGTTCATCAACACAATGCTCCATTTTTGAGTCACATTCAAGAATATCTGCTTTCTGAGGCTATGGCCGAGTTTGAGGGCCAAGGATGGAGTCTTGTATTGATTTGTTTCCTCATCATATCCAGCCACAGACCTGACTGCATCAATCACATGGTTAAAGTTGGAAGGAATAAAGAAATCCTTCATTGTTTTCAGTTTCCCTGCGGTTTTTGCTTCGTTAATTAACCTACCGACTTCTCTCATTTTCTGCCTAATGTAATCATGCTTAGTCTTATCATGCCCGTGTTTTAAGTACAGGTGCTCTCCGAGTCTCAGAATCCCCTTTTCTGCTTTGACAACACCCGTGACCTCATCCTGATGCATTGCCCAAATTAAAGAGCACAGCTTTTTGCTGATGCCCTCCGGTACAGGCTGGGCTAGGGAGCAGAGGGACTGGACCCTACTTCTACCTGGTTTAGCCTGGGCATCTTTCTGTGAAAGCCGGCACCTGGCCACATGCCTCCTCAGCGACTTTCGCTTAAGCAATGCCCCACAGTCTATACAGTGCAAAAACTCACTGGATTTGGCTGTTTAGCTGGGACTAAAGTTTGATCAAATCAAACTGAAGTTTACGTGCTTTAGATTTCACAGGTAGAGCCAATGCTCTGGCTACGTCACTTTCATTTCCATGTTTTCTAGTCAAATGACGGGACATTTTGTGGCAGGACATTGAACAGTAGAGGCAGAAGTGCCTCTTGCTGTAAACTCGCCCCCCATTTTTCTTCTTTTGCAGCTGCATGATAACAATCTTATTTGCCTTTGGTTCGTCACTTTCCGAGTCTTGAAGAAAAGTGTTTTTGATTTTTCATTTTCCATACTTTTTTACAGGTTTCTTCTTGACAGTTAAATCGTCAGAATCTGAGTCGACTTCATCAATTAGGGACTCTTGACTAAGCTGCACAAACAACAAATAATTTGTAATAATTCTATATAACAATTTGAAGTCATGACTTGTAGTCAGCACTTACCAGTGGTTTGTAAGCGTGCGCTTCAGTGTGCTCCTCCATGATTTCTTGCAGCCTAATGAACCACACACTTGCACCTTTTTCTAGCCTGACACCTGATTTCCTCTGTTGTGCTGCTCCATGATTGGCTCCAGCCTCTGTTGTGCTGCTCCATGATTGGCTCCAGCCTCTGTTGTGCTGCTCCATGATTGGCTCCAGCCTGCTGGACTGAAATTGCCCCAGTGTGCCCCTCCTTGATATCCCGCAACCCACCACCAGGGTTCCGACACATAACACACTTTTTTCAGGAAAGTAAACCTCCAGGGGTCCTTTCCATATTTTTACAGAGACTGCATAAGGACCGTTAGAAAAGCATTACCCATTGATTATTAAGCTTGGACCAGTGGGGTCCGGTGTTCGGGCCCCACCACGTAAAACCAGTCCCCATGACGTGAGTGGAATCTCAGGTTATGGAACCCACCAGGAGTTGAAAACAAGTGCACACATACACACATACAAGCACACCCACACACATTCACACATACACACATTCATACACACACATATACACACACACACACACACATACACACATTCACACATACAGACACACAAACAGTGTTGTCAGTAGAAAATAAAAGGCGTAACAAGTATAAAGGTAAACAATGCTTTCCGTGTGTAACGCCCTGTGCTGCCCCCAGAGGGAGGCAGAGAGTTTACTGTTATTCCCCAAGTTTGAAAATCCTCAGCTGCAAACACAGACAACTGCAAAGAGCGTTTATGACCATTACAATGTAAAAAAACAATATATAATATATTTTTAGAGACATTTATTATTCAATTATTAGCTTTGGGTTCATTGATAATAGCGAACGCAACTATTGGGTTCTCGGTGATTGACGAGCGCGTCAATCACCTCGACATCATGCACTCAACATCATGAGGTCACCCCCCCCCCCCCCCCACCCACTGTTTTGTCAGTGTCTGGGCACGCGCCGTCGGGCTTCGCCCAGGCATTACTCGTTGGAAAAGAAATAGGCCCTGACCTCAGTTGGGGCTCGTGCCTAATTAAAGCCTCAAGTGGCGTTGAACGGCCCTCGCCACACCGCGTGACTCCCCACGCCCCGCGCGGCTACCCGCCCCGTGCGACTCCCCAAACCGCGCGCACGAGTTGCGGCGTACAAATCAGACTTTACATGTGATTCTGTTTCCACATACAATCTGTAAGCGTGTCCATATATATGTAGTCTCCATTGGATGACCATGTGACGCACCATCTTCCTAAAGCCCCGATGGGAGCCACACTATGATCAATGATTGTGTGTCTCTATTGAAAAACTAAACCTTATTCTCCCCATGTAATACTGGACTCAGTCTGTAGGGGGTGCTTATGCAGAAATTTCATGTTTTACACTTTCAGTTTACCCAAACTCGAGAGTTGAACTATCACATCAAATTTCATCAATCAGACTTTGCATGTGCAAACATCGGTCATTTACTTTGAATAATAGCGACGCCTACGAATACATTTTTTAGTCTTATACCAAAGACATCAAAATAATTCATTTGTTGCTAGAAAAAAAATAATAATAAAAGAATATGGTGAGATTTTGTGCATGCTCAGTGGGTCAAATACTGTGTGAGGTCAAACAACAGAAAAAATAAATGCGCTGTGTCCCCTATGTAAAAGTTTTACTCAGCCTGTAGGGGGCGCTAATGGGACAATGTAATTGTTCACACTTTCAGGCGACCTAGGCCCAGGAGTTGAACAACCGAGTCAAGTTTAGTGCAAATCAGACTTACTAAATGCCATTCTCACCTATGTAAAACTTGACTCAGTCTGTAGGGGGCGCTACTGCTGCAATTTAACGTTTAACACTTTCAGTTTACCCAAAACTTGAACAAGCGAATCAAATTTGGTGCAAATCGGACTTGGTTTGTGCAAAAGGGAGCTATGTTTCTATCGTCAACATGGGGAAAAAAGGTCACATTTTGCCACTCCGCTGCTCAAACAACGTTTCACTGATAGTGATAGTCACTAATAACTGAAGTTATTTTGATGGCACATGTGTTGAGATGATGTGGAGCGATTTTCGACCAAATCTGTGAAACGGCCGAGGCTGGTTTAAGGTTTGTGCGAGGTGTACAATTGCCACAGACAATGAATGGGGAGAGTTTGTTGTCGCCATGGCAACAGGGTAAAAAATAAGCCTTGGGCCCTATTGACTTTTTGAATCAAGAGGGCAAAACAGATTTATGTGCAAAATTTCAAACATTTTGAAAAAACAAAATTTGAAAATGCCCATATAAAACTTTGAAATAGTCTGTAGGGGGCGCTAATATGTCAATTTGAATCATTTCACTTTCAAATGACCTAGACCCTTGCGTTGAACAATGTATTAAAGTTTTGTGCAAATTGAAGTTTGTTTGTGCAAACGGCAGCAAATTTAATACTGTCAAAAACGGCCAATAAACACTCACATTTTACCGCTCCGCTGCTCAAACAATGTTTCACTGATCAAAAATGTGGAGCGAATTTGAGGCCAATCGGTGAAACGGCCGAGGGGGAGCCTTTCCAACCGACACTTGTGAAAAGGATCCCTTTTCATTTTTCCATTTTGCAGTGAAATGTATGGACTTCCTGTTTGTCAGAGGGCGGAGCCATGGTAACATTTTGGTCGTATCTTGACTTGAGGAACATGTGTACCGAATGTAATGACTCTACGACAAACTTGACCTCTGAAACTCCCATTGGCTGTTGTAGGTGGCACTGTTCTGGCATTTTTTGAGTCCCATAAAAATAAACACCAAAATATCAAATTTTTCACCAGGTCTGATGTTTGGGCAAAATTTTACAACTTTTCAGTCATGTTCAGGGGGTGAAATTAAGGCTCAAAGTGCAGAATTTGACATCTCTGGAGCAAAAACAATAGGCCCTTTCCCCGTTCGGGGCTCGGGCCTAAATAAATAAATAAACAAGGAATTATTTTTTCGACGTCTCGAGCAAAAACAATATAGGTTTCAATGGCACGTGATACATCATTTTAAAGCTTTTGAGTTTACGCACGCAACCGTCACGTCGGGGTGAGTCACGCACCGCCGCATTTGTTTTCACCATTGTGAAAGCAATAGTAATAATAAACATAAAAACACAGTAATACGTCTCTGATGCTGAGACCAAGCTCCAAATTAAAGTTTATTTCATAAGCGACAAAGACAAATGAGCTTCAAGAACCAGCAATGAACCAGTGAGAAACCAGCAATGAACCAGCAATGAACCAGCAATGAACCAGTAATGAACCAGTGATGAACCAGTGATGAACCAGCGATGAACCAATGATGAACCAGCGATGAACCAATGATGAACCAGTAATGAACCAGTGATGAACCAGTGATGAACCAGTAATGAACCAGTGAGGAACCAGCGATGAACCAGTAATGAACCAGTGATGAACCAGCAATGAACCAGCAATGAACCAGCAATGAACCAGTGAGTAACCAGCAATGAACCAATGATGAACCAGTAATGAACCAGTGATGAACCAGTGATGAACCAGTAATGAACCAGTGATGAACCAGTGATGAACCAGTAATGAACCAGTGAGGAACCAGTAAGGAACCAGGACCAGCTTCAGTGTCTTTGGTCTCACTGTCTCCATCTTGTGGTCAAAGTTAAACAAAGCATCTAAAGCAAAGCAGTTTTACTAAATACATTATTTTTTAGGGTCTGAACCAGGTCTGAACCAGGTCTGAACCAGGTCTGAACCAGGTCCGAACAAGGTCTGAACCAGGTCCGACCCAGGTCTGACCCGGGTCAGAACCAGGTCTGAACCGGGTCCGAACCAGGTCTGAACCGGGTCCGACCCAGGTCTAAACCGGGTCCGACCCAGGTCTGACCCGGATCTGACCCAGGACCCTCACAGTCGGTCCGTCCGTCGAGAGCCTCTTTTGACCTGAAACAAGACAAAGTTCAAAGGTTAGAATCAGTAAAGGGTTCATCAGTGACAAAATGTCTGTCTCTGCTTTGTCCATGTTCCTGTTTGAGTCTGTGATACAGCAGAGAACTCTGTAGTAGTAGTAGTAGTAGTAGATTCAGATTCAGATTCATTTTATTTGGCATTTGCAGTAAAAAAACCACATAGGAATACATTAGCAAAAAAGTCTCCAGTGTGCACAGACAAATACAGACATAAAACAACATTAAAAGACAGAAATAGTAGTAGTAGTAGTAGTAGTGGAAGTAGTAGTAATAGTAGTAGTAGTAGTAGTAGTCCTACCTTGCAGTACAATGGGAAGATGTACAGCAGCTTCAGCAGGAGAATCATCAGGACCCTGATGATCAGGTCTGAGTCTAAAGCTGCAACAAAAAAAAACAACATTTCTCTTTTTCCTTTTTCATAAAAAACACTTTCTTTTTATTTTCAGAAACTGAACTGTGAAGGGTGATGTCACACTTTCTCTAACTGACACTTTGGACTGTGAAGAGTGATGTCACACTTTCTCTAACTGACACTTTGGACTGTGAAGGGTGATGTCACACTTTCTCTAACTGACACTTTGGACTGTGAAGGGTGATGTCACACTTTCTCTAACTGACAGTTTGGACTGGTGCTCACAGTGTTCATGTGACGGTCATGTGACGGCCCTGTGACGGTCATGTGACTGTCATGTGAGGTTCATGTGACGGTCCTGTGACGGTCATGTGACGGTCATGAGACGGTCATGTGACGGTCATGTGACTGTCATGTGACGGTCATGTGACTGTCATGTGACGGTCATGTGACGGTCCTGTGACGGTCTTGTGACTTTCATGTGACGGTCATGTGATGGTCATGTGACTGTCATGTGAGGTTCATGTGACGGTCATGTGACGGTCATGTGACGGCCCTGTGACGGTCATGTGACTGTCATGTGAGGTTCATGTGACGGTCCTGTGACGGTCATGTGACGGTCATGTGACGGTCATGTGACGGTCCTGTGACGGTCATGTGACTGTCATGTGACGGTCATGTGACGGTCCTGTGATGGTCCTGTGATGGTCCTGTGACGGTCCTGTGACGGTCCTGTGACGGTCATGTGACGGTCTTGTGACTTTCATGTGACGGTCCTGTGACGGTCATGTGACGGTCCTGTGACGGTCATGTGACGGTCCTGTGACGGTCATGTGACGGTCCTGTGACGGTCATGTGACGGTCCTGTGAAGGTCATGTGAATGTCATGTAACGTTCATGTGACGGTCCTGTGACGGTCATGTGACGGTCTTGTGACTTTCATGTGACGGTCCTGTGACGGTCATGTGAAGGTCATGTGACGGTCCTGTGAAGGTCATGTGACGGTCATGTGACGGTCATGTGACGGTCCTGTGACGGTCATGTGACTGTCATGTGACGGTCTTGTGACTTTCATGTGACGGTCCTGTGACGGTCCTGTGACGGTCATGTGACGGTCTTGTGACTTTCATGTGACGGTCCTGTGACGGTCATGTGACGGTCCTGTGACGGTCATGTGACGGTCCTGTGAAGGTCATGTGAATGTCATGTAACGTTCATGTGACGGTCCTGTGACGGTCATGTGACGGTCTTGTGACTTTCATGTGACGGTCCTGTGACGGTCATGTGACGGTCATGTGACGGTCATGTGACGGTCATGTGACGGTCCTGTGACGGTCATGTGACGGTCCTGTGACGGTCATGTGACGGTCATGTGAAGGTCATGTGACGGTCCTGTGAAGGTCATGTGACGGTCATGTGACGGTCCTGTGACGGTCATGTGACGGTCCTGTGACGGTCATGTGACGGTCCTGTGACGGTCATGTGACGGTCATGTGACGGTCCTGTGACGGTCATGTGACGGTCCTGTGACGGTCATGTGACGGTCCTGTGACGGTCATGTGACGGTCATGTGAAGGTCATGTGACGGTCCTGTGAAGGTCATGTGAAGGTCATGTAACGTTCATGTGACGGTCCTGTGACGGTCCTGTGACGGTCATGTGACGGTCATGTGACGGTAGAGTATAGGCGTACCTCCCAGCCTCAGCTCCAGTCTCTCGCTCTCGGAGGTGAAGCTGTGGTTGAACACCTGTAGGTGGTAAACACAGGTGTAGTTTCCTTTGTGGGCGGGGCCAGTGTGATTGAACAGGAAGTGGGCAGAGTGATTGACAGCAGGCAGGGTGTGGTTCCCAGAGGGAGAGAGCAGCTGGAAGGAGCCTCCTGGGAACTGAGGCTTCACCGAGCACTGGACCAAGAACTGAGACCCCAACTGCACACGCACTGCCTGGACCTCCACCTGGACCTCCACCTGGGAGACCCCCACCGTCACCACGAGGGACAGGATTGGACGATTCAGTAAGTCTGTGGAGAGACAGGATTGGACGATTCAGTAAGTCTGTGGAGAGACAGGATTGGACGATTCAGTAGGTCTGTGGAGAGACAGGATT
Organism: Knipowitschia caucasica; assembly: GCA_964034765.1. NCBI lineage: Eukaryota > Metazoa > Chordata > Actinopteri > Gobiiformes > Gobiidae > Knipowitschia > Knipowitschia caucasica. Next base: position 35,490,074 of record OZ035839.1, read on the forward strand.
GGACGGTTCAGTAAGTCTGTGGAGAGACAGGATTGGACGGTTCAGTAAGTCTGTGGAGAGACAGGATTGGACGGTTCAGTAAGTCTGTGGAGAGACAGGATTGGACGATTCAGTAAGTCTGTGGAGAGACAGGATTGGACGGTTCAGTAAGTCTGTGGAGAGACAGGATTGGACGGTTCAGTAAAGAACACTTCATGTTAAACCTCTGTCCGTGTACCTCAGTAAGTATTTCCTCTCTCCATTCCTCCCTCTCCTCTCTCTCTCCTCTTTCCTCTCCTCTTTTCTTTCCTGTACTCTCCTTCCTCCTCTCCTTCTCTCTCCTCTCCTCCTCCTCCTCTCTCCTCTGTCGCTTCTTCCTGGATGTTAAATGTTGTGTGTTTAGTCTCGGATCATTAAGATGAAAGATGAAGGGTCAGACTTGTACCTGAGCACACCAGTTCCACTCCTTTGGAGGAGGTGGAGTCTTCCTCCGAGATACACTCTCTCAGAGAGGCGCTCCACAGACAGTACGATAAGACCCCCCACACCGGGCTCTTTGGAAAGTCCCATCTCTCCTTCTGCTTCACTGCAGAGCCACAGCCCAGGTCTCTGCAGGCGGCAGCTGTCTCCATCAGAGTCCAGATGTCAAAGGACGTCTTCACACGTCTCCAGTCTCCTCTGTGTCTGAGCTCCAGGATCCCATCACAGCGACCGGACCCTCCCACCAGCCTGACAGGCTCTGGACACAAGAGGGAGGAGAGTTAAGCCCCGCCCCCTCACCTGAGCCCCGCCCCTCTCACCTGAGCACCGCCCCCTCACCTGAGCCCAGCCCCCTCACCTGAGCACCGCCCCCTCACCTGAGCACCGCCCCCTCACCTGAGCCCCGCCCCTCTCACCTGAGCACCGCCCCCTCACCTGAGCCCCGCCCCTCTCACCTGAGCACCGCCCCCTCACCTGAGCCCCGCCCCCTCACCTGAGCACCGCCCCCTCACCTGAGCACCGCCCCCTCACCTGAGCCCCGCCCCTCTCACCTGAGCACCGCCCCCTCACCTGAGCCCCGCCCCTCTCACCTGAGCCCCGCCCCCTCACCTGAGCCCCGCCCCTCTCACCTGAGCACCGCCCCCTCACCTGAGCCCCGCCCCTCTCACCTGAGCACCGCCCCCTCACCTGAGCCCCGCCCCCTCACCTGAGCCCCGCCCCTCTCACCTGAGCACCGCCCCCTCACCTGAGCCCCGCCCCCTCACCTGAGCACCGCCCCCTTACCTGAGCAGGTGATGTTCACACTGGGTCCAGAGGAGCAGGTCTTGGGTCTGGAGCGGGGACAGTCCATCAGAGCAGACTCATGGCCTTCACAGTGGAACGTCTGCCCCACAGGAGAGCGCGCCCCCTGGAGGAAAGAAGGAGCGCCACAGTCCAGCTCCCTGCACAGCACCTCTGCTCCCCTCAGGTCCAAGGCCCCTTCACAGACCGAGGTCCAGGACTGGTCCCAGATCTGCAGTGATCCAGAGCAGAGACCAGAGCCTCCAACCAGCCGCACAGACTCTGAGACACAGAGGACCGGACTTTGGAGAATGGACTCAGTCATTTCAACAACTCTCACTTAATATAAAAGCCAGCGCACAAATGTATCAGAGATGAGACCTAAAGTGTGACCTCTGCTTTCACAAACTCTGATCCCAAGACCGAGACAATAATGCCCAGTCCATGGATTATCTCAGGCCTGACGCCACGTTACGCTCTGGAGCATTTTGTCTCATCTGTAAAACATGATCTCATTCTCAGGAAAGTATGAAGTGTTTGTGTCTGGGTTAAGGTTTGGGTCGACTGTTGACTGTTAAGTTTTACAAAAATGCATTGATAATAATAACAATAATAATAATAATAATAATAATAATTTATGTGTGGGACTGCTCAAACTTAAAACTGGAGAGATATTCACAGATGTTTAGAATCAGTATGTAACGAGGAACTCTATAGCCAATGCTAAGTCTGTAACCAATGCTAACTCTACAGCCAATGCTAACTGTATAGCCAATGCTAACTCTATAGCCAATGCTAAGTCTGTAACCAATGCTAACTCTACAGCCAATGCTAACTGTATAGCCAATGCTAACTCTATAGCCAATGCTAACTCTATAGCCAATGCTAACTCTACAGCCAATGCTAACTGTATAGCCAATGCTAACTGTATAGCCAATGCTAACTCTATAGCCAATGCTAACTCTAAAACCAATGCTAACTCTAAAACCAATGCTAACTCTAAAACCAATGCTAACTTTATAGCCAATGCTAACTCTATAGCCAATGCTAACTCTATAGCCAATGCTAACTCTACAGCCAATGCTAACTCTAAAACCAATACTAACTCTAAAACCAATGCTAACTTTATAGCCAATGCTAACTCTATAGCCAATGCTAACTCTATAGCCAATGCTAACTCTACAGCCAATGCTAACTGTATAGCCAATGCTAACTGTATAGTCAATGCTAACTCTACAGCCAATGCTAACTCTAAAACCAATGCTAACTCTACAACCAATGCTAACTCTAAAACCAATGCTAACTTTATAGCCAATGCTAACTCTATAGCCAATGCTAACTTTATAGCCAATGCTAACTCTATAGCCAATGCTAACTCTATAGCCAATGTGTAACTCTATAGCCAATGCTAACTCTACAGCCAATGCTAACTGTATAGCCAATGCTAACTGTATAGCCAATGCTAACTCTATAGCCAATGCTAACTCTATAGCCAATGTGTAACTCTATAGCCAATGCTAACTCTACAGCCAATGCTAACTGTATAGCCAATGCTAACTGTATAGCCAATGCTAACTCTATAGCCAATGCTAACTCTACAGCCAATGCTAACTCTACCATAGACATAAAGAGTAGACGCTGCATTGGCCGCTCGAGAACGAGAAATGTGGTCGCCATCTTGGACCGGTCCTCCTGCAGCGCGATGCCTGAGCACTGTGCGGAGTGTTGCTGTCAAAATAGGCGGACTATTCAAAACAGGGCTCGGGGAATACTTTTCACAGTAAGTTTGACCGTTATTGTTGATAGTAGTTTGTGAATAGATTATCACCGAACTGTATTTATGTCACCAACAAAATCAGACACATAATATCTGAGCATTGAACAGCAAACAGGCTGAGTCACAATTTCATCAGCTTTGGTTCACAAATACCAGTTTTGTTGAAGAAAGGTTCAAACACATTTTTAGGAGTAAAATGGGAAGAAGTAAGTATAAACAATAGGAAATATGAAGATAGGAAATGTATTCATACATTGTCTCTTAATTTTTCAACTCAGTAAAAAGATTGAGTTCAGTACTTTTACTGCCACTAACTGCTTAGTGAATACACACGGCTCTATCATATATTAGTGTATATGGTTTCTATCATTTATACACTGATTTATTAGTGTATATGGGCTCTATCATATTATAGTGTATGAGCTTTATCATATTTTAGTGTATATATAGTATTCTAATATATATATAATATATACAGTGCTGGGGCGACAGTAGCTCAGTTGGTAGAGCATTGGCCTTCAGGCCTGAAGGTTGTGGGTTCAATTCCCACCTCGACACCTTCTCCACCGACTCCCACTGATGACTGCTGTCGTTGTGTCCTTGGGCAAGACACTTAACCCCACTTTGCCCCAAAGCCCCCACTGAAAGATCAAGGCTATGCTCACACTCAGAGAGCAGCCGTCCTCCTGTGGACTCACCACCTGCAGAGGGTCAGTGAGGGGCTGGTGCTATGAGACTTGGGTGGCATCTCTGACTGCCACCCCCCTGACCCAGAAATGGATTAAAGGGTAGAAAATGGATGGATGGATGGATATACAGTGCCTTGCGAAAGTATTCGGCCCCCTTGAACCTTTCAAAATGTCGCCATATTTCAGGCTTCAAACATAAAGATATACAATTTTATTTTTTTGTCATGAATCAACAACAAGTGGGACACAATCGTGAAGTGGAACGGAATTTATTAACAAGTAAAAAACTGAAAAGTGGGGCGTGCAATATTATTCGGCCCCTTTACTTTCAGTGCAGCAAACTCAGTCCAGAAGTTCAGTGAGGATCTTTGAATGATCCAATGTTGTCCTAAATGACTGATGATGATAAATAGAATGCTCCTGTGTGTAATCAAGTCTCCGTATAAATGCACCTGCTCTTTGATAGTCTCAGGGTTCTGTTGAAAGCGCAGAGAGAACCATGAAGACAAAGGAACACACCAGGCAGGTCCGAGATACTGTTGTGGAGAAGTTTAAAGCCGGATTTGGATACAAAAAGATTTCCCAAGCTTTAAACATCTCAAGGAGTAATTGCATGTATATTACTACTGTTTGTTTACCTGTTGTTCTGTGAGTGTCCATTAGAGGGCGCCTCTACCTTTTACCTGAGTCAGACGGTGACGAGAGTGAAAACACCCTTTTCTTGCTACAAATATAAGTGTCAGATGCAGTCTGTTGTTGTGGTCCAAAGTGTGTGTTCATGACTAAAGTAAGTACCTAAGAACTTCTGATGGTTGTAAACCTGTGTTTAAGTGTTTTAGTTCATTCAAGAGCCTTTTATATATATATGTGGCCATGTAGCTGCAGGGAGCTAAGCTAGCTGTTCTGTGCAATGTGGAATGTTTATTATTCTTTATAACCCTGATATATTGTGTTTGTATGGAGATGAGCACTTTGTAATTTAGTCTTTATTTGTGTTTATTTGCAGATACCACACACACACTCACACAGACAGGCACACACCCAAACCTGTACTCAGACCCTATGTTCAATACAAAGGCAAAGTATCAACCCGTCTCGTCAATGTCTCCCCTCTGCATATCATTTTGGCTCAAGTAGTGTTCTGGCCGACCCTCCAGGACAGTAACTGCTTCAATACCAAACCAGCACCTTCTATACAGTCCACCCCTGAGTTATCTATCCTACATTGATGGTCCTTCGAGCCGGATCAAGCAGTTTCTGTTCTATTAAGATGGATAATATTCAGAGCTTCACTCCACTTGGTGAGATGACCTACAGGGGTCCTCGCCCGAGCATTCCCAAGCTCATAAACCGTGATCCTGGTGAATTCGCTCGCCTAAAGATGGCGCTAGAGAACCTCCTGCCGCCAGAAAGTACAGAGCTATTTAAATACCAAGTCTTGTTAGATCACTTATACCCAGAGGAGGCGAAGTTAACTCACTGACTGCCAGTCATTTTCAGATTTGAGAAGTGCGTTCTGCCAGCAATTTCAGGCAATTTGACCCAACTTTGAAGTGCCACAGAATATTCATTTTTTAGACGATGTAAACACCAAGGGCACCAAATTAAAGAATAACCTCTCTGCTTTACTCTTAAAAAAAAAACAGTTTGTTTCTACCTTTTACCGTTCTTGAGCTATTCGCCATAGAACAAAGCATACTTTCACCCACAACACCTGGTCTGAGCAAGAAAACAGAAAACGAGCTGTATGTAAACAGGAACATATCAAGCAGAAAAGAGACTTTAGATGCATTTTTGCTGCTTTAGTGACAACTAAAAACATCTTCACACTTGTTTCATTACAAATATTATAAAAACATGACTCTGAAATAATACTTTTGATGGCAAATTGTTGGCAATTTATTCACAGATAGAAAATTTAACTTTCTTCTATACCATCAACCAAAACGTCAAACAACAACAACACAAAGATCAATAAAACTATAGATGTATAAAATAGAATGAAGCATGTGAATTTGAGTGTGTGTGTTTGAATGTCAGTGTGCGAGTGAGTGTCTGTGTGCGTGAGTGAGTGCGTGTGTCTGTGTGCGCGTGAGTGAGTGAGTGCGTGTGTGTGTGTTCGTGTGAGTGTTTGTGAGTGTGTGTATGAGTGAGTTCATCTGCTTTTTCAGTCCTCCCAGTAGTTCAGCTTTGAGTTGTAGAGGTTGAAACACTGTGTGCAACGGAACACGACACGATGTGACATTTGTAGTTCTCCCTCCGTGAAGAAGAGCTCCAGAAAGTCTGGATCAGATGAATCCAGCTCCAGAAAGTCTGGATCAGATGAATCCAGCTCCAGAAAGTCTGGATCAGATGAATCCAGCTCCAGAAAGTCTGGATCAGATGAATCCAGCTCCAGAAAGTCAGCTGGATCAGATGAATCCAGCTCCAGAAAGTCTGGATCAGATGAATCCAGCTCCAGAAAGTCTGGATCAGATGAATACAGCTTCGCAGCCTCTGTCTGCAGTCTCTGAGGTCCAGGAGCTCCTGTGAAGGGACTGACTCGGCTCCCACTGATCCTCCTGTCAGCCATCTTCCCCAGAGCTTCTGGGTGACGAACGTGCTGGAAATTGGATACACACAATAACTATATTATACAGTGAATTTGTTACAACAAATCAATACATAAAATACAATGAAGGCCTTCCTCCCACATTATTGACTGACTGCTTTTGGACCAAACACAGTATACTATATTATTATTATTATATTATATTGCCATGGGATGTACAAGAATAGAAATAGTAGTTCTTTTACCTTTTTTGTGCACAGCAACTGCCTCTTGATGCACCACCTGTAAATAATATAAATTTGTAAATCACTATACCAGGAGAATATATACAAAAATATGTACAATGGTATGAGGAGGCATTATCTTTACCTCCATGCCCTGTCAACCCCAATGGGGGAGGGCTCTTTTATCAGAATCTGTGAATGAACACATTTCATTTAGTCAGAGCTATGTCACTGCAACAAGATGTTCAAGTATGAAATAACTAAACATAAAAATAATAAATACAACAATGATAAAACGCATAACTGGTATTTACTAAAGAAACAGTAGGATTTGAGCGTTGTGTTACTCTGCAGATCAAAGCAAGTTTCCGCGCCTTTCCCTCCTCTCAAGTTAGCATATTCGAGGCAATTTAGAAAGTTCTTACCTTCGACTCTTTGTGGAGCTTCTGGAGAGGATGCTCTGCTGGATTGAGACTGCAACCACTCATCCGATAAATCATGATCAGGTTCTCTGAACGAATCCGAGGCATCAGTAACAACAGCAGCTGATACGCTGCGAGAGGCGGAAGGTGTGTCCCTGCTCCGGGCTCTGGGCTGCAGAGACGGACCTCCACCGGGGTCTCCACTCTCTCCCCTCTCGACCTCACTCACTGATCCGCGAGTCAATCTCTGAAGCAGTGTACACTGCTTATAACTATTCTTTTTCGCCATCACTCTTGCTATACTATCGCTAAACTAGATCACTGATCCGTCTCAATGCTACGCTATCATCGCACGCTCTGCTACAGCAGCACGCTCTCCAAACACTCCCACACTCCTCCTCCTTCTCTCCACTGACTTATGACCTCTCCTGTGGCACAATACTGCATCCTACTGGTGTTGATTTATCATTACAGGTACATTTGCACTATATATTAGTATTGTGGGTCATTCACAAGGTGCGCGAGACATTACTGTAGCCTCCCGTGTAATAACATGAAAAACTCGTCAAACTCGTCATGGGCAGTGAGCGTTACTATTCAACATGACGAGTTTTGTCGTCATGGGCAGTGAATGAGTTAATAGCGGACGCTTACCTGCATTCCACCACACCTTTCAGTGACACCATGGCTGCTCTCAATGATAAGCTAGGCTAACCACACCAGCTTGCCCTTAGAAGGATCGCAGCTGTGATGGATTCACCAGACATCCGCAGAGGAGACGTGGCTGCGTTTGAGAAATTTTCCCTCCAAATCCAGTCACTCGTGGGCATGTTAAAAACTATTGGTCCGGACGGTGAAGTGGAACTCCAGTGTGGCTCCCATGTGGCTCGGCTCCTAAGCAAGCTTCCTCCAGAGCAGAGAGCTGACTTTCGCCGGTGCATGTATAATCGTTCCGGCCAGACCTACACCCTCAATGACCTGGCCATGTGGTTGAAGTATAAGTCATGTTGTCAGGATTTTGATGGACTGCCCCCTCCCAAGTGCGTTAATGAGAGACCTGACACCACATCAAGTAAGCGGTCCACCACAGTATTTCACACCACTGAGAGTACACCCAATTCTCCTAATCGACCAAAGCAGGAGCCCTACTGCGCATATTGCGACAATCGTGCTCATCACCTGAGTCAATGTCCAGAGATCATTCAACTCAGTCAAGAGCAACTTATTGACTGGATAAAGACCAATCGGAGATGCTGGCGCTGCGCCCGAGCACATCAGGCAGCCCAGTGTACCCTCAAGCAACCCTGTCACCTTTGCCAGGGCTGACACCTACAGGTCCTCCACCAGGTAAACACCAGTCCAACGACACCTGCCGCCATGAATGTTCCTGCACAGGAGGCTGAGAATCCTATAGGTGTCCTCTACCTCGACCGTGCGACACAGAGCGGCAGCGTCCTTTTGAAAGTTGTTCCAGTCACCCTCCACCATAATGGCAAGACCCTGAGAACTCATGCAGTTTTGGACGATGGGTCAGAGAGGACCATGCTGCTTCCTGCGGCTGCCCAATTGTTAGACCTGCCAGGGACCCCGGAGACACTTCCCTTGCGCACAATAAGACAAGATGTGCAGACACTACACGGCTCATGTGTCTCATTTGACATCTCCCCCAATGGCAAACCCAAACTGAAGTATCGAGTCAACAACGCCTTTACAGCCACCCGTATCGACCTAGCCGAGCACAGTTGCCCTATTGAGTCTCTCCAGCAGAAGTACAAACACCTCCGAGGCCTACCCATCCGGTCCTTCAAGAACGTCAAGCCCATCCTACTTATTGGTAGTGACCACCCGCAGCTCATCACGCCCACCAAAGCTGTTCGTCTTGGACCACCGGGTGGCCCCGCAGCCCTATGCACCCGGTTAGGTTGGACATTACAGGGGCCCTCTAGTCTCATCTGCGCTTCCTCCCTGCCAAGGCAATGCCTCTTCACCACTATCGTCAGCCAAACTCCAAAGAGACTTCTCTTTGGAGTTCAGCAGACACTTGGCTTTCAACCGCTGGCTGTCTGGCTGGTGCCCTCGAAGTGGTGTTGTTCATGTTGACAATTGGAGTGCCTTTTGGGCCCGGTCTCATCCGCTCGGATGATATCCACCCAACGTTGGCGGGTACATCCCTTTTGGCTAAGAATTTGGCCCTGGCTCTAAACTGTTCTGCCCGGCTCAAATGACAGTGCAGAACTGAGGCCCGGGTGCAGAGCTGCTCTGCCACAACCTCTGAGCCCCCATCTGTTCAGTTACTAGCCTCAGAAGCTAGTCAGATTGAAACTGTGTGTGCATGTGTGTGTGTGCCTGTGTGGGCTCAGTTACTAGCCTCAGAAGCTAGTCAGATTGAAACTGTGTGTACATGTGTGTGTGTGCCTGTGTGTGCTCAGTTACTAGCCTCAGAACCTAGTCAGATTGAAACTGTGTGTGTTCCTCGCTTGAAGTCTAAAGCACTATATGCGAGGAAATCTGACCTGGGTGTCAGACACAGTAACTTAATAAAAGTTCAGACAGACAGAAATAGTTCTAGCGGTAGGGTTGTTAAATGTGGTTTAATGAACGTCAGATCAATCTCGTCTAAATCGCTTCTCATAAACAAACTTATTATAGACAAGGGCTTGGATTTGTTTGCGCTCTCGGAGACTTGGCTCCAACAGGACGACTACGTTAGATTGAATGAGTGCACTCCTCCGACGCATGTTAACTACCAGAAAGCCAGAACTACAGGTCGCGGCGGTGGTGTTGCGATTATATCACACACCAACTTGGTTCTTAGTCCCAAAACCAACAATGCTTTTCACTCGTTTGAAAACTTCACACTTTCAATCACCTGTCCTGGGTGGAGAAAACAAAAAGCAGTACTATTTATAGTTTTATACCGACCTCCTGGTCCTTACAGCGAGTTCCTAACAGAATTCTCTGACTTCATTTCAAACCTAGTTTTGGAATGGGAAAACAAAGTTATAACTGGAGACTTCAATATACATGTGGACGACAGCACTGACAGCTTAAACAAAGCTTTCAGCGCCGTACTAGATGGTGTTGGTTTTACTCAGAATGTTGAGGAACCTACTCACATTCATAACCACACCTTGGACCTTGTCCTGACCTACGGCTGTGATGTCTCCAATGTTGACATCCAGCGTCAAAGCTCGTTGCTGTCTGACCATTTCTTGATCACGTTTGATCTCGATTTGGAGGACTTTCCTGTCCCGCAAGATAAAACCATAATGAAAAGAACCTTAAATGATAAATCTATCACAAGGTTCAAAGAACTAATACAGCCTATGTTGAATACTGCTGCAGGTGAACCTGTTCACAGCAGCTGCAGTCCCTCAGTCATTGACCAAACGGTGGGCAACACTATGGAGTCTTTAAAATCTGCATTAAATGCAGCAGCTCCTTTAAAACAGAAAACTATTAGGATTAGATCATCGTCGCCCTGGTACAGTGTTCAACTCCACACTTTAAAACAGGACGTCAGAAAATTGGAGAGGCTATATCGCCACTCCCACTCGGAGCCTGTCCACAGGGAGTGGAAAGCAGGTCTCCGAAACTACAAGAATGCCCTTCGCAGGGCTCGAACTCAATACTATTCAACTTTAATAGAAGCGAATAAAAATAACAATAGATTTTTGTTTAGCACCGTCGCTAAACTCACAAACTGCCATAGCGCAATCGAGCCTAAAATTCCAAGCTCACTGAGCAGTGTCGACTTTCTCCACTTCTTTAATAATAAAATTACATCCATCCGTGACAAACTGGAGGAGGTTACTCCTGCGGTTGGTAGTGGACAGGCTGAAGCGGCATACGTGACTTCCCACTTAGACTCTTCAGCAGTGATGGGAATAACGGCGTTACTAGTAACGGCGTAAGTTTTTTCAGTAACGAGTAATCTAACTAATTACTTTGACAGAAACTATAACGCCGTTATCATTTCCGACATCCCGTTACTGCGCGTTACTCAAGACGCACAATGAACGTGTTGTCATGAGAGAAGGGAGGATGAGAAAACCTCTCAGCAATTATTGGCTGATGTAAAACATATTTCCTTTACAATCTACATGTCTACAGTTGAGAGGATGGCTCATAAATTGTGTTTTTGAAACAAATATGGGTCTTAATCGCGCTCAACTACGGCTTGTATCACCGTGAGGTCAGCCACAGAGGAGCGCATGTGAGCGCAGAAGGCTGCATACAATTCCATCGATAAGCTCCTTGCTCTTCCTGGTTTATCTGCTAAGGACAGCAACAGGTTTGGCTAACATACATATAACACATTTTTACATAATCTAAAATGCACATAGGGTAATTTTTCAATGACTATAGGAATGATAAGAAAGAGAGGTGAAGTGTAAGACGGTTGATTTTAGAAATTGGATGCACCCGGCCGCCGCTAGCAAAACACAGGAGTTTATGGAGGACACACGCGTTTTGTTTTACTTTTTAAAACTCATTGGACTCATTTCCAAATGGAGGATTACATATCTACGCTCAAACCATTAACTGGATTTAAACAAGGAACTGGTCTGAACCGAAGTGGACTGTGCAGGTCATTTATAAGGTAAGACCCATAACTCATAGTTTTGCGTTTTGTATGAACAAACAATGCGGGCATAAAACATATTTTGCTGTAGCCAAACAAATTGTCCACTTGATTGATATGATGTATATGTTAATCTGATTGGACTGAAGTCAGTGCTTCACCAGCCTCACCGCTCGTCACCGGTGTTTCCACATTCACAGTGGCGGGTGTTGGTGTTTAGTGCTTACAGCACAGAGAGAGATGAAGAGTGAACAGGACTTCAGCAGCAAAACAGACTTTTCTAGATGGAAATATTGGCACTGTTAAAGGTAAAAATGCGCACGTCGGGTGCACATTATGTTCCAGAACAAAACAGAAAAAGTAACGCAATAGTTACTTTTACTGGTAACTAGTTACTTTTATAGTGGAGTAACTCCGTTAGTAACTCAGTTACTTTTTGGGAGAAGTAACTAGTAACTATAACTAATTACTTTTTCAAAGTAACGTGCCCAACACTGCTCTTCAGTGGGCCACGATAAATTCATGGCTGTGAGCCAAGCAGAGGTGATCTCTGTGGTCACATCCTCAAAAGCCTCAACTTGCATGTAGACGCAATCCCGACACGGCTCTTCAAAGACATACAGTGCCTTGCGAAAGTATTCGCCCCCCTTGAACCTTTCAACATTTCGCCACATTTCAGGCTTCAAACATAAAGATATAAAATTTTAAATTTTTGTCATGAATCAACAACAAGTGGGACACAATCGTGAAGTGGAACAAAATGTATTGGATAATTTAAACTTTTTTAACAAATAAAAAACTGAAAAGTGGGGCGTGCAATATTATTCGGTCCCTTTACTTTCAGTGCAGCAAACTCAGTCCAGAAGTTCAGTGAGGATCTTTGAATGATCCAATGTTGTCCTAAATGACTGATGATGATAAATAGAATGCACCTGTGTGTAATCAAGTCTCCGTATAAATGCACCTGCTCTTTGATAGTCTCAGGGTTCTGTTGAAAGCACAGAGAGAACCATGAAGACAAAGGAACACACCAGGCAGGTCCGAGATACTGTTGTGGAGAAGTTTAAAGCCGGATTTGGATACAAAAAGATTTCCCAAGCTTTAAACATCTCAAGGAGCACTGTGCAAGAAATTATATTGAAATGGAAGGAGTATCAGACCACTGCAAATCTACCAAGACCCGGCCGTCCCTCCAAACTTTCATCTCAAACAAGGAGAAGACTGATCAGAGATGCAGACAAGAGGCCCATGATCACTCTGGATGAACTGCAGATTACTACAGCTGAGGTGGGAGAGTCTGTCCATAGGACAACAATCAGTCGTGCACTGCACAAATCTGGCCTTTATGGAAGAGTGGCAAGAAGAAAGCCATTTCTCAAAGATATCCATAAAAAGTCTCTCAAAGTTTTCCACAAGCCACCTGGGAGACACACCAAACATGTGGAAGAAGGTGCTCTGGTCAGATGAAACCAAAATCGAACTTTTTGGCCACAATGCAAAACGATATGCTTGGCGTAAAAGCAACAGAGCTCATCACCCTGAACACACCATCCCCACTGTCAAACATGGTGGTGGCAGCATCATGCTTTGGGCCTGCTTTTCTTCAGCAGGGACAGGGAAGATGGCTAAAATTGATGGGAAGATGGATGGAGCCAAATACAGGACCATTCTGGAAGAAAACCTGTTGGAGTCCGCTAAAGACCTGAGACTGGGACGGAGATTTATCTTCCAACAGGACAATGATCCAAAACATAAAGCCAAATCTACAATGGAATGGTTCACAAATAGACGTATCCAGGTGTTAGAATGGCCAAGTCAAAGTCCAGACCTGAATCCAATCGAGAATCTGTGGGAACAGCAGTCTTCAGCTCTTTCCACAGATTCTCGATTGGATTCAGGTCTGTGGAAAGACCTGAATCCAATCGAGAATCTGTGGGAACAGCAGTCTTCAGCTCTTTCCACAGATTCTCGATTGGATTCAGGTCTTTCCACAGACCTGAATCCAATCGAGAATCTGTGGAAAGAGCTGAAGACTGCTGTTCACAAATGCTCTCTATCCAACCTCACTGAGCTCGAGCTGTTTTGCAAGGAAGAATGGGAAAGAATTCCAGTCTCTCGATGTGCAAAACTGATAGAGACATACCCCAAGCGACTTGCAGCTGTAATCGCAGCAAATTGCAGCAAAAGGTGGCGCTACAAAGTATTAGCGCAAGGGGGCCGAATAATATTGCACGCCCCACTTTTCAGTTTTTTATTTGTTCAAAAAGTTTAAATTATCCAATAAATTTTGTTCCACTTCACGATTGTGTCCCACTTGTTGTTGATTCATGACAAAAAAATTAATTTTTATATCTTTGTTTAAAGCCTGAAATGGGGCAAAATGTTGAAAAGTTCAAGGGGGCCGAATACTTTCGCAAGGCACTGTATATACTATATATATAATATGTACATATATAATATATATGATAGAATCATATATTTATCTATCATATATTTGTGTATATAAAGGGTTAGATCATATATTAAGGTATAACTGTTCAGTGTCACTTGTTGCATAATTTTCCATACATTTCATGTCCCTAACTTTTGTATGTACACAACATTGTGTGTTTTGCAGAAATACCTATCATACATCATATAATCATATCAGAATGGAAAGGAAGGTTTCTCACCCATCATCTGTACTTCTTAGCAAGTTTTCCCGACGTTTCGTCCTCAATCCAAAGGACTTCTTCAGGGAATGAATTCTCAGACCGCGCATTGGAGATTTATAACCTATGGGTGTGGTTAGCCACACCCTAATCCTGATACTAACTCATAAACAATCTAAGGTCTGATGTAGAAGGAAGCAGGTCTAACGACCCTGCTGAGGCTAACGACCCTAACTCATTAGCATGTCACTGACCTTGTCCCAAGTTAGGGCGTTGTTTTTAGGATGTCGTCATAGATGCGAGGCAAAACAAATCTTAACCCTCCTCCTCTGTTAAGAGAAGGTTTATTTTTCACAAAAATGGCTTCTTTCACCCCTCTCTCAAACCAATTCTTCTCCCGAGCCAGAATTTTAACCTCTGTGTCATCCACCGTGTGGTTGGAGGCCTTGAGGTGGAGATGAACAGCCGACTGTGGCCCACTAGAGTTTTCTCTACAATGTTGGTAAAGTCGTTTCTGTAGAGTTTGTTTGGTTTCTCCAATATAGTGGTCAGTGCACTCCTCTTCACTACATTTAATTGAATACACCACATTGCTCTGTTTGTGTCTGGGTGTTTTGTCTTTGGGATGCACTAATTTCTGTCTTAACGTGTTGAAAGGTTTGAAATACACAGGGATTTTGTGTTGCCCAAAAGATTCTTTGCAGTTTCTCTGAAACTCCCGCCACATACGGTAAGGACACCCTTCTTCTTCTACTTTCTTCTGTCTGTTGGACTGTGTCTCTGGCCTTTCTCGTCCTTTGGGCTTTATTAAAAAAAAAAACCACTTGGGGTAGCCACATCTGGAACGTGCTCTCTGAACATGTTTGGTTTCTCTGTTCTTTCCCTCCGAGCTTGTGGGGACCTGGTGGGCTCGGTGTTGAAGCGTTCTAATGACCCCGAGTTTGTGTTGTAGCGGATGATTTGAGTCAAAGGCCAGGTACTGGTCAGTGTGAGTGGACTTTCTGAAGACCTCAGTCTCCTTAGCATTCTCACGAGTGAAATTTATAAAAGGGTTTTTATTAATTTTTAATGTGTTCTGAAAATGGTTCCACTTCCTGTTTCTTTAACTTAACCCATGTACCGTCTACATATCGAAAGTGGGGGCGGGTCCCGGCTCAAAAGTGGCCAAAATGACGTGCGCTGACATGCTGCAATACCACCCCGGGCCGATGGGGGTAGACCCAGAATAAGAATTAGCCAATGCTAACATATAGCGTTAGCAGACCTCTCAAAAACGTCTTTACAGGATGGACCAAAAGTTGTCTCTTGGCCCAAAGCTCCGGTCCACATGTGTGTCAATGCTGAGGGGGGTGGATTTTTTTGGTCCACTCTAGTTTACTCGCTATGAATTTCTGAAGTCTCTTGTTCAAATGAATGGAGCTGCTCCGGCTGACGCATGCGCAGAGGCGTTTTTTCACAATTTTCTTGTGGGCGGGACCACTCACGGCCATTTTGAATAGCTCCAGTAGAGCACATTTTTTGGCCCATTAGTTAGAACGGCGGAGATAGGCGTGACTCTGTCCATTAATATATATACAGTCTATGGTCCAGACCAATGGCTTGGCGCTGTCCCTTGGTAAGAGACAAGGGCTTGTTCCTCCAGTTTCTCCATATACAGATTGGCCACTATAGGAGAGACTGGGGAGCCCATCGCACAGCCATGAATCTGTCTAAAGAAGGTGCCTCTAAATTGGAAATACGTGGTGTTAAGACACATTTCCAGTATTTCACAGATGTGGTCAGCTGTTAGTTTCGTTCTCTCCCCTAGTGTGGCGTCTTTCTGTAGGCTTTCTCTTACAGCCTCCACCGCCTCTGTAATAGGGGCCGACGTAAAAAGCGATGTCACATCAAGTTACAGAGAAACTACAAAGAATCTTTGGGCAACACAAAATCCCTTTGTAATTCAAACCTTTCAACACGTTAAGACAGAAATTAGTGAGCAGATTTATTTAAAGCAGATTTATTTACTGTATTTGTAAAATTGCATGAATGTTAAAGTTAAAGCAGAGTGTCACGTGGTGCGTCATTCTCTCAGGACACGCTGCAATGAAAATACACATCTGATAATCATGAATGGTTTTTATGTGTTTGTAGCCTTTACTTTGTCATTATGATATTAGGCTAATGTAGCTAATGTAGCTAAGGTAGCTAATATAGCTAATTGAGCTAATATAGCTAATGTAGCTAATGTAGCTAATACAGCTTCAGCCCCTGTTACCTTCATATAAGCCTTATACAACGCTGTTTTTTTTTTTTTTTGCGGCTCCAGACGGATTTTTAGTTTTTTTGTCAAATATGGCTCCTTGAACCTTTTGAGTTGCCTGGGCCGCTAAGAAGGAAAAAATGCCCGGGCCGTTTTTTTGTCCCAGTCCGGCCCTATCTACAGCCAATGCTAACTCTATAGCCAATGCTAACTCTATAGCCAATGCTAACTCTACAGCCAATGCTAACTCTATAGCCAATGCTAACTCTACAGCCAATGCTAACTCTATAGCCAATGCTAACTCTATATCCAATGCTAACTCTACAGCCAATGCTAACTCTATAGCCAATGCTAACTCTACAGCTAAATACCTTTTTAAGTTTTTAATAACTGCTGCTAAAAAACCTGTGACTCCTCCCTGTCCCTCCGAGTCTGGAAAACGGGACAGATGCTTTAAACGTTATGTTTCAGAGAAACTCACTAATCCACAAATGCATATTTTTTTAAAGAAAGTGGAGTTTATACATGAGTCACTACTGCTCTGTATCCTGTACTGCTCTGTATCCTGTAGTGCTCTGTATCCTGTACTGCTCTGTATCCTGTACTGCTCTGTATCCTGTACTGCTCTGTGTCCTGTAGTGCTCTGTATCCTGTACTGCTCTGTGTCCTGTACTGCTCTGTGTCCTGTACTGCTCTGTATCCTGTACTGCTCTGTGTCCTGTAGTGCTCTGTATCCTGTACTGCTCTGTGTCCTGTACTGCTCTGTGTCCTGTACTGCTCTGTATCCTGTACTGCTCTGTATCCTGTACTGCTCTGTATCCTGTACTGCTCTGTGTCCTGTACTGCTCTGTATCCTGTACTGCTCTGTGTCCTGTAGTGCTCTGTGTCCTGTACTGCTCTGTATCCTGTACTGCTCTGTATCCTGTACTGCTCTGTGTCCTGTACGGCTCTGTGTCCTGTACTGCTCTGTGTCCTGTACTGCTCTGTGTCCTGTAGTGCTCTGTATCCTGTACTGCTCTGTGTCCTGTAGTGCTCTGTGTCCTGTACTGCTCTGTGTCCTGTACTGCTCTGTGTCCTGTACTGCTCTGTATCCTGTACTGCTCTGTGTCCTGTACTGCTCTGTATCCTGTACTGCTCTGTATCCTGTACTGCTCTGTATCCTGTACTGCTCTGTATCCTGTACTGCTCTGTGTCCTGTAGTGCTCTGTGTCCTGTACTGCTCTGTATCCTGTACTGCTCTGTATCCTGTACTGCTCTGTGTCCTGTACTGCTCTGTGTCCTGTACTGCTCTGTATCCTGTACTGCTCTGTGTCCTGTACTGCTCTGTGTCCTGTACTGCTCTGTGTCCTGTACTGCTCTGTATCCTGTACTGCTCTGTATCCTGTACTGCTCTGTATCCTGTACTGCTCTGTGTCCTGTACTGCTCTGTATCCTGTACTGCTCTGTGTCCTGTAGTGCTCTGTGTCCTGTACTGCTCTGTATCCTGTACTGCTCTGTATCCTGTACTGCTCTGTGTCCTGTAGTGCTCTGTATCCTGTACTGCTCTGTGTCCTGTACTGCTCTGTGTCCTGTACTGCTCTGTATCCTGTACTGCTCTGTGTCCTGTAGTGCTCTGTATCCTGTACTGCTCTGTGTCCTGTACTGCTCTGTGTCCTGTACTGCTCTGTATCCTGTACTGCTCTGTATCCTGTACTGCTCTGTATCCTGTACTGCTCTGTGTCCTGTACTGCTCTGTATCCTGTACTGCTCTGTGTCCTGTAGTGCTCTGTGTCCTGTACTGCTCTGTATCCTGTACTGCTCTGTATCCTGTACTGCTCTGTGTCCTGTACTGCTCTGTGTCCTGTACTGCTCTGTGTCCTGTACTGCTCTGTGTCCTGTAGTGCTCTGTATCCTGTACTGCTCTGTGTCCTGTAGTGCTCTGTGTCCTGTACTGCTCTGTGTCCTGTACTGCTCTGTGTCCTGTACTGCTCTGTATCCTGTACTGCTCTGTGTCCTGTACTGCTCTGTATCCTGTACTGCTCTGTATCCTGTACTGCTCTGTATCCTGTACTGCTCTGTATCCTGTACTGCTCTGTGTCCTGTAGTGCTCTGTGTCCTGTACTGCTCTGTATCCTGTACTGCTCTGTATCCTGTACTGCTCTGTGTCCTGTACTGCTCTGTGTCCTGTACTGCTCTGTATCCTGTACTGCTCTGTATCCTGTACTGCTCTGTATCCTGTACTGCTCTGTGTCCTGTACTGCTCTGTATCCTGTACTGCTCTGTATCCTGTACTGCTCTGTGTCCTGTACTGCTCTGTGTCCTGTAGTGCTCTGTGTCCTGTAGTGCTCTGTGTCCTGTAGTGCTCTGTATCCTGTACTGCTCTGTATCCTGTACTGCTCTGTATCCTGTACTGCTCTGTGTCCTGTACTGCTCTGTGTCCTGTACTGCTCTGTATCCTGTACTGCTCTGTATCCTGTACTGCTCTGTGTCCTGTACTGCTCTGTGTCCTGTAGTGCTCTGTGTCCTGTACTGCTCTGTATCCTCTCATGTTTGAGAATGGATGAAACTGTGAATATATCTGTAAGAACAGACTCTCACTGGTGTCTGCTGTCTTTGGGCAAGACACTTAACCCCACTTTGCCTGAAGCGCCCACTGGAAGATCAAGACAGTGTCATCAACAACAGAGCAGCCTCCTGTGGACTCAGCACCTCCAGGAGGAGCAGCGAGAACCAGGAGGAGCAGTGAGGACCAGGAAGAGGAGGGGGAGCAGGAGGACCAGGAGGAGCAGTGAGGACCAGGAGGAGCAGTGAGGACCAGGAGGAGCAGTGAGGACCAGGAAGAGGAGGGGGAGCAGGAGGACCAGGAGGAGCAGTGAGGACCAGGGGGAGCAGGAGGACCAGGAGGAGCAGTGAGGACCAGGAGGAGCAGTGAGGACCAGGAGGAGCAGTGAGGACCAGGAAGAGGATCCATGAGCAGAACAGAGAGCTATGTTACGATAACTGCTCACTTCATCACCGCAGACTGGGAGATGAAGAGTCCGGTGCTGCAGACACGCCCCGTCTACGACTGTCACACAGCACAGGTACTGACACACAGCACAGGTACTGACACACAACTCAGGTACTGACACAGCACAGGTACTGACACACAGCACAGGTACAGGCACACAGCACAGGTACTGACACACACAGCACAGGTACTGACACACAGCTCAGGTACTGACACACAGCACAGGTACTGACACACAACTCAGGTACTGACACACAACTCAGGTACTGACACACAACTCAGGTACTGACACAGCACAGGTACTGACACACAGCACAGGTACAGGCACACAGCACAGGTACTGACACACAGCACAGGTACTGACACACAGCACAGGTACTGACACACAACTCAGGTACTGACACAGCACAGGTACAGACACACAGCACAGGTACTGACACACAGCTCAGGTACTGACACACAGCACAGGTACTGACACACAGCTCAGGTACTGACACACACAGCACAGGTACTGACACAGCACAGGTACTGACACAGCACAGGGACTGACACAGCACAGGTACTGACACAGCACAGGTACTGACACACACAGCACAGGTACTGACACAGCTCAGGTACTGACACACAGCACAGGTACTGACACACACAGCACAGGTACTGACACAGCACAGGGACTGACACAGCACAGGTACTGACACAGCTCAGGTACTGACACACAGCACAGGTACTGACACACAGCACAGGTACTGACACACAGCACAGGTACTGACACACAGCACAGGTACTGACACAGCACAGGTACTGACACACAGCACAGGTACTGACACACAGCACAGGTACTGACACACAGCACAGGTACTGACACACAGCACAGGTACTGACACAGCACAGGTACTGACACAGCACAGGTACTGACACACACAGCACAGGTACTGACACACAGCACAGGTACTGACACAGCACAGGTACTGACACAGCAGTGGAGGAATGGAAGACAAAGGCCCAGTACTAATATTCTGGTCACAACTGATAATGCCAAAAATTAAATAAATGCAGTGATTGAGGCTGGACTGGGCCCAGGATGGAGCGCCTCCTCGGGAGAATCAGGTGGTTTAATGTGTGAGGGTAAATACCCTCATAAAGTGCCTTCTTATGTTGCACTTTGTGTTGTTTTTCATTAATTATGTTAAAAAGACATAATTGGATGGATGGAATATGCCTTCCATCCATCCATCCATCGCCTTCCCCTTAATCCATTCCTGGGTCAGGGGGGTGTCAGTCAGAGCTGTCCCAGTACACAGAGCATCAGCCCCTCACTGATCCTCCTGCAGGAGCTGAGTCCACATGAGCCGTGTTTATTAAAAAGACAACACTTTTTTATTTTTTTGCTAATTTGAAAAATGAACCGAACCGTGGCCTCTGAACCGAGGTACGATCCGAACCGTGATTTTTTTCAAACCGTTGCACCCCTAGTCTAGAAGCAGCAGTGAGACTGGGCCAATCACAGCCCTGCAAGCACCGAGCTCTCAACCCAAAACAAAAATGAAATAAACATGAAGAACATGTGTCTTACCTGAACACACCACCCCCAGAACCGGGCCATCAGAGTAATCTGAGGCATCAAGACACTCTCTCACTGCAGACTTCCTCCTCTTCACGCAGCCCACGGAGATCTCCCAGGTACTAGTCTGTGAATAATGCTCTTCTACAGAAACAAGAGATCCACAGTCCAGGTCTCTGCAGACGGCCTCAGTGTGACCCAGGGTCCAGTGGACCCAGGGTTTAGACACTGGTCTCCATTCTCCGCTCTTTCTGACCTCCACGGTCCCAGCACAGCGACGGGCCCCTCTCATCAGCCTCACCGGCTCTGACCACAGACATACACTGAATATGGGTCTGAACTTGTTAGGTTTGTCAACTACGTTTTATCAAAATGTTATTGGTCATAACAATCTCTCTATTAGGACTTCCATGCCCCACCCTCTCACCTGAGCCCCACCACCTCACCTGAGCCCCGCCCCTCTCACCTGAGCCCCACCACCTCACCTGAGCCCCGCCCCTCTCACCTGAGCCCCACCACCTCACCTGAGCCCGCCCCTCTCACCTGAGCCCCGCCCCTCTCACCTGAGCCCCACCACCTCACCTGAGCCCCGCCCCTCTCACCTGAGCCCCACCACCTCACCTGAGCCCCGCCCCTCTCACCTGAGCCCCACCACCTCACCTGAGCCCCACCACCTCACCTGAGCCCGCCCCTCTCCACCTGAGCCCCACCACCTCACCTGAGCCCCACCACCTCACCTGAGCCCGCCCCTCTCACCTGAGCACCGCCCCCTCACCTGAGCCCCGCCCCTCTCACCTGAGCACCGCCCCCTCACCTGAGCCCCACCACCTCACCTGAGCCCGCCCCTCTCACCTGAGCACCGCCCCCTCACCTGAGCCCCGCCCCTCTCACCTGAGCACCGCCCCCTCACCTGAGCCCGCCCCTCTCACCTGAGCCCCGCCCCCTCACCTGAGCAGGTGATGTTCACACTGGGTCCAGAGGAGCAGGTCTTGGGTCTGGAGCGGGGACAGTCCATCAGAGCAGACTCATGGCCCTCACAGTGGAACGTTGGCCCCAGAGGAGAGAGTGCCCCCTGGAGGACAGAAGGAGAGAGCGCCCCCTGGAGGACAGAAGGAGCGCCACAGTCCAGCTCCCTGCACAGCACCTCTGCTCCCCTCAGGTCCAAGGCCCCTTCACAGACCGAGGTCCAGGACTGGTCCCAGATCTGCAGTGATCCAGAGCAGAGACCAGAGCCTCCAACCAGCCGCACAGACTCTGAGACAGAGAGGACTTCATCACAAACATCTGGATACAACAAAACACCTGGATCCAAAAACCAGAGACTGGTGAAGGACCAGGCTGAGTCCTAATGAGGCTGAGGTTTCTCACCTGAGCACTTGAGTTCCAGACTCTGTGATGGAAATGATGGATCCTTAAAGCAGTCCATCAGTTCAGTCTCCTCACAATTATATTTGACTATCACAGATTTTTGTTTAGAGTTTGGTCTTTCCCTCACAGACAGAGCGGAACCACAGTCCAGAGCAGAGCAGATTCTGGATCCAAACTCCAGAATAACATCTTCTGGATCCACTGTAGTCCAGTCCAGACCTGGTCCCTGCAGCTGCACCTCCCCCTGACAGCGGCCGGCTCCTCCCTCCAGCCTCAGACCGAGAGGCCCTGCTCACAGGGACATGGGTTATTACACAGGACCACAACAACACCGAGCTCAGGGACCAGCAGAACCCAGTGACATCCACATGGTGAGGCTTTGCCCTTTGTCAGTCAGAACTCATACTCTACTGTGTGTGTCTGTCTTTGTGTGTGCGTGTGTGTATGTGTGTGTGTCTGTCTTTGTGTGTGTGTGTGTGTGTGTGCGTGTGTATGTGTGTCTGTCTTTGTGTGTGCGTGTCTGTGTCTTTGTGTGTGTGTTTGTCTCTGTGTGTGTGTGTCTGTCTTTGTGTGTGTCTGTGTCTGTCTTTGTGTGTGTGTGTGTGTGTGTGTGTATGTGTGTCTGTCTTTGTGTGTGTGTGTCTCTGTCTTTGTATGTGTGTGTGTCTGTCTGTGTCTGTCTTTGTGTGTGTGTCTGTCTTTGAGTGTGTGTTACCTGTTGTGTTGCCGTCTCCCAGGAATCCTACACAAAGATAAGTCACACGTGTCAAAAAGTGTTTCTTGTTTCATATCGATCTAATCATTCGCTCAAAGCCAGACTCAG
Source organism: Knipowitschia caucasica (assembly GCA_964034765.1). Classification (NCBI taxonomy): domain Eukaryota; kingdom Metazoa; phylum Chordata; class Actinopteri; order Gobiiformes; family Gobiidae; genus Knipowitschia; species Knipowitschia caucasica. Next base: position 35,513,195 of record OZ035839.1, read on the forward strand.
TCCAGACTCTTGTAGTTCACAGGGTCTGGGTCTTGTAGATCACAGGGGAGCCCCTGGTGGAGCACGGTGGAACTACAGGGTCTGGGGAGAGTCAGGCTAAAATATGTCTCAATGTTTGAAGTTACGTTCACACACCATGTGTCACAGAGAGAAGACCATGTGACACAGAGAGAAGACCATGTGACACCAAGAGAAGACCACGTGACACAGAGAGAGACCATGTGACACAGAGAGAGGACCATGTGACACAGAGAAACCATGTGACACAGAGAGAGGACCATGTGACACAGAGAGTAGAGACCATGTGACACAGAGAGAAGACCATGTGACACACAGAGAGAAGACCATGTGACACAGCGAGAGGACCATGTGACACAGAGAGAAGTAAGTAAGTAATCTTTATTTATATACCGCCTTTTCACTGCACATCAGAGTCTCAAAGCGGTTTACAGTTGTGATTTTTGGGAGTGGGTGCTCCAGTACAGGAGGCACATGCCAGACCTATTGTACATATTTTTAGTGGTAGGGGAAACCGGAGTACCCGGAGGAAACCTACGCAGACACAGGGAGAACATGCAAACTCCACTCAGAAAGGCCCTGGTCCAACCGGGATTCGAACCCAGGACCTTCTTGCTGAGAGGCGAGAGTGCTATCCACTCAGCCACCGTGCCGCCCATGAAGACCATGTGACACAGAGAGAGGACGATCTGAGCCCCACCCTCTAACCTGAGCCCCGCCCCCTCACCTGAGCCCCGCCCTCTCACCTGAGCCCCGCCCTCTCACCTGAACCCCGCCCCCTCACCTGAGCACCGCCCCCTCACCTGAGCACCGCCCCCTCACCTGAGCAGGTGATGTGCACACTGGGTCCAGAGGAGCAGGTCTTGGGTCTGGAGCGGGGACAGTCCATCAGAGCAGACTCATGGCCCTCACAGTGGAACGTTGGCCCCAGAGGAGAGAGTGCCCCCCGGAGGAAAGAAGGAGAGGGCGCCCCCTGGAGGACAGAAGGAGAGAGCGCCCCCTGGAGGATAGAAGGAGCGCCACAGTCCAGCTCCCTGCACAGCACCTCTGCTCCCCTCAGGTCCAAGGCCCCTTCACAGACCGAGGTCCAGGACTGGTTCCAGATCTGCAGTGATCCAGAGCAGAGACCAGAGCCTCCAACCAGCCGCACAGACTCTGAGACACAGAGGACTTCATCACAAACATCTGGATACAACAAAACACCTGGATCCAAAACCCAGAGACTGGTGAAGGACCAGGCTGAGTCCTAATGAGGCTGAGGTTTCTCACCTGAGCACTTGAGTTCCAGACTCTGTGATGATTGAAATGATAGATCCTCAAAGCAGTCCATCAGTTCAGTCTCCTCACACTTATATTTGACTATCACAGATTTTTGTTTAGAGTTTGGTCTTTCCCTCACAGACAGAGCGGAGCCACAGTCCAGAGCAGAGCAGATTCTGGATCCAAACTCCAGAATAACATCTTCTGGATCCACTGTAGTCCAGTCCAGACCTGGTCCCTGCAGCTGCACCTCCCCCTGACAGCGGCCGGCTCCTCCCTCCAGCCTCAGACCGAGAGGCCCTGCTCACAGGGACATGGGTTATTACACAGGACCACAACAACACCGAGCTCAGGGACCAGCAGAACCCAGTGACATCCACATGGTGAGGCTTTGCCCTTTGTCAGTCAGAACTCATACTCTACTGTGTGTGTCTGTCTTTGTGTGTGTGTCTGTCTTTGAGTGTGTGTTACCTGTTGTGTTGCTGTCTCCCAGGAATCCTACACAAAGATAAGTCACACGTGTCAAAAAGTGTTTCTTGTTTCATATCGATCTAATCATTCGCTCAAAGCCAGACTCAGTCCAGACTCTTGTAGTTCACAGGGTCTGGGTCTTGTAGTCCACAGGGTCTGGGTCTTGTAGTTCACAGGGTCTGGGTCTTGTAGTTCACAGGGTCTGGGTCTTGTAGTTCACAGGGTCTGGGTCTTGTAGTCCACAGGGTCTGGGTCTTGTAGTTCACAGGGTCTGGGTCTTGTAGTCCACAGGGTCTGGGTCTTGTAGTTCACAGGGTCTGGGTCTTGTAGTTCACAGGGTCTGGGTCTTGTAGTTCACAGGGTCTGGGTCTTGTAGTTCACAGGGTCTGGGTCTTGTAGTTCACAGGGTCTGGGTCTTGTAGTCCACAGGGTCTGGGTCTTGTAGTCCACAGGGTCTGGGTCTTGTAGTCCACAGGGTCTGGGTCTGCTTCATAGCAGATGAATTTCAGGAGGCGGGGCCTTGTACAAAAATCCTTGTATGTGATTGGATAAACCAATTTATCTCTTATCTTGAATGACCACTCACATCGAAGCACACGATTCGGCACGACTCCTCACTGCGTTGCAGGGTTGCCAGATTCCGAAAAGATTTTCCTGCCCAAAACTCGTGAGAATGCCCCAAAAAAACAAAAAAAAACACCCAGAATGATTTTTTGGCTAAAAACGTAAAGTAATAAACTTAGACTATCATGATTCTGTTTATTGTCTTTCTGTTTATTTATTACCCACAAGTTTCTGGGAACAAAAGTATGTGGGAAACCACCCAACCTGGCAACCCTGCTGCGTAGTGTTGTAAACAGGAACACTTGAACCATCAACATGGAGCCATCAACATGGAACCATCAACATGGAACCATAAACATGGAACCATCAACATGGAACCATCAACATGGAACCATCAACATGGAACCATAAACATGGAACCATCAACATGGAACCATCAACATGGAACCATAAACATGGAACCATCAACATGGTAGCGTCAACCTGGAACCATAAACATGGAACCATCAACATGGTAGCGTCAACCTGGAACCATAAACATGGAACCATCAACATGGAACCATCAACATGGTAGCGTCAACATGGAACCATCAACCTGGAACCATCAACCTGGAACCATAAACATGGAACCATCAACATGGAACCGTCAACATGGAGCTGTCAACATGGAACCATCAACATGGAACCATCAACATGGAACCATAAACAAGGAGCCGTCAACGTGGAACCATCAACATGGAACCATAGACATGGAGCCGTCAACACTGAACCGTCAACACCGAACCATCAACATGGAACCATAAACATGGAGCCGTCAACATGGAACCATCAACATGGAACCGTCAACGTGGAACCATCAACATGGAACCGTAAACATGGAACCATCAACATGGAACCATCAACATCTCGCCTTAAATTGCACCAGACAAACACCTCTGGTGGAGCCCTTGGTGGAGCCCCTGGTGGAGCACGGTGGAACTACAGGGTCTGGGGAGAGTTATGTTCACACACCATGTGTCACAGAGAGAAGACCATGTGTCACAGAGAGAAGACCATGTGACACAGAGAGAAGACCATGTGACACAGAGATAGGACCATGTGACACAGAGAGAGAAGACCATGTGACACAGAGAGAAGACCATGTCACACAGAGAGAGGACCATGTGACACAGAGAGGACCATGTGACACAGATATAGGACCATGTGACACAGATAGAGGACCATGTGACACAGTGAGAAGACCATGTGACACAGAGAGAAGACCATGTGACACAGTTAGAAGACCATGTGACACAGTGAGAAGACCATGTGACACAGTTAGAAGACCATGTGACACAGAGAGAGGACCATGTGACACAGAGAGAGGAACATGTGACACAGAGAAAATACCATGTGACACACAGAGAAGACCATGTGACACAGAGAGAGGACCATGTGACCCAGAGAGAGGACCATGTGACACAGAGAGAGGACCATGTGACACAGAAAGAGGACCATATGTCATAGAGAGAGAGGACCATGTGACACAGAGAGAGAAGACAATGTGACACAGAGAGAGGACCATGTGACACAGATAGAGGACCATGTGACACAGAGAGAGAAGACCATGTGACACATAGGACCATGTGACACAGAGATAGGACCATGTGACACAGAGAGAGGACCATGTGAAACAGTGAGAAGACCATGTGACACAGTGAGAAGACCATGTGACACAGAGAGAAGACCATGTGACACAGAGAGAAGACCATGTGACACAGAGAGGGAAGACCATGTGACTCAGAGATAGGACCATGTGACACAGAGAGAGAAGACCATGTGACACAGAGAGAAGACCATGTGTCACAGAGAGAAGACCATTGGACCCAGTATCAGCTAATATAAGTATCAGTACCAGAAAGAGAGCAGCTTGTCCATCAGTGGGTGGGAGCGACGGCTGATTGACGTGCTGAGCAGCTGAGACCGGAGCTGTCAGAGTTGATTTGTTTGAATGTGGAAAAGTAATTAATGTTCTGCGCAGTTTGGCGGGCAGTGATTGGGGAGCAGACAGGTCAACGCTGCATATGATTTATAGGACAATGATAAGGTTAATATTGGACTAGCGTGGTCCCCTGCTCCATTCTGGCTTTTACCAGAGCCTGAAGTCTGGCTGGATCTGGTGGGGGTGGACAAGAGTCGAGCTAGTGCCCAAATAAATGATTTTGTGGATCTTAAAAAGGATCAGTTGTATCATTTTTTTTTACAGACGGGTCAAAGGATCCGGGCTCGGGAAGGGCTGGATTTGGAGTTTATGTGATTAATAATGAAAATAAAAGATAGCTGATACCCTGGCTAAGCAGTCTCTTCTGTGCGAGGAAATAGGTATAAAATCTGTTTGGGAAAATGTTGTGTGTCTAAGTATCATAAAAAGTTTTGTGCAAAATCAGTGGCAAAAAGTGTGGGAGAAAGATAAAAGGGGAGGCATTATTTTAATTCTCAGCCTCTGGTGCAAAATATTCGGCCTGTGTGGATATCTTGCCGAGCAAATCAGGTAAAGATTGTTAGATTGATTTATACTCAACAGAAAGACAGATTCTGTACAAGCAGCTGTCAGATCTTGGGTTAACGGTATTTTCAATCAAATCTATATTTTCCTTGGGAAAGAACTCGCGTTTGATCGACAAAGCAGTTATATCCTTCCTTCTCTCCACCAATGTGATATCAACCTGAACAGAAGAGGGCAGCATTGCACTTATAGAGTTACAGCCTGCCGGAAATAAATAAAGAAGTACCAGATAGATGCTAATAATTATATTAGCTGAAACTGATACAAAGTCACAGACCTGAGCTTTAAGAAGTTACAGACATGAGCTTTAACTGAACAGAAACAGGACTTACCCCGACAGCAGAGACTCAGAAGCAGGACTCTGAGGGCCATGGTCTGAACCAGGACTGAACCAGGACTGAACCAGGTCTGAACCAGGTCTGAACCAGGTCTGGTCTGAAGCTGTATCTTTAACGTGTGGTTATCTGCTGATCGAGGTTTCTCTCGTCACAGATGTGAGTTCATGTTTTTTCCGTTCTAACTAATCTCACACCATCTGAAAAACTGTCACGACATCAGCATTTTTTGATGACATTCAGTTTTGGGCAAATACTCGTAATAATAATAAATGTAGCTTATGATACTATCGTCTTTCCTGGTCTTTCCTGGTCTTTCCTGGTCTTACCACACCATGGTACTCATTTCATTTGTACTAAGGTCTGGATTGTCTCCATTGACTCCGTTAACAGGTGGGAGGGGCTAACTCCTTTTGCAGATTGAAACCATCTGAGTTTACTGTGACGAATGTAATGAGCCCGAGTGAGTGAGGCAGCATTCATGGTCTGTCAGTTGAATTCTTTTGACCCTTTTGGGAGACTCTTAAAGAGCCCTGTATGATATGTACAAACGGTGCATAGATGAAGGAGACACGAGTGCAACAATGAAACAGGGTGTTTTTTCTCTCGTCCCTAAAGCAGATAAAGACACTTTGCTGATGGAAAATTGGACTCTTTTAACAACAGACTATAAAATATGATCCTTGTTTATGCCGAAAATACAGCAGAGACTCAGTGTGGTTTGATCAAAGGACGCCACATTAGTCAGAATGTCCTCTTAGTTTGGGATTGATTGGATGATTCTGACATGGTGCACACACATTTATTCAACAATGTCTTCAGTTATTTCAGTTTGGACAGTCCTTTACACATATGGTTGATTTGTTTTACACATTTGGACAGTCCTTTACACATATGGTTGATTTGTTTTACACATTTGGACAGTCCTTTACACATATGGTTGATTTGTTTTACACATTTGGAGAATCTTTTACACATATGGTTGATTTGTTTTAAACATTTAGAGAATCTTTTACACATATGGTTGATATGTTTTACAATGGGATTAATAGCTCTGTTATTGTTAATTACAAAACTACCAAAAGGATTGATACAATGCAGATTTAGAGTCTGCTGCTTTATCCCGATCATATTTTTGAGTTAGTTGGTGACTGTCTCTGTGTACCTGTGTCTCTGTGTCTATATGTACCTGTGTCTCTGTGTCTGTATGTACCTGTGTCTCTGTGTCTGTATGTACCTGTGTCTCTGTGTCTATATGTACCTGTGTCTCTGTGTCTGTATGTACCTGTGTCTGTGTCTATATGTACTTGTGTCTCTCTGTGTCTATATGTACCTGTGTCTCTGTGTCTATATGTACCTGTGTCTCTGTGTCTATATGTACCTGTGTCTCTGTGTCTATATGTACCTGTGTCTCTGTGTCTATATGTACCTGTGTCTCTGTTGGTGACTGTAATCTCACACCTACAGAGCTTCCTGTGTCAGTGGTTCATTTCCACCAACGTCTGCTGGAAACTGTGCTTCATCATCATTTCTCTCCACAAACTGTAACCAACATGTTTTCTCCACATGGTTCCAAAAGAATATGAATAAGATTGTGTCTGTGTTGGATGAACATGGATCTTTATTACCTCATGAACAGTTAATGAATGGTTAATGAACAGTTAATGAACGGTTAATGAACAGTTAATGAACAGTTAATGAACAGTTAATGAACAGTTTATGAACAGTTTGATGATTTGTTCCGTAGCCATAGAAGAATGTTTGTCAAATTGTAATGAATTTGATAAGTAGAGCTAGTTTGGCTCCCCATGTAAACTTTGACTCAGTCTGTAGGGGGCGCTAATGGGCCAATTTCAAATATTTCACTTTCACCTGACCTAAACCCTGGAGTTAACAATGGATTCAAGTTTAATGCAAATCAGACGGGAAAAAAATTAATGTTGTCAAAAATGGCAGAAAAAAACCTCACATTTTGCCGCTCCGCTGCTCAAATAACGTTTCATTGATCAAAATTCCCTGAAGTCATTTTGAAGGTACATGTGTTGAGATCATTTGGTGCAATTTTGAGGCCAATCGGTGAAACGGCCGAGGAGGAGTCGCTTTCCAACCGACATGTATGAAAATGATTGCTTTTCATTTTTCCATTTTGCAATGAAATTTATGGGCTTCCTGTTTGTCAGAGGGCTTAGCCATAATAACAATTTTCCATGTCATGACTTGAGGAACATGTGTACCAAATTAAATGGTTCTACAACAATTTTGACCTCGAACCCCTCCCATTGGCATTTTTAAATTGGCTGTTGTAGGTGGCGCTGTTCTGGCATTTTTTGAGTCCCATAAAAATAAACACCAAAATATCAAATTTTTCACCAGGTCTGATGTTTGGGCAAAATTTTACAACTTTTCATGCATGTTCAGGGGGTGAAATTAAGGCTCAAAGTGCAGAATTTGACATCTCTCGAGCAAAAACAATAATACCCCCATGGGATTTTTCGGAGGTCAAGTTTTTCGTAGAGCCATTAAAGTCGGTACACATGTTCCTCAAGTCAAGACATGAAAAAAATGTTATTTTGGCCCCGCCCTCTGACAAACAGGAAGCCCATAAATTTCACTGCAAAATGGAAAAAAGAACAGGAATAATTTTCATTCATGTCGGTTGGAAACTCCCCCCTGGACTGCCACCTTAACGTGGTGGGGGAGTTTGAGTACTCAGATGATCCTGGGAGCTATGCTGTCTGGGGCTTCATGCCCCTGGTAGGGTCTCCCATGGCAGATAGGTCTCAGGTGACGAGTCAGACAAAGCGCAGTCCGAAGCCATCATGGACAGCACGCAGCCGGGGCCCCACCCTGGAGCCAGGCCTGGGGTCGGGGCTCGCAAGTGAGCGCCTGGTGGCCGGGCCTTAGCCCACGGGGCCCGGCCGGGCTCAGCCCGAAGGGATGACGTGAGCAGTCCCTCTTGTGGACCCACCACCTGCAGAGCGGTCCGTGGTGGCGCGGTGAAGAGAGGACTGGGCGGCAGTCGAAGGCGGAGACCTCGGCGACCCAGTCCACACACACAACATCTGGCTCTAGGGACGTGGAACGTCACCTCACTGGGGGGCAAGGAGCCCGAGCTCGTGAGGGAGGTTGAGCGATACCGACTAGAGATAGTGTGTGTGGAGATAGTCACCTCCACACACAGCTTGGGCTCTGGAACCCTACTCCTTGAGAGGGGTTGGACGCTCCATTTTTCTGGTGTTTCCCGCGGGGAGAGGCGCCGAGCTGGGGTGGCCATTCTCATTGTCCCCCATCTCGGCCGCCACGTGTTGGAGTTCTCCCCTGTGAATGAAAGGGTCGCGTCCCTCCGCCTCCGGATGGGGGACAAGTCTCTCACTGTTGTGACGGCCTACGGGCCTAACAGCAGTGCAGAGTACCCGGCCTTCTTGGAGTCCTTGGGAGGTGTACTGGACAGTGCACCGCCCGGAGACTCCGTTATTCTCCTGGGGGACTTCAACGCCCATGTGGGAAATGCCAGTGACACTTGGAGAGGGGTGATTGGGAAGAACGCCCCCCCTGATCTGAACCCAAGCGGTGTTCAGTTGTTGGACTTCTGTGCTAGTCACGGCCTGTCCATCACGAACACCATGTTCGAGCACAAGGGTGTCCTCCACCTAGGACTCCCTAGGCCGGAGGTCGATGATCGACTTTGTTGTCGTATCATCTGACCTTCGACCGCGTGTCTCGGACACTCGGGTGAAGAGAGGGGCGGAGCTGTCAGCTGTCAACTGATCCAACTCACCTGGTCGTGAGTTGGATCCGCTGGCAGGGGAGGAAGCCGGTCAGACCTGGCAGACCCAAGCGTGTAGTGAGGGTCTGCTGGTGTACTCGCTGAGCCCCCTGTCAGACGGACTTTCAACTCACACCTCCGGGAGAGCTTCTTCCAGGTCCCGGCGGAGGAGGGGGACATGTTCTCTTCCTCTATCGCCGATGCGGCGGCTCTTAGCTGTGGTCGCTAGGCAGTAGCGGCACCAGGTTTGCAATTTTGGGTAGGCCTGCAGATTAGTAAGTAGGCCAAATTCGCTCGCAAACTTCAAAGGCTAACTGGAATTGGGGTTTCAAAGAATATGGCTCAAACGCACACATGCACGCACACGCACTCACGCGCGCACATACACACAAGCTCATTTATGAAACTTGCGTAGAAAAAGGTGTACATTTTGGGTGTATATTACATTTACGCAAAATCCACTGTCGGATTTATGAACATGTGAGATCCGCCCAGATCTGAGCGTACGCAGCTGCGGGTGTTGATAAATCGGCTGAATACGAACGTAATTAGTCACGTCTAGAATTATGGAGCAATCGCGGGTTTCACGCCACGTCTTCGCAACAGGTTAGCAGGAAGTCGGCCTAAAAGACTGTTTGGAAGCCTCAAAAGGGACGTTTGTTTGTTCATGTTTATGTAAAAATAAATATACTCTATATATTCAGCTGCATTTTGAACAAATTTGCTAAAATGTTTTGATACATTAGAAAAATCTCTCTTGAATTGTAGAAGTGAATAAATATAGATTGATTGAATGAATGAATAATTCATATATATTATGCAGCGGTGGCTATGAATGAAGCGTCTGCAGCGTCTTGGACGCAGCCTGGCTCGGGATAGAAGTGCGCATTGAAGCGCTGTACACTTCAGAGAGCGTTTGCGGTCCAGATTTCACAAAGAAAATCTGGAGCCAAAACTTCTGCACATGTGGCGCGACCTCTCACGGCACTCGCTGCGCACTCTGGACAGGGCAGTGAGACATTTGGAGTAAGCAATACCATCGATGCGTTATTGGGGTGTGTGTCTGTGTGAGGCTAACACAAATCTAATGAAATAACACATTGCTTTACCAGATGTGAATGAGGAATACAAATAGCCGTGCGTAATTACGCAGCGCAGAGCCTGCCACAGCAATAGATGGGTCACACATCCCTGTCGCGTAAAGTGTATTTATATAGAGCCTTTCACTGTCCAGGATCACAAAGCACTTCACATTTTAAAAACATACAGATCAAAATAATACACACACAAGTCAGATTTAATAGAAGGTTCTCATTATGAGCTGTGATTTATTCGAAGTTTGCGTGTTTCCATTAGACTTTTTCTGATGCGCAAATTCAAATTTTGAAACATGATGCTCAATGAAAACACAGCTTATAATGTTTCCAGAGGGAATATGTTTATTGTTGTCCATATCTTGAATTTCATGCGTGTTTTGGCGTGTTGTGCCGAAGGTTGATATCAGCGTATAGATTTACACCACCTCCAGACCTGGCGTATATTTTGTGCGTATTGTACGCTCACGTCCAGATAGATAAATGCGGAAAAGTGTAATTTTTTACGTACGCCTCATTTACCCTGATTTGGCCGTACGCAGGTTTCATACATGAGGCCCACAGTGAGGCCTAGAGTGAGGCCCACAGTGAGTGTCACACAGGCCTAGAGTTTACCTCATCAGTGTGAGGCGAGCCTGGCCTGACCCTCCTCCTCTGGGACCTACGGGCCCGGGCCTCTGGCTACTCTACCTCACAAAGTTCACGCTGAACTGTCTTAAAACTAAAATGAAAAAGGCTGCTCTTTTGTGAATGTTTTGAGAGCGTTGTCAAAGACAAGGAATAGCTGTTGTTCTCGGGAACGACAATAATTAATAAAAAAGGCTAATGACTTGAGAGGCGAAGAACAAATTTGAGTAGGCCAAGAAAAAAACTGGTAGGCACCGGCCTACCCAGGCCTATCCCTGCCGCCGCGGCTGTCGCAAGGTCTCTGGTGCTGGTCCCGGCGGAAACCCCCGAACCCGGTGGTGGACACCGGCAGTAAGGGATGCTGTCAGGCTGGAGAAGGAGTCCTATTGAGCCATGATGGTTCGTGGGACTCCTGAGGCAGCTGTCCAGTACCGGCAGGCCAAGCGTGCCGCGACTGGGAGGAGTTCGGAGAGTCCATGGAGCAGGACTATCGGTCGGCCTTGAAGAGATTCTGGCAAACCGTCCGGCGCCTCAGGAGGGGGAAGCAATGCTTTGCCAACACCGTGTACGGTGCGGGTGGAGAGCTGCTGACCTCGACTGGGGATATTGTCGGGCGGTGGAAGGAATACTTCGAGGTTCTCCTCAATCCCCCCGTCACGTTCTCCATCCCGGAGGCAGAGGCTGAGGATGTTGGGGCGGATACTTCTATCTCCCTGGCAGAGGTCACCAAGGTGGTTCACAGCCTCCATGGTGGCAAGGCGCCGGGAGTGGATGAGATCCGTCCTGACTATCTTAAGTCTCTGGATGTTGTAGGACTGTCTTGGCTGACACGTCTCTGCAGCATCGCGTGGCGATCGGGGGCGGTGCCAATGGAGTGGCAGACCGGGGTGGTGGTCCCTCTGTACAAGAAGGGGGACCGGAGGGTGTGTTCCAATTATCGTGGGATCACACTCCTCAGCCTCCCCGGTAAGGTTTACTCCAAGGTACTGGAGAGGAGGCTACGGCCGATGGTCGAATCTCGGATTCAGGAGGAGTAGTGTGGTTTTCGTCCGGGTCGCGGAACACTGGACCAGCTCTATACTCTCCCTCGGATACTCGAGGGTTCATGGGAGTTTGCCCAACCCAATTTGCTTTGTGGATTTGGAGAAGGCGTTCGACCATGTTCCCCGGGGTGTCCTTTGGGGGGTTCTCCGGGAGTACGGGGTCCGGGATCCTCTGCTGAGGGCCTCCCGTCCCTGTATGACCGGAGCCAGAGCTGTGTTCGCATTGCCGGCAGTAAGTTAGACCTGTTCCCGGTGCATATTGGCCTCCGCCAGGCCTGCCCTTTGTCACCGGTTCTGTTCACTGTGTTTATGGACAGAATTTCTAGGCGCAGCCAGGGGCCGGAGGGGATCCGGTTCGGGGACCTAAGGATTTCATCCTTGCTTTTTGCGGATGATGTTGTCCTGTTGGCTCCAACGAACCAGGACCTGCAGCATGCACTGGGACGGTTTGCAGCCGAGTGGGAAGGGGCTGGGATGAGAATCAGCACCTCCAAATCCGAGGCCATGGTGCTCGACCGGAAAAAGGTGCTTTGCCCTCTCCAGGTGGGTGGGGAAGTCCTTCCTCAAGTGGAGGAGTTCAAGTATCTCGGGGTCTTGTTCACGAGTGAGGGACGAATGGAGCATGAGATTGACAGGCGGATCGGTGCAGCGTGCGCAGTGATGCGGTCGCTGTATCGGACCGTTGTGGTAAAGAGGGAGCTGAGCCGAAAGGCAAAGCTCTCGATTTACCGGTCAATCTTCGTTCCCTCCCTCACCTATGGTCATGAGCTTTGGGTAATGACCGAAAGATCGAGATCGCAGATACAAGCGGTCGAAATGAGCTTCCTCCGCAGAGTGGCTGGGCGCTCCCTTAGAGATAGGGTGAGGAGCTCAGTCACACGGGAGGAGCTCGGAGTAGAGCCGCTGCTTCTCCACGTCGAGAGGAACCAGTTGAGGTGGCTCGGGCATCTGTTCCGGATGCCTCTTGGACGTCTCCCTGGGGAGGTGTTCCGGGCACGTCCCACCGGGAGGAGGCCCCGGGGTAGACCCAGGACACGCTGGAGGGACTATGGCTGTGTCCAAAACGCTAGGCATCGGGCCGCGTAGGGTGGATATGTAGGCTTGTGACGTCACTTCCTCATGCGTCTCGCCTCGCAGGCATGTCCAAAACCACTTGGCGAGCTGGGCAGAGTGCCTTCGTCTCCATGGAAACGGCCACTTTTGGAGCAGATATGAAGGATACATCTGATGTATGCTCCGTTGCCTTCTTTTTGCCAAGTCACGGCCGCGCATGTGCAGAACTCCGTTCAGCATTAACATGTAAACAACACACTCGGAGCTGCTGGAGCTAACATTATGGTAAGTACTGCTATACTTTACTGTGAAGTTATGTCTGTAGTAAGTACTGCTATACTTTACTGATGAGTTATGTCTGTAGTAAGTACTGCTATACTTTACTGATGAGTTATGTCTGTAGTAAGTACTGCTATATTTTACTGATGAGTTACACAATACACAATACAATTTATTCTTGTATAGCCCTAGGTCACAACAGAAGTCATCTCAGAGGACTTAACAAAACCATTGAAATCACCAACACAGGTCAGAGAATCAACAGTTAAAACACATGAAGAATATAAAGCACACACAGAAGAAAATGTCCATACATGTTGTAGAATGCTAAAGTGTCCTGATCATCACCAATCCTTTCTGTTGGACACTAACTGTCCAACAAGACCCTCCTGCATCGACAAGGAAAAACTCTTAAAAAACCCAGTGGGAAAACGTGAGAAACCTTGGGGAGAACTAGGGAAACCCACAGGGAGGGAGACCCATATGAGAAAGGGATCCGCTCCTCCGGACGGACAGGCTAATGATCTAGGACCTAAGCTAGCTACAGAACGTGGACCAGTGGCCGCTGAACGTGGACAGGTCCGGTGCAGGACCGAAGCACTCCCAGGTGGGTCAGGCGGGGCAGTCCGCAGGTGTAGATGGAGGAGGCCAGGCTCAGAGATCCCGTCATCGTACCATGAAACAGACAATAGGACAACGGGTGAATAGCAATGAACAAACTACAGTCAGAATCCTAAAAATGCTAAACAGATAAAGTAGGAAGGAGGAGAGGATAGTGCTCAAGTTACCATACTTCTCCCAGCAAACTGACTCCCTATGCAGCTTGACTGACACTCTGAGGAGTTTAACCTTCTCCGAGTCTTACCTTCCTAGCCATATGCTAACTAAAGAGGACTGTTTTAAACCTAGCCTTGAATAAAGAATAACATACAGCATAATATATAACATAATATACAACATAACACAATACATTATTGAATAATATATAACATATTATCGGGGCGGCAGTAGCTCAGTTGGTAGAGCTTTGGCCTTTGAGCCAGAAGGTCGTGGGTTCAAGCCCCGCTCAAGACTTTCACCATCGACTCCCTCTGACTACTGTCGTTGTGTCCTTGGCAAGACACTTAACCTCTGGGAACACCAGCCACAGTGGGGCGGCTGCGGCTGTAAAGTGCCAAACTGCCGTTGTGTCCTTAGGCAAGACACTTCACCCCCATTGCCTAGAATGAGTCTGGTGTGTGTGTGAATGGTTGGTGGTGGTCGGAGGGGCCGATGGCGCATACTGGTTGCCTCGCTTCTGTCAGTGTGCCCCAGGGCAGCTGTGGCTACAGCAGTAGTTTATCACCACCGTGTATGGAGTGAATGAATAATGACACATGTGAAGCGTCTTTGAGTGTCCAGAAAAGCGCTATATAAAACCGATGCATTATTATTATTATTATTAACATAATATATAACATAATACAGCATATATATATAATATATACACTACATATTATATATTACCTAATTATATGCTAAATTAAAGTAAAGTGCTTTAAGCCTGGCCTTGAATGTGGAGACCGTATCTGCTTCCTTAACATAAATGGGAAGCTGATTCCACAGTAAAGGAGCTTGGTAGCTAAATGCTCTGCCACCAACAGTGACCTTTGAGACCTTAGGGACCACCAGACGTCTGGCGTTTTGTGAGCGCAACGCTCGACCTGGTTGATACGACACTAACGTGTCTTGGAGATAAGAGGGAGCCAAGCCATTTATGGCTTTATATGTTAAGAGTAGGATTTTAAACTATATTCTGTACTCCACAGGGAGCCAGTGGAGTGATTTTAACACCGGAGTTATGTGCTCCCTCCTTTTGGCACCTGTTAAGATCCTAGCTGCTGTATTCTGAACGAGCTGGAAGCTCTTCAAAGAGGCTTTAGGGCACGCTGCCAGTAAAGCGTTACAGTAGTCGAGCCTTGAGGTGACAAACGCGTGAATGAGTTTTTCCGCGTCACTTTTAGGAAGGAAATTCCTAATTTTAGCGATGTTCCGTAAGTGGAAGTACGCCGTTTTAGTTGCTTGGCTTATATAAGCCTTGAAGGAGAGTTCTTGGTCAAAAATGACTCCAAGATTCCTCACAGTGTTACTGGGTATTATACTGACATTATCGAGAGTAACCATCTGGTTAGTGAGGAAGTCACGCAGGCGCTTCGGACCGAGTAGGATCACTTCTGTCTTCTCCGGGTTGAGAAGTAGGAAGTTAAGAGTCATCCACATTTTAAGGTCCTTTATGCAGGCACTGAGCTTTTCTAGCTGATCTGTCTGGTTAGGCTTCATCGACAGATAAAGCTGTGTGTCATCTGCATAGCAGTGGAAATTAATTCCATGCTTTTTAATAATGTTTTCCAGTGGCAGCATGTAGAGAGTAAAAAGAATCGGTCCGAGTACCGAACCCTGCGGCACACCGAATTCCACTCCAGAATAAGGCGACGAGTCCTGATTCACATTGACGAAGTGATATCGATCTGATAAATAGGATTTAAACCAGCCAAGGGCTGTTCCTCTAAGACCTATATCACATTCTAGCCTCTGCAGTAGAATGCTGTGGTCTATTGTGTCAAATGCAGCACTAAGGTCCAGTAGGACCAGCACTGACACTTGTCCATTATCGGCAGCTAGTAGTAAGTCATTTGTGACTTTGACTAGTGCCGTTTCAGTGCTATGATGAGCTCTGAATCCTGATTGAAAGACTTCAAACATATTATTTTCCTGCAGGTGGCAGCGGAGCTGCTCAGCTATAAGTTTTTCCAGGATTTCAGATATAAAAGTGAGGTTTGAGATCGGTCTGTAGTTTGTAAGTATTTCTGGGTCCAGGTTTGTTTTCTTCAGAAGGGGTTTGATTACCGCGGTTTTAAAAGCTTGTGGGACATAGCCACATTGTATGGATGCGTTTATTATATTTACGATAGGCTCAATTATCAAAGGAAGTATGTCTTTGAAGAGCCATGTCGGGACTGCGTCTAACATGCAAGTTGAGGCTTTTGAGGATGTGACCACAGAGATCACCTCTGCTTGGCTCACAGCCATGAATTTATCAAGGCCCACTGAAGAGTCTAAGTGGGAAGTCACGTATGCCGCTTCAACCTGTCCACCACTAACAGCAGGAGCAACCTCCTCCAGCTTGTCACGGATGGATGTCATTTTATTATTAAAGAAGTGGAGAAAGTCGACACTGCTCAGTGAGCTTGGAATTTTAGGCTCGATTGCGCTATGGCAGTTTGTGAGTTTAGCGACGGTGCCAAACAAAAATCTACTGTTGTTTTTATTCGCTTCTATTAAAGTTGAATAGTATTGAGTTCGAGCCCTGCGAAGGGCATTCTTGTAGTTTCGGAGACCTGCTTTCCACTCCCTGTGGACAGGCTCCGAGTGGGAGCGGCGATATAGCCTCTCCAATTTTCTGACGTCCTGTTTTAAAGTGTGGAGTTGAACACTGTACCAGGGCGACGATGATCTAATCCTAATGGTTTTCTGTTTTAAAGGAGCTGCTGCATTTAATGCAGATTTTAAAGACTCCATAGTGTTGCCCACCGTTTGGTCAATGACTGAGGGACTGCAGCAGCTGTGAACAGGTTCACCTGCAGCAGTATTCAACATAGGCTGTATTAGTTCTTTGAACCTTGTGATAGATTTATCATTTAAGGTTCTTTTCATTATGGTTTTATCTTGCGGGACAGGAAAGTCCTCCAAAGCGAGATCAAACGTGATCAAGAAATGGTCAGACAGCAACGAGCTTTGACGCTGGATGTCAACATTGGAGACATCACAGCCGTAGGTCAGGACAAGGTCCAAGGTGTGGTTATGAATGTGAGTAGGTTCCTCGACATTCTGAGTAAAACCAACACCATCTAGTACGGCGCTGAAAGCTTTGTTTAAGCTGTCAGTGCTGTCGTCCACATGTATATTGAAGTCTCCAGCTATAACTATGTTTTCCCATTCCAAAACTAGGTTTGAAATGAAGTCAGAAATTCTGTTAGGAACTCGCTGTAAGGACCAGGAGGTCGGTATAAAACTATAAATAGTACTGCTTTTTGTTTTCTCCACCCAGGACAGGTGATTGAAAGTGTTAAGCTTTCAAACGAGTGAAAAGCGTTGTTGGTTTTGGGACTAAGAACCAAGTTGGTGTGTGATATAATCGCAACGCCACCGCCGCGACCTGTAGCTCTGGCTTTCTGGTAGTTAACATGCGTCGGAGGAGTGCACTCATTCAATCTAACGTAGTCGTCCTGTTGGAGCCAAGTCTCCGAGAGCGCAAACAAATCCAAGCCCTTGTCTATAATAAGTTTGTTTATGAGAAGCGATTTAGACGAGATTGATCTGACGTTCATTAAACCACATTTAACAACCCTACTGTTAGAACTATTTCTGTCTGTCTGAACTTTTATTAAGTTACTGTGTCTGACACCTAGGTCAGATTTCCTCGCATATAGTGCTTTAGACTTCAAGCGAGGAACACACACAGTTTCAATCTGACTAGCTTCTGAGGCTAGTAACTGAGCACACACAGGCACACACACACATGCACATACAGTTTCAATCTGACTAGCTTCTGAGGCTAGTAACTGAACAGATGGGGGCTCAGAGGTTGTGGCAGAGCAGCTCTGCACCCGGGCCTCAGTTCTGCATCGTCATTTGAGCCGAGCAGAACAGTTTAGAGCCAGGGCCAAATTCTTAGCCAAAAGGGATGTACCCGCCAACGTTGGGTGGATATCATCCGAGCGGATGAGACCGGGCTTTCCCCAAAAGGCACCCCAATTGTCAACATGAACAACACCACTTCGAGGGCACCAGCCAGACAGCCAGCGGTTGAAAGCCGAGTGTCTGCTGAATGCTTCTGCACTGCTAGTGCTAGGTAGGGGCCCAGAGAAGATGACAGTGTCGGCCATTGTGCTAGCCAGCTTGCACACGGCGGCGACTTGCAGCTTCAACACCTCGGACTGTTTCCGCCGAACGTCATTACCACCCGCGTGAATAACAATTCGACGGAAACGCTGCTTGTGGGTCATCATGAGCCTCAGATTCCCTTCAATATCACCAAGCCTGGCCCCAGGGAAGCACCGAACAGTGGCTCCTGGGATCTTAACATCTCTAAGTAAGTAAGTAAGTAATCTTTATTTATATACCGCCTTTTCACTGCAGATCTGAGTCTCAAAGCGGTTTACAATTGTTAATTTTGGGCATTTGTCTCTCACTCCACACAGAGATGGGAGCGGGGTCGCCGAACAGGAGGCGCATGCTAGAACTATTGGACACATTTTTAGTGGTAGGGGAAACCGGAGTACCCGGAGGAAACCTACGCAGACACGGGGAGAACATGCAAACTCCACTCAGAAAGGCCCTGGTCCGACTGGGATTCGAACCCAGGACCTTCTTGCTGAGAGGCGAGAGTGCTATCCACTCAGCCACCGTGCCGCCCGATAGAGGAGCCAATTACCAGCGCATCAGCGACTCCATCGGCTCTCTCAGCAGCTCTCTCAGCGGCTCTCTCAGTGGGGCCTTCTTCCCCGCCCGGCCGCGCGGGGGCGCAGCCGGACAGAGCGTCCCAGCGATTGTAAATGCTAACAGGAGGAGGCCCAATGGGGAAACTACCAATAACACGTCGCCCTCTCCGAACAGTCACAAAGCCATCACTATCCTGGTCTTGTCCCAGCTGCGGAGGGCGGGCTGGGAGGCTAGGCTCGCTAGTTCTCCTCTGCCTTTCCCTAAAGCTGCGCTCCGCTGTCCCTGAGGATACGGCCTGGCTGTAGCTAATGCTAGCGCTAGCTTGAGACTCCAGTGCTCGGAGACGCAGCTCTAACTCACTGACCCTGGATTCCAGAGCTACGACTACACTACACTTCATACATCTATCACTACCCTCAGAGAAGGATCCAGGGTTTAGACTCGCCATATGGCAACTCGAGCAGTAAAGGACTGAGGGAGAGACAGCAGCCGCCATAGGAGTAGCGAGTTAGCGGCTAGGCTAGGCTAAGCTAGTCCGGATCCGGGCCCGCACAACAGACTCCGAGACCAGACAAACAACCGCTACCTAAACCTCAGCTGCAGTACAGCTGACACAGTTAGCTTGGTGTACACTACGTGGATTTGTAATGTGTTTGTTAGTGCAAACAGAGAGCAGAGTGATAGCAGTCAAGAAACACGCTCACCGGATACAGGAAGTCACGTCACGTTTGGAAGACAGTTATGTCTGTAGTAAGTACTGCTATACTTTACTGATGAGTTATGTCTATAGTAAGCACTGCTATACTTTACTGATGAGTTTTGAACACGACTGTTATGATATAACACAGACATAAGTTAGATCTGCCACAGATGTTTGTGTTTAACCTTGTTATCTGCTGTAAATAAGCTCAGTCCTGAAAAGCTAATGCTAATGCTACGAGGCTAGTTCATTCAGATTCGGTTTTTGTACAAGAAAAATCATGTTGTGTTTTATCTTTAGGGAGAAACAAACCCACTGATTAAATATTAAAGCTACACTGAGGAAATAGTCACGTTTTCATGGAAAATCACTCTGCAGCACAGCAGCTATAGTATGCTAACACATGTTTTCTGTATTCATATAAAATACATTGTGCATATTGTTTTTAATCCCATACTGAGACTGGGAATACTGTATATATTAGACATATGAAAGTATAGAATAGGCCAAGAATAATTATAAAGCCCTTTTCATACAATAGTCTAATAAATAGTAAACACACATTATACAGAGGTTTCGTTTGTCATTAATAAGACATTTGCAGAGGACAAAGTCCCACTTCCACAAACACAGGTTTAAAGTGGTTATCCATGCTTCTAACTTGATTATTTGTGTATATTTCTATCATATCATTCTTCTGTTCCTGCTGTGAAGCTTGTATCTCTAATATTAAATACTGTAAGGATTTCTGTATTTTATTTTCAACCAGTTTTTTGCAAAGCCCCAAATAAATAGTATTAATTGAATATGAAGTGTAAAAAGAATCCTAAATGTGGGCTGTGTTTTAATGCATGATGTTTGTGTTCTTCTTTTTCAGAGACTTGTGGTGAAATTAATTTCTCCAGCTTCACCTCCTGCTTCACCTCCATCACCTCCTGCTTCACCTCCATCACCTCTTGCTTCACCTCCGTCACCTCCTGCTTCACCTCCATCACCTCCTGCTTCACTGCTGAAAACATTATGAACTACAACAAACTTGTATATAATATTTTCATTTAATCATCAGTCATGAATAGTTAGAACAGTGGGCTCTGCATCTCTGAAGACATGTAGCAGAAGGAGCAGCAGCAGAAGGAGCAACAGGAGGAGTAACAGCAGCAGGAGCAGCAGCAGCAGGAGGAGCAACAGAAGGAGCAGCAGCAGCAGGAGGAGCAACAGCAGCAGCAGCAGCAGAGTCCTGGGCGTCTGCCTCTGACACAGGTCTCATCGACAGCACTTCAGAGAGAACCTGGAAATAAAGAAAACAAAAATCAAACTTGTTGGTTTTATTGTGATTTTATTGTTTGTGTGAAATGTAAAGAGTCTTAGTGAGGTATTATTTACACAACTACATATTTGTCAGCAGTACTTATACTTATACTTATACTTGAATACATTAAACCCAAATGTGATTAGTAACGGTCTGTTTGCTTTTTAAGAGATATAAAAGTGAATAAGAGCAGTGTCAAACATCTGTGTTCAACTTCATTTTACAGATGTCAGTTATTATTATGTATCCATGGATGTGTCAGTTATTATTATAGATCCATGGATGTGTCAGTTACTATTATGTATCCATGGATGTGTCAGTTATTATTATAGATCCATGGATGTGTCAGTTATTATTATAGATCCATGGATGTGTCAGTTATTATTATAGATCCATGAATGTGTCAGTTATTATTATAGATCCATGGATGTGTCAGTTATTATTATAGATCCATGGATGTGTCAGTTATTATTATAGATCCATGAATGTGTCAGTTATTATTATAGATCCATGGATGTGTCAGTTGTTATTATAGGTCCATGGATGTGTCAGTTGTTATTATGTATCCATGGATGTGTCAGTTATTATTATAGATCCATGGATGTGTCAGTTATTATTATAGATCCATGGATGTGTCAGTTGTTATTATAGGTCCATGGATGTGTCAGTTGTTATTATAGATCCATGGATGTGTCAGTTGTTATTATAGGTCCATGGATGTGTCAGTTATTATTATAGGTCCATGGATGTGTCAGTTATTATTATAGATCCATGGATGTGTCAGTTACTATTATGTATCCATGGATGTGTCAGTTATTATTATAGATCCATGGATGTGTCAGTTATTATTATAGATCCATGGATGTGTCAGTTACTATTATGTATCCATGGATGTGTCAGTTACTATTATAGATCCATGGATGTGTCAGTTACTATTATGTATCCATGGATGTGTCAGTTATTATTATAGATCCATGGATGTGTCAGTTATTATTATAGATCCATGGATGTGTCAGTTACTATTATGTATCCATGGATGTGTCAGTTATTATTATAGGTCCATGGATGTGTCAGTTATTATTATAGATCCATGGATGTATCAGTTATTATTATAGATCCATGGATGTGTCAGTTATTATTATAGATCCATGGATGTGTCAGTTATTATTATAGATCCATGGATGTGTCAGTGATTATTATAGGTCCATGGATGTGTCAGTTATTATTATAGATCCATGGATGTGTCAGTTATTATTATGTATCCATGGATGTGTCAGTTATTATTATAGATCCATGGATGTGTCAGTTATTATTATGTATCCATGGATGTGTCAGTTATTATTATAGATCCCTGGATGTGTCAGTTATATTATAGATCCATGGATGTGTCAGTTATTATTATAGATCCATGGATGTGTCAGTTATTATTATAGATCCATGGATGTGTCAGTTATTATTATAGATCCATGGATGTGTCAGTTATTATTATGTATCCATGGATGTGTCAGTTATTATTATAGATCCATGGATGTGTCAGTTATTATTATAGATCCATGGATGTGTCAGTTATTATTATATATCCATGGATGTGTCAGTTATTATTATAGATCCATGGATGTGTCAGTTATTATTATAGATCCATGGATGTGTCAGTTATTATTATAGATCCATGGATGTGTCTGTTATTATTATAGATCCATGGATGTGTCAGTTATTATTATAGATCCATGGATGTGTCAGTTACTATTATGTATCCATGGATGTGTCAGTTATTATTATAGGTCCATGGATGTGTCAGTTATTATTATAGATCCATGGATGTGTCAGTTATTATTATAGATCCATGGATGTGTCAGTTATTATTATAGATCCATGGATGTGTCAGTTATTATTATAGATCCATGGATGTGTCAGTTACTATTATGTATCCATGGATGTGTCAGTTATTATTATAGGTCCATGGATGTGTCAGTTATTATTATAGATCCATGGATGTATCAGTTATTATTATAGATCCATGGATGTGTCAGTTATTATTATAGATCCATGGATGTGTCAGTTATTATTAAAGGTCCATGGATGTGTCAGTTATTATTATAGATCCATAGATGTGTCAGTTATTATTATATATCCATGGATGTGTCAGTTATTATTATAGATCCATGGATGTGTCAGTTATTATTATGTATCCATGGATGTGTCAGTTATTATTATAGATCCCTGGATGTGTCAGTTATATTATAGATCCATGGATGTGTCAGTTATTATTATAGATCCATGGATGTGTCAGTTATTATTATAGATCCATGGATGTGTCAGTGATTATTATAGATCCATGGATGTGTCAGTGATTATTAAAGGTCCATGGATGTGTCAGTTATTATTATAGATCCATGGATGTGTCAGTTATTATTATGTATCCATGGATGTGTCAGTTATTATTATAGATCCATGGATGTGTCAGTTATTATTATGTATCCATGGATGTGTCAGTTATTATTATAGATCCCTGGATGTGTCAGTTATATTATAGATCCATGGATGTGTCAGTTATTATTATAGATCCATGGATGTGTCAGTTATTATTATAGATCCATGGATGTGTCAGTTATTATTATAGATCCATGGATGTGTCAGTTATTATTATGTATCCATGGATGTGTCAGTTATTATTATAGATCCATGGATGTGTCTGTTATTATTATAGATCCATGGATGTGTCAGTTATTATTATGTATCCATGGATGTGTCAGTTATTATTATAGATCCATGGATGTGTCAGTTATTATTATAGATCCATGGATGTGTCTGTTATTATTATAGATCCATGGATGTGTCTGTTATTATTATAGATCCATGGATGTGTCAGTTATTATTATAGATCCATGGATGTGTCAGTTATTATTATAGATCCATGGATGTGTCAGTTATTATTATAGATCCATGGATGTGTCAGTTATTATTATAGATCCATGGATGTGTCAGTTATTATTATAGATCCATGGATGTGTCAGTTATTATTATTCTAAAGTCTTATACTAAACGTGTGTCTGTGGTTCTAAAGTCTTATACTAAACGTGTGTCTGTGGTTCTAAAGTCTTATTCTGAACATGTGTCTGTGGTTCTAAAGTCTTACTAAACATGTGTCTGTGGTTCTAAAGTCTTATACTGAACATGTGTCTGTGGTTCTAAAGTCTTATACTAAACGTGTGTCTGTGGTTCTAAAGTCTTATTCTAAACGTGTGTCTGTGGTTCTAAAGTCTTATACTGAACATGTGTCTGTGGTTCTAAAGTCTTATTCTGAACGTGTGTCTGTGGTTCTAAAGTCTTATTCTGAACGTGTGTCTGTGGTTCTAAAGTCTTATTCTGAACATGTGTCTGTGGTTCTAAAGTCTTATTCTGAACATGTGTCTGTGGTTCTAAAGTCTTATACTAAACATGTGTCTGTGGTTCTAAAGTCTTATACTAAACGTGTGTCTGTGGTTCTAAAGTCTTATACTAAACGTGTGTCTGTGGTTCTAAAGTCTTATACTAAACGTGTGTCTGTGGTTCTAAAGTCTTATACTGAACATGTGTCTGTGGTTCTAAAGTCTTATACTGAACATGTGTCTGTGGTTCTAAAGTCTTATACTGAACAATGTGTCTGTGGTTCTAAAGTCTTATACTGTGCTGACTCTTAAAAATTCTCAAAAATACTAAAGAACTTTTGTGCTATACCAATTCATTAAAAATGAATCTGTGTTGGTTCTAATCGATCTATTAATCTATCTCATTAGCTTTTTGCATTGTCAACATTCTCCTAGGTTTGAAACAAGTGAATTTGACAGAATCTAATAAAAACTGGCATAAACTGTAAGTACTTTATCTACCTTTGACGTAAATACTTTTGGACCTAATATGAAGGGAAATGGTCCTTTTACCGTTTTGTATTAGCCCTGTCTAAAAATAATCTATATTTTTGAATGCATCTATCTTTTTACACTCTATTGTGGACTCCAAAATCTTGTTGTAGTTTGAGCCTAAGCTATTCCCAACTTTAGGTTCTGATGGTAACAATAGCATTTTTTTGGGGGGGCCCAATAGACGATTTTTTATTGGCCGGTTCTTGTTCTGCAAATCACTATTCTCATGTTTTTTTTTGTATTTCAGACACAATTCCAAAAACAAACAGTCGTTCTCCAATCTAACGGGAGCATACATCTAAATCAAGTTGCCTGAAAGGGATTTTAACTAATTAAAACGTTCTCTCGATTATAAGCTATTGAAGACTACTATTTAATAAACAAAGCACATTCATGGTTTGTCCCACTGCTTAAAACTTTTAAAGAGTTGTCCCAAACTTAATATGTGTAAATTACATCAGCTGTTTGTAATAAACAATACATTTGACCTGTTCTCAATGGCGAGCTCAAGAGGCTGCGTCAAAAGCAATGTTATTATTGAGCTATTTTAGATTTAAAATTGTGTTAAAGCCTGTCGTTCTATGTCTGCATTTTAAATACTAACTCTCTTATAAACACATCTGCACTAGTTCCTAACCAGATGTGGAAAACAGAAAGCATCTAAAATCCTGACTCTATTTGATTCCTTTTTACTTTAGTTATTAGAAAAATTTGACATATTGGAATACATATTTTCACAATAGAACATTTTGATTATTCACTAGTCTAAACTATTATTTACTATTGTTTATTCTTGACACTCAAACCTATAGCTCCTCGAATCCAATGACATTATAGCTCCAGACTATTTCATTCTATTTATTATTATCTTATTAGTTATATGATTATTATCTTAAAGAGTAGATCAGTTTGATGTTATAAGCGCTAATTATTTTCCTTTTGAATTTGCCACACACCCTTTTTGAATTTGCCCAACACTAAACTTTAGAATGACCCCTATGGGACAAAATAGGAATTTTATTTTCAATTTGGCAACTCCGAAATTTACTTAACAATTTCTCATTTTGTTTTTTAGGCTGCCTTTCTATTATTTATTTGTTCTTGTAAATATATGTTTTACCACTTCTTTCTAATGATTTAGAAGGTTAAGGACCATGCCACCTATGACAATACAATACTCCCCTCGTTGGTCGTGGTCCAAAGTATAAAAACATGCATCTGTAGGTGGTTGTGTAGATTTACTGTTCCAATCTGTTGCTCCTCCCGGATCGTCCTCAATCATATTGTGGGCTTTGGTGCCAAAGTAGAGGCTCATTTCCTTAATTCATACTACTTGTCATCCTGAAGCAGGTGCGTTTATCTTTCATCTGAAAAACAAACATTAGAACCACAAGAAACGCCCACTTTCCTCTCGTCGCATGGTGCGGCCTGTCAATCAATCCCAATGGTGCAAAACTAACTGCATTGACCGACGGTGTGAGACATCAGGGCAGAGGCTGTACGCCAAATACCAGACTTAACTAATATGTATGTTTTCTAATTTTTTTCTACCTCCACTAAATGTGAGTTACAACCAAAGTTGTTCACTCAATGACGCTCATGCGGTTGGAACCGCAACCCCCAGCCCCCCCCCCCCCCCCCACCCCCCCCCACCATTTCGGACAAACATCAGAGGGAGGGGCTCCCAGTACCTTTCAGCGAGGTATTCATCTCAGGAGTACTTTCCGCAGAGTACTTTTTCGCGTACTCATCCCAGAGTACTCTCACTTTTTACACCTGTTCAATAAAGCTTGTCATCTTTGAATCTTATTAGTACTTACACCGTATGCTGTTGACAACAAAATAATTATTCCATGATCACATTAAAAACATTACAGAAAACATTTTGTTATTCCATGATTCGTTCAGCATTCCTCAGTTCACTCCACCGACACTCTCCCAACACACTCACAAACACCCCACGTTAGTATGGTCCAGTTTTGTTACTCAATCACTGCCATGACGCAAAAGTCGTTCTATTGTATAGTGACGCTCACTGCCCAAGACGACTTAAGACGACTTTATTCGTTGTTATTACACGGGAGGCTGCAGTTTAATGTCTGGCGCCACCTTGTTAATGACCCACAATCACTGATATATAGAGCAAAGTACTGTATGATAAATCACCCAACAGTAGGATGCAGTATTGCACACAGGAGAGGTCATAAGTCAGTGGAGAGAAGGAGGAGGAGTGTGGCGGTCGTGGAGAGCGTGCATGCTGTAGCAGAGGATGCTCAGCGTACTGTAGCATGAGACGGATCAGATTCTGTTTAGCGATAGATTATAGCAAGAGTGATGGCAAAAAAAGTAAAAGTTATAAGCAGTATACACTGCTTCAGAGATTGACTCGCGGATCAGTGAGTGAGGTCGAGAGGGGAGAGATGGGAGACCCCGGTGGAGGTCCGTATCTGCAGCCATATTTGCGCGGAGCAAGAGCCCCGAGCAGAGACACACCTTCGCCTCTCGCAGCCGTATCAGCTGCTGTCTGTTACTGACATGAACCTCGGATTCGTTCAGCAAACCTGATCATGATTTAACGGACACACTCACAAAAAACCACTCCACACGCCACTCACTCACTCACTCACGCACACAGACCCTCACACGCACACTGACACTCACACACACAGACACTCACTCGCACAGACACTCACTCGCACACTGAACTACTCACACGACACTCGCTCGCACACTGACAAGCTCACACCACACTCAAATTCACTGCTTCATTTATTTTATACATCTATAGTATTATTGATCTTAGTGATGTTGTTGTTTGACGTTTGGTTGATGGTATAGAAGAAAGTTAAATTTTCTATCTGTGAAAAACTTGCAACAATTTGCCATCAAAAAGGTATTATTTCAGAGTCTGTTTTTATAATTCCTTAGTAATGGAACAGTGTGAAGATGTTTTCGAGTTGTCACTAAAGCAGCAAAAATGCATCTAAAGTCTCCCTTTTTGCTTGATATGTTCTGTTAACATACAGCTCGTTTCCTCTGTTTTCTTGCTCAGACCAGGTGATATGGGTGAAAGTATGCTTGTCTATGGCGAATAACTCAAGAACGGTAAGAGGGTAGAAACAAAACTGTTTTTTTCAAGAGTAAAGCAGGAGAGGTGAATCTTTAATTTGGTGCCCTTGGTGTTTACAGTCTAAAAAATGAATATTCTGTGGCACTTCAAAGTTGGGTTTTTTTTTCAAATCACCTGAAATTGCTGGCAGAATGCACTTCTCAAATCTGAAAATGCCTGGAGCAGTGAGTTAAGTCCAACGTCGTAGTATTGACAGAGCACACACCTATAACATAACAAACCGTATACATACAAAATATAACCATACAAAGAGGCCTGTAATTTTAACTTTTGTTATATTTTTTCCATGTTCAATTACAATTGTTCATGAAGCTATTTGTATAGTTGCAACTTTCAGAGCCTGCAGACATGGCAAAGCTTTTGAGAGATTTTTCTAAAGGATCCATTTCAAAACTTTAGTGTTTAAACCACGTGGTCTTTACTCGGGCTTGTCACAACAGTGTCCCCTATATTTTTAATGAGCTCTTGTTACTTAACAAAAAAAAACTCATGACGTGCAATTAAATGTTTTCCTCTTTTTTTTAAAAGGCCAGTTCGGATTCCTTAAAAAATGTAATTAGTTTCAAACTTAATACTGTCAAATTGTTTTACGTTTATGTGGAGAAAAGACAATTGTCCTATGGTGTTGGTTGTACTTGCACCAATCATGTCTCAGAAAAAACTGCCAACAGTTATATCAAAGACATAATTGTCCTAATTGTTTTAATTTAGCTATTTGGTAAGAGGAAACATGGTATAAAAGATTTCAAAAAATGTCCCTACATCTTTGTTTTCAACCAATGAACAGTGTTGCGCTATGTGTTATCAGAAATGATCCAATCTCACCTTTAGCCAAATTCAGGAAATGCTTAATCATTTTTCAAACTTTAAATTGTCAGAACAAAACCATTTTGTAACTAAATTGCAGAGTCCATTAAAAGCTGCTGTTATCTTTCTAGCACCAGTTTCAACAGTGCATGTGAATGTTTTATATAGATTACCCCCCCTACCGGAACCACGGATTCAAAGGTGAAAACATGCTTTAATTTATTCCGTATTACCAAGATAATGCAGTTAAATCAATAGTTCTAACTTCTCCGCGTCTATAACTTTTAAATATACTGTTTCATAATAGGCTCTCTACCTTAAATATACTGCTGTTCTATCTCCTTGTGTCTCATGCTAAAAGAAGAGTCTATTAATTCTAACGATTGTCTGTAGTCTTTCATGGCAGCTAAATGTGGTGTTATGACGGATATGACCTAGGGCTAAATGGTAAATATGACTTAAATGTCTCTGTGCGTTTGTTGTGTCTGTATATTTACTCTGTGTGTCTCATTTAGGCCAGCCACGTCTCAAATGTCCGTTAATGTCTTTCTTTGACTCATGGCGTCTTTCATGTTTTATGTTCTCAAAGTGACATATTGGCTTTGTCTCCATGTATTTTTCCTTCTTCTTTTAAACATCACATTTTTTCTTCTTCTTTTCAATAATTCACTTCTTTTTCTTTCAATCACTTTCTCATGTCTTTCTTGGTCTCAGTGTGTGTCTTCTTCGTCTTGTTAGGTTTACACAACGTTCTTTCCGTGCCACATAACTCCACTCGGTTTGTGCAAAAGTCTGGTTCTTCTCCATGAAATGGAGGCGGAGAGGTCTTCTTCGGAGAGTTCCTGTTAGCTGCTGCAGCCGATGCGCAGTCTTTGCTGCCCCCTGTGGGTGAAACGGGGGAGACGCAGATGGTCCGTGCTGATGGCGCACGATTGAGGTCTTTGGCAGGACGATTTTGGCCAAATGAGACAGACAGACGTTTTCTCGGAAAAAACAGAAATCAAGGAAGGCACAAACAAGTTGTTAATTACCTACGAAACCAATGATTAATTACAATTTCAAAATAAACCTATGAAAATAATCTATATTAACATTTTAAACATTAAAAATCTGAAAACCTTCTGCATTCAACTGCCTATCCTAAGCCCTACTTTTTCAAAAGTATTAATGCTCTCTAAGATCATTTAACTTTTATATCACCAAAATGTAAGGGAAAAAAAACTTGTCCAGATAAAAAATAAAAATAAAATAATGCCTCTTTATAATCTAAACTCAAAGTTCTGTGATACTATGACTCCAAGTCCGTAACATTATCGTGTTATATATGTAATTTTCTACAAAAAAAATTCTTTCTTCACGAGGAGAGAGAAAGACAGAGAGAGATGGCGAGAGAGAGAGAGAGAGGATGAGAGTGGAGGAAGGGAGAGAGACGAGGACAGAACGAGGGAGGGGAGGGGCCGAGAGGGCATGTTTGCCTCAAGCATTTTCCGAGAGGGAGCCAGGAGGGAGAAGGAAGGGGCTGTGTGGTTTCAACACAGAGAGTACATTTACGACTGAAATAACCAAATTCATGAACATCCCCTTTTAAAATTTGCTACATTTTCCTCGTTTTTTATCGGGCAATGTTATATCAGTGGTGAGAGTTCTCTCTCGTTCAAACGACACTTTACATTTAATTTAAATACGTGGGCACGTAATGGAAAAACATTACCATTTGCTACTGATTTAATGTATCGGCGGGTTCCAGCAGATCTTATTTTCCTGATTCTCTGTAAACTATCGAAACATTAATCAGGTAGCCAAAATTGTAATGTTTCCATTACTGACGTATTTAAAAAATGTAAAGTGTCGTATGACGTCGAGACGAAAACTTCACCACTGATAATTAAAACATTGTCCACGATAAAAAACGAGGGAAAATGTAGCAATTTTAAAGGGGATGTTCATGAATTTGGTGTATTTCAGTCGTACATGTACTCTCTGTTTTGAGAAAACACACGCCCCTCCTTCTCCCTCTGGCTCCCTCCTCTGAAAAATGCTTGGGCATACAAGCCACTCGGCCCTCCCCTCCCTTGTTCTGTCCTCTCTCTCTCCCTTCCTCCTCTCTCTCTCTCTCTCTCTCCTACTCTCTCTCTCTGTCTATCTATCTCTCACGTGAAGAAAGAAATTTTTGTAGAAAATTACATATATACACACGATAATGTTACTGACATGGAGTCACTTAGGATCACAGAACTTTGAGTTCGATTATAAAGAGGCATTATTTTATTTTATATTTATCTGGACAAGTTTTTTTTCCCACTTTTGAGTGAATAAAAGGGTAGAAAGATCTTAGAGAGCATTATACTTTTGGAAAAGTAGGGCTTAGGATAGCAGTTGAATGCAGAATTGAGTTTTTTTCAGAATTTAATGTTTTAAATGATTATTAATTATTTCATAGGTTTTATTTTGAAATAGTAATTAATCTATTGGTTTCGTATGGTAATTAACACACTTGCTTTGTGCTTCTTGTTTGTCTGTTATTTCGAAGACAAACTTCAGTCTGTCTCATTTGGCCAAAATCGTCTGCCACAAGACCTCCAATCGGGCGCCAGATCAGCACGGACCATCTGCGTCTCCCCCGTTTCACCCAGGGGGCAGCAAAGACGCGCATCGGCTGCAGCAGTAACGGGAACTCTCGAAGAGACCTCTCGGCCTCCATTTCATGAGAAGAACCAGACTTTTGCAAACAAACCCGTAGTGGAGTTTGTGGCCACGGAGAAGAACGTAGTGTAAACCTAACAGAAGAAGAAGACCAACACACTGAGACAAAGAAAGACATGAGAAAAGTGATTGAAAGAAGAAAGAGGTGATTATTGAAAGAAGAAGAAAGAAAGTGCTTGTTTAAAGAAGAAGGGGAAAAAGACATGGGACAAAGACATTGGGACACATTGAGACAAAAAGACATTGAAAAGACGCCATGATGTAAAGAAAGACATTAACGGACATTTGAGACGTGGTGGCCTAATGGAGACCACAGAAGGTAAATATACAGGACAGGCAACAAACGCCAGAGATCATATTAAGTCATATTTACACATTTAGCTAGGTATTTCGTCATAACACCACATTTAGCTGCATGAAGAATACAGGACAATCGTTAGGAATTTCATTGACTCTTGCTTTTAGCATGGACAAAGGGAATAGAACAGCAGTATAATTAAGGTAGAGGAGCTCTATTATTGAAACTAGTATGATTTAAAGTTATAGACGCGGAGAAGGAAGTTTAGAAATATTGATTTTACTGGCTATGATCTTGGTAATACGGTATTTTAAAGCAGTGTTTTCAAACCTTTGACCGTGGTTCGTTATTAAATATTTAAAAACAGTCCAATGCACAGTTGAACTGGTGCTAGAAAGAGAACTGAGCTTTTAATGGACGCTGCATTTAAGTACAAAATGGTTTGGTTCAGACATCAAAAGTTTGAAAATGATTTAAAGCCATGTCTGAATTTTTGGCTAAAGGTGATATTGGATATTTTCTGATAACATAAGACGCAACACTGTTATTGGTTGAAAACAAGATGTAGGGACATTTTTTGAAATCATTTAGACATGTTTCTCTACCAAATAGCTAAATGAAACAATTAGCGACACATTATTGTCTTTGATAAAACTGTTTGGCAGTTTATCTGAGACATTTGATTGGATTGCAAGGACACAACACACATAGGACAATGGTCTTTTCTCCACCAATGACCGTTAAAAAACCAAGGGTGAAGTTATAAAGTCTGAACTAATTACATTTTTAAGGAATCCGAACTGGCTTTAAAAAAAAGGGAAAAACAATCTTATTTGCAAGTGCATGAGTTTTTTGTTAAGTAACAAGAGCTCATTAAAAAATATAGGGGACACAGTTTGTGACAAGGCTCCGATTTTAAAGACCACGGTGGGTTTAAACACTAAAGTTTGAATATGGATCTTTTAGGAAAAATCTCTCAAAGTTTGCATGTTTGAGGCTCTGAAAGTTGCAACTATAAAATAGTCTCATGAGACAATTGTAATTTGACATGGAAAATTATAACAAAGTTTAAAATTACAGGCCTCTTGTGTATGTTATAAGTTTGTGTCATGTATATGTTTGTGTAAGGTTATATGTTTGTGCGTCATGTCACATACACTACGTTGACCTTAAACTCCCTGACTGCCAGGCATTTTCAGATTTGAGAAGTGATTCTGCCAGCAATTTTCAGGTGATTTGACCCACTTTGATGCCACAGAATATTCATTTTTTATGTACGATGTAAACACCAGGGCACCAAATTAAAGGATTCACCTCTCCTGCTTTACTCTGAAAAAAAAAACCGTTGGTTTCTACCTATTACCGTTCTTGAGTTATCGCCATAGAACAAAGGTATTACACCATTAACACCAGGTCTGGCCAAGGAAAAGACAGCGGGTAACGAGCTGTATGTAAACAGGAACATTCAAGACAGAAAAGAGACTTTAGATTGCATTTTTGCTGCCTTTAGTGACAACTCAAACATCTTCACACTTGTTCCATTACAAAAATTATAAAAAACATGACTCTGAAATAGTACTTTTGATGGCAAATTGTTGGCATTTATTCACAGATAGAAATTTAAACTTTTCTTCCTATACCATCAACCAAAACGTTCAAAACAACAACAACACAAAGATCATTAAAACTATAGATGTATTACCAAAAATAGAAATGAAGCATGTTGAATTTGAGTGTGTGTGTCGTGAATGTCAGTGTGGCGAGGAGCAGAGTGTCTGTGTGATGTGAGTGTCAGTGTGGAGTGAGTGTCTGTTGCGAGGAGCGTGTCTGTGTGTTGTGAGTGGTTGTCAGTGATGGCGATCGTGAGTGGTCTTTGTGCGTGAGTGAGTGAGTGAGGTGCTGTCTTAAAGTTGTTGTGTGAGTTGTTTGTGGTGTGTCCCCCCCCCAGATAAATCATGATCAGGTATGCTGAACGAATCCGAGCCATGCATCAGTTAACAACAGCAGCTGATACGCGCTGAGAGGCGAAGGAGTGTCTCTGCTCGGGGCTCTTGTCCGCGAAAAATATGGCTGCAGATACGGACCTCCACCGGGGTCTCCCCTCTCTCCCCTCTCGGACCTCACTCACTTGGATCGCGAGAGTCAATCTCCTGAAGCAGAGTATACAGTTATAACTATTCTTTTTTGCCACACTCTTGCCTATACTATCGCTAAACTAGATCTGATCGGTCTCTCACTGCTACAGTACGCTGATCATCGCTCTGCTACAGCAGCACGCTCTCAAAACCCCACACTCCTCCTCCTTCTCTCCACTGACTTATGACCTCTCCTGTGGTGCAATACTGCATCTAATGGTGGTGATTTAATCACTTTACAGGTACATTTCGCACAAGATATCAGTCGTTGTGGGGTCATTAACAAGGGTGGCCAGACATTACTGCAGCCTCCGTGTAATAACACGGAAAAAAGTCGTCTAAGTCGTCTGTGGCAGTGAGGTCCACTAAAACAACTAGAACGACTTTTGTCGTCATGGGCAGTGAATGAAGTTAACAAACTGGACAATACTCAACGTGGAGGTGTTGGGAGTTAGTGTTGTGTGCTGTGTTGTGGAGTGAAACTGAGGAATGCTGAACTGGAATCATGGGAATTAACAAAAGTTTTCTGTCATGTTTTAATGTGATCATGGGAATAAATAATTTTTTGTCATACAGCATACGGTGAATATAGTACTAGAGATTCAAAGACGACAAGCTTATTGAACAGGTGTACAAGTAGATGAGTACTCTGGGCCAGAGTCTCTCGAGAAAAAAGTACTTGCCGGAACGTACTCTGAGATGAAATACCTCGCTGAAGGTACTGGGAGCCCCTCCCTCTGCTGTTTGTCCGGACAAGTGATTCGGTCCAACCGCAGTGAGCGGTCATTGGGAGGAGGACTGACTTAGGTTTTGTAACTCACTTTAGGGGAGTGTAAAATTAGAAAACATACATATTGTTAAGTCTGTATTTGGCTACAGCCTCTGCCCTGATGTCACACACCGTTCTGTCAATGCAGTTATGTTTTGCCCATTGGATTGATTGGAACAGGCCGCACCATGCGACGAGAGGAAAGTGGGCCGTTTCTTGTATGTTCTAATGTTTGTTCTTTTCAGAGGAAAGATAAACAGCACTGCTTCAGGGATGACCCGTAGTATGAATTAAGGAAATGAGCTCTACTTTGGCACCAAAGCCCACAATAGAATTGAGGCATTCGGGAGGAGCAACAGGATTGGAACAGTAATCTACCACACATACAGATGCATGTTTTATACTTTGGACCACGACCAACAGAGGGGGTCATTGTATTGTCATAGGTGGTCATGGTCCTTAACCTTCTAAATCATTAGAAAGAAGTGTTTAAAACTATATTTACAAGACAAATAAATAATAGAAGGCAGCCTAAAAAGCAAAAATGGGAAAATTATTAAGTAATTGTTCGGAGTTGCAAATGAAATAAAAAACTATATTTGTCCCCCTTGGGAGGTCATTCTAAATTTAG
The DNA here is from genome assembly GCA_964034765.1 of Knipowitschia caucasica. Classification (NCBI taxonomy): domain Eukaryota; kingdom Metazoa; phylum Chordata; class Actinopteri; order Gobiiformes; family Gobiidae; genus Knipowitschia; species Knipowitschia caucasica. The sequence goes on from OZ035839.1 coordinate 35,548,115, forward strand.
TTAGTGTTGTGCAAATTCAAAATGGGTGTTGTGCAAATTCACAAGGAGAAATAATAGCGCTTATAACATCAAAACAGATCTACTCTTTAAGTAATAGATCAATAATAATAAGATCTAATATAGAATAGAATGAAATCAGTCTGAGCTATAATGTCATTCGGATTCGAGGAGCTATAGGTTGATCGTGTCAGAATAAACAGTAGTAATAAGTAGTTAGACTAGGGAATAATCAAATAGTTCTATTGTGAAAATAGTCTCAATATGTCAAATTATTTAATAACTAAGTAAAAAGGAATCAAATTGAGTCAGATTTTAGATGCTTCTGTTTTCCACATCTGTAGGAACTAGGCAGATGTGGTTATAGAGAGTTAGTATTAAATGCAGACATAGAACGACAGGCTTTAACACAATTTTAACTCTAATAAATAGCTCAAATAATAACTTTGTTTGACGCCGCCACTGAGCTGCTTCATTGGGAGAACAGGTCAAATGTTATTGTTTATTACAAACAGCTGTGTATCTACACATATTAATTATTGAGACAACTCTTTAAACAGTTATAAGCAGTGGACAGAAGCCTCTGTATGTGCTTTTGTTTATTAAATAATTAATTTCATAGCCTTTATAATCGTAGAGAACGTTTTAAAATAGTTTAAATCCCTTTCAGGAACTTGATTTAGATGTATGTCTTTAATATTGGAGAACGACTGTGTTGTTTTTGGAATTGTCAGAAATACAATAATGAATGTGCTTAGAGAACAAGAATCGGCCAATAAAAAAATCGTCTATTGCCAATGCTTATTGTTACAATCAGAACTTCAAAAGTTGGGGGAATATGCTTTGGCTCCAAACTAAACAAGATTTGTAAGTCACAATAGAGTGTAAAATAGATAGATGGCTTCCAAAAATAGAGAATTATTTTTAGACAGGGCTAATATCAAACGGATAAAAAAGGACAATTTCCTAATATTATGTCCAAAAGTATTTCTTCAAAGGTAGATAAAGTTCATTACAGTTTATGCAACAGTTATATTAGATACTGTCAAATTCACTTGTATAAACATAGGTGAATGTTGACAATGCAAAAAGCTAAAGATGATAGAATTAATGAGCGAAGCTGGACATGGTCATCAGGAAGTCCAGCTCTATCCTTGGCTGTCCCCTGAACACAGTGCATCTGGTGGGGGACAGGAGGGGCCTGGAAAAACTAACATCTTTGCTGCACCATAACTGTCACCCCTCTTCAGGACACTCTAGCTGCTCTCAAGGACAATTTTAGTGACATTTATTCACCCCTGTTGTGTGAAGGAGAGGTTGTGCAGATCTTACCTTCCTGCTGCTGTCAGACTGTACGACAAACAATAAGGACTATCGAACACTGCCGACCTGACCTCACATGTTATGCATCAGGGCAATATATTGAACTTATTTCAGAATGTGCAGTAAAGAACTACATTATTATTGCTCTACTTAGTCACATTGTCCCATATTCCCATGCTGCTAACATGTACAGATGTAAACGTACTGCTGCTAACATGAACAGATGCAAACCTACCGCTGCTAATATACAGATGTAAACATACTGTTGCTAACATGTACAGATGTAAACATACAGTACTGCTGCTAACATGTACAGATGTAAACATACTGCTGCTAACATGTACAGATGTAAAGATACTGCAGCTAACATGCATATGTAAACATATAACTATAAATTGCTTGCAGTAGAATACACAGCACTTGCTTCATAATATGCCAAATGTAAAGATTTATACTTCTTTATCATGCCGAAGTCAGAGTTTTTGAAGTCCTTATATTAAGCCTTATGTGGGGTTAAGACGGGGCGACAGTAGCTCAGTTGGTAGAGCATTGGCTTTTGAGCGTGAAGGTCGTGGGTTCGAGCCCACCGTGAGACCTACTTCACGACTCCCACAAATGACTGCTGTTGTTGTGTCCTTGGGCAAGACACTCAACCCCACTTTGCCTGAAGGGCTGGTGCTATGTGTACTGGGTGTAGCTCTGACTGCCACCCCCCCGACCCAGAAATGGATTAAGGGGAAGAAAATGGATGGATGGATGGTGTTAAGCTCTCCAGTGACCCGTTTCATGGTTTTAATATGTAATAACTTCCATGTAGTTGATCTTATGAGAACAAGGTTTTATGATATCCTCCACAACACGTATATGAACACAGGTGTACCCCACAATACCCCACCTTCACCGCCTTTCTCCACGAGCACAAATCTTTTCTCACAGTACAGTATGTAACCCACCCCCCATGTGTGTGAAAACTCACACGTTAACACTTTACAAATTGTGAACAAACAAATGTTGTTCTCAAAGAAACTTGACCTGACTAGACACATTTTTTACGCACACATACACAGACAACCTTTTGCGTCTCAGCAAGAAGGTCCTAGGTTCGAATCCCAGACTGAACAGGGTCTTTCTGAGTGGAATTTGTTCTCCCTGTGTCTGCGTAGGTTTCCTCCATGTGCTCCAGTTTCCCCCAACCACTAAAAAGAGGCTCAATAGGTAAAATCCTCTTGCTTTGGTCTTGACCAAGCCGAGGATTAACATCTGGAGATGAGTCCGTACAGCGCCCACTGCTCCTGACTGATGCCCTAGTGGCATCAGAATGGGTCAAATGAAGAGGATGAATTGCCCTACGGGATAAATAAATTGCACCTTTGCATGATTATTGATCAGGTCCCCACAGATGTGCACATCATTGTCCCATAGGGGAATTTGACTTCTGCATTTGACCCATCCTTCAACTGCTACTAGGGCCTCCGTCAGGAGCAGTGGTCGCCGTTGTACAGTGTCCTTGGACCCAGATGTCAATGCTCGGATTGATAAGGACTACCAGAAGTGGAGTTTTGTACCTCTCAAACCCGAAAAGGATGGCAGAGCAACATCAGCAAACATAAAAATGACCCCTGGACCCACTCGATTTGCAAACTCATATTATGTAAGACATTAAGACTGCATTAGAGCTTTTCATACCAAACTCCAGAAAACTTTCAGAAAACTGGTGTTTTCTGAAAATAAGTTAGTTTTCTGAAGAATAAAGGCTTCTTTTACTAACAAAGATTTGCGGGTCAAATTTGACCCTACACCATGAACGTAACTATTATTAATATATTTTTATATGTTCAACTTTTTTCAGAAGTTATATTCTAATTTTGTTCTATCATAGTTAGAAAACATTATTATCCATGGATATTACATGTATATGGTTTTTAATGCATATAATGTTAGTTATGTAGTATTAACTATATCAAGTGATACATATTTATTATTAGTGGTCAGGACTGAGTTAGACCCTGGGTCAAAATTTACCCGCTTACAACGGGCAGTGGTGATGGAGCTTTCGCGAAAGTTCACTGTGGTAGACCCAGCTGCTGCTTGCCCAGATCTACAGGCTGCTCTTCCTCGGCTCATCAGACCAGCAACGCCCACATCCAGCCAACCAATAACCACCAGGACAGCAAGTTAAAAGCCGGAGACCAGTGTTGCCAACTTAGCGACTTTGTCGCTAGATTTAGTGACTTTTCAGACCCCTATAGCGACTTTTTTTCAAAAAAGCGACTAGCGACAAATCTAGCGACTTTTTCTGGTGTTATTGGCGACTTATCTGGTGTTTTGGCGACTTATCTGGTGTTTTGGAGACTCGTGAAGCACGTATTGTTCTGCTGTCCTCAACGTGAGCCCCTCCCCCGTCCCAAAGCACTTACAGGCGGCCAGTCTCACAGTAGCCTTGCGCAGCAGTCCCAGCTACAGTCTAGGGGCGGAGCAGAGAGAGAGAGAGAGGAGACCCTGTCTCAAAAGCACAGGAAGTTTTCAGGCTGCTGCAGACTGAACTTCAGCTCCACCACCACCACACATCCAAAGCTCCCCGGCCACTCCTACCACCGCCACCCCCCACTACCCCCCACTACCCCCCACTCCATCCGCGGCAGCTCTGTCCGTGACTCTGTTTTCTCTCAGTAGTGGGTCACATTAAATCATTTGTTATGCCAAACTATGAAAAAAAAAAAAAACTTACAAAAATAAACCTAACTAACTCTGCCAGAGTGTGTCTTTTGGGTCACTTTGCCGGTCCCAAGCCCGGATAAAGGAGGAGGGTTGGTTGTAGAGCTAGCAATTTCACCCTACATAACAATCTTTTGATTACATTTGCTGTTATAACATTTAACAATACAGGACAAAACTGATGTGTGTAATGTGGATCTAGACAAAGCATTAAAATCATTAAATGTTGTTAATGTTGAAATTATTTTTGTACATTTGTAGTTCTAAACATATTTAGGGTGTTTTTACTCACTTTTGTCTCTCCCACGACCTTATTCCTCTCTCCTACAGCGTCCGTTACAGTTATTTGCAAATGGCAAATTATGCAAATTAGGCGATGACGTCATTTAGCGACTTCTAGCGACTTTTGGGACAGCCAATAGCTACTTTCCTTACTGAGGAGTTGGCAACACTGCCGGAGACTCCCACTTCCCAGCCTTCTGAAGTCTGCAAGCTTCTGAAGTCTGCAAGCTTCTGAAGTCTGCAAGGTGCATGTCGCTAACGCTCCTGTTCGCAAATGCATGCGTTGTTCTGGAGGGGTCGCTTTCTGCTCACGTGTTGCTCGTGCGCGTGGCCCGGCTGTCCTCAGTCTGGCTGCTCGTGGTCTGCTCCTCTTCCGTGTCCCTGCACCTGCTGTGGTTCGCGTGTCTCCACTGCTCTCCTCTGCGGGCTCTTCTGCGGGCTGCTCCGCGGGGCCCCCTCCGCGGGTCCTGTGCTGCTCGTTCCTCGTGGTCTGCTGCCGCGCGCAGACGGTCTGGCGGTGCCGTGAGCATGGACGTCGGAACTATTTTCTGAGAGGGGGGGCGGGTTTTTGTTGGGAGAGTCGAGGGAGAGACTCATACTTGGATTACACTGGATAATAACATACCATCTTAATTGTTAAGAAAAACAAAATAAACAATATATATCAAGCGAGTCACTTATCAAACTGAACTTTTTTTTTTTTCAATACGCATTCATGCGTCAGTCTCTCCGGTGGCTTCATTGTGTTGTGTAGCCCAGTGACGTGCGGTCAGATGAGGCAGGCAAGGCCCTCACCTAAGATCATAGGAAGAAAAGTAATAAAATGGATACAATAATGTTTGGTCACTTTATCAAGTGATTTGTGCTGTGCCTTATTTCATTTATTTATACCTTGAAATCGCAGATTTGACAGAGCGGTGCTGTGAGGCGAGCCTCTCTTGGGAGACGTAAAAAGCAACAGCTCACAGGGAGAGTCCTGTGAGGTGCTATCAAACTGTTTTCTCTGTTTATCACAGTTTAAAAAGTCCAAAAATATTTAATTTACAATCAACATGTTTACATTTAAGAGGATGGCTCATAAATTGTGTTTTTGAAGCAAATATGGGTCTTAATCGCGCTCAACCACTGCTTGTAAGTGAGGAAAGCCTCAAGGGGGCGCTTGTGAGCCCAAACTTTGGCTGCATCCAATTCCATCAGAAAGCTCCTTTCTTGTTCTTCTTCTGCTAAGGGCAGCTACAGGTTTGGCTAACATACCTATAATACATTTTAAGATAATTTAAAATGCACTTAGAGTAATGTTTTGCTTCCAATGATGATATGAATCATAAGAAAAGGAGGTGAAGGGTAAGGTTGAATTTAGAAATTGGATTTACCCGGGAGTCGGCTGCAGCAAAACTCGGAGTTTACGGAGGAGACACCCGTTTTTTTTACTTTTTAAAACTCATTGAACTTATTTCCAAATGGAGGATTACATGTCTGTGCTCAAACTATTATCTGGACTTAAACATGAAACTGGTCCTAACTGAAGTGGTCTGTGCTGTTCATTAATACCTAAGGTAAGGCCCATAACACACTTTGTACTTTTTACAAACGTTTGCGTTTTGTATGAGAAAACAATGCAGACATTAAATCATATTCTGCTGTAGCCAAACAAATTGTGTATAAGCCGCTCCTGTTCCTGTAGGTCCTGTTGGTTTATATGATGTATAATCATATGAACACATGATTGATCCCCCACCGCACGTCACTGGTGTAGCCAGGTCTCTAATCTGCGCAAGGCTGAGAAAGAGCGCTCAGAGGCTGCGACAGATATTAGCCAGACAGAGCTTCATAAGCTTCTCCGACAGCATGGAGCGGGTTTTGGGCTGCAAGGAACGCAGGATAGTGATAACTTCTCGCTCCCGGCACACGCGGAGGGGGTGCGGCCGCACCCCCCGCACCCCTAGTTCCGACGTCTATGGCTATACCCAAATACATTAAAATGCTTTTAAATGTTTTTGAATCTCTGTTGTTTCTAATCTATCTCATTAACTTTTGGCATTGTTAACATTCACCTATGTTTGAAACAAGCGAATTTGACAGTATCTAATAAACCTGTGCATAAACTGTGATGAACTTCATCTACCTTTGAAGTAAATACTTTTGGACATAATATGAAGGAAATGGTCTTTTTACCGTTTGATATTAGCCCTGTCTAAAAAATAATCTCTATTTTTGAAAGCATCTATCTATTTTACACTCTATTGTGACTCTAAAACTCGGTTGCAGCTTGAGCAAAGGCATATTCCCAATTTTTGAGTTCTGATTGTAACAATTGCATTGGCAATAGACGATTTTTTATTGGCCGGTTCTTGTTCTGCAAATCACTATTCTATGTATTGTATTTCAGACAATTCCAAAAACAACACAGTCGTTCTCCAATATTAAAGACATACATCTAAATCAAGTTGCCTGAAAGGGATTTTAACTATTTTAAAACGTTCTCTACGATTATAAGGCTATGAAATTAATTATTTAATAAACAAAAGCACATTCATGGCTTCTGTCCGCTGCTTATAACTGTTTAAAGAGTTGTCCCAAACTTAATGTGTGTAAATACATCAGCTGTTTGTAATAAACAATAACATTTAACCTGTTCTCCAATGGAGCAGCTCAGAGGCTGCGTCAAGAGCAATGTTATATTTGAGCTATTTTTAGATTTAAAATTGTGTTAAAGCCTGTCGTTCTATGTCTGCATTTTAATACTACTCTCTATAAACACCTCTGCACCAGTTCCTACAGATGTGGAAAACAGAAACATCTAAAATCTGACTCCATTTGATTCCTTTTTACTTTAGTTATTAGAACAATTTGACCTTATTGATACTTATTTCCACAATAGAACTATTTTGATTATTCACTAGTCTAACTATTATTACTATTGTTTATTCTGACACTTCAACCTATAGCTCCTCGAATCCAATGACATTATAGCTCCAGACTATTTCATTCTATTCTATTATTATCTTATTATTATATGATCTATTATCTTAAAGAGTAGATCTGTTTGATGTTATAAGCGCTATTATTTCTCCTTTTGAATTTGCACAACACTAAATTTAGAATGACCCCCTATGGGACAAATATAGAATTTTATTTCATTTTGGCAACTCCGAAAATTACTTAATAATTTTCCCATTTTGCTTTTTTAGGCTGCCCTTTCTATTATTTATTTGTTCTTGTAAATATATGTTTTACACTTCTTTCTAATGATTTAGAAGGTTAAGGACCATGACCACCTATGACAATACAATACTCCCCTCTGTTGGTCGTGGTCCAAAGTATAAAACATGCATCTGTATGTGTGTGTAGATTACTGTTCCAATCCTGTTGCTCCTCCCGGATCGTCCTCAATTCATATTGTGGGCTTTGGTGCCAAAGTAGAGGCTCATTTCCTTAATTCATACTACTGTCATCCCTGAAGCAGGTGCAGTTTATCTTTCATCTGAAAAACAAACATTAGAACACAAGAAACACCCACTTTCCTCTCTTCGCATGGTGCGGCCTGTCAATCAATCCAATTGGGCAAAACATAACTACATTGACAGACGGTGTGTGGCATCAGGGCAGAGGCTGTAGCCAAATACAGACTTAACAATATGTATGTTTCTAATTTTATACTCCCCTAAATGTGAATTACAAACCAAAGTTGTCCTCCGCCCAATGACCGCTCACTGCGGTTGGACCGAATCACTGTCCGGACAAACAGCAGAGGGAGGGGCTCCCAGTACCTTCAGCAAGGTATTTCATCTCAGAGTACTTTCTCAGAGTACTTTTCTCAGAGTACTCATCCCAGAGTACTCTCACTTTTACACCTGTTCAATAAAGCTTGTCATCTTTGAATCTCTAGTACTTACACCGTATGCTGTTGACAAAAAATAATTATTCCATGATCACATTAAAACATTACAGAAAACTTTTGTTATTCCATGATTCCGTTCAGCACTCCTCGTTCACCCCCCAACACACTCACAACACACTCACAACACCCCACGTTAGTATTGGTCCAGTTTGTTAAGGTCAACGTAGTGTATTGGACATGACGCACAAACATATAACATACACAAACATATAACATACACAAACATATAACATACACAAACATATAACATACACAAACATATAACATACACAAGAGGCCTGTAATTTTAACTTTGTTATATTTTTCCATGTCCAATTACAATTGTCTCATGAGCTATTTTATAGTTGCAACTTTCAGAGCCTGCAGAACATGCAAAGCTTTGAGAGATTTTTCCTAAAAGGATCCATTTCAAACTTTAGTGTTTAAACCACGTGGTCTTTACTCGGGCTTGTCACAAACTGTGTCCCCTATATTTTTAATGAGCTCTTGTTACTAAAAAAAACTCATGCACGTGCAATAAATGTTTTTCCCTTTTTTTTTAAAGCCAGTTCGGATTCCTTAAAAATGTAAATTAGTTTCAAACTTTAATACTTCACCCTTGTTTTACGTTCATGTGGAGAAAAGACCATTATTTTATGTGTGTGTACTTGCGCCAATCATGTCTCAGATAAACTGCCAACAGTTGTATCAAAGACATAATTGTCCTAATTGTTTCTAATTTAGCTATTTGGAAGAGAAACATGTCATAAAAGATTTCAAAAAATGTCCCTACATCTTTGTTTTCAACCAATGAACAGTGTTGCGTCTATGTGTTATCAGAAACGATCCAATATCACCTTTAGCCAAAATTCAGAAATGCTTTAAATCATTTTTCAAACTTTAATTGTCTGAACAAACCATTTTGTACTAAATGCAGCGTCCATTAAGAGCTGCAGTTCTCTTCCTAGCACCAGTTTCAACTGTGCATGTGACTGTTTTTAAATGATTAACGAACCACGGTTCAAAGGTTGAAAACACTGCTTTAAATATCCGTATTACCAAGATCATGCAGTTAAAATCAATAATTCTAAACTTCTCCGCGTCTATAACTTTAAATAATACTAGTTTCAATAATAGCGCTCCTCTACCTTAAATATACTGCTGTTCTAATCTCCTTGTGTCTCATGCTAAAGCAAGAGTCTAATTAATTTTAACGATTGTCCTGTATTCTTTCATGCAGCTAAATGTGGTGTTATGAACGAATGACCTAGCTAAATGTGTAAATATGACTTAATATGTCTCTGTGCGTTTGTTGTCTGTCTGTATATTTACCTTCTGTGTGTCTCATTTAGGCCAGCCACGTCTCAAATGTCCGTTAATGTCTTTCTTTTACTCATGGCGTCTTTCAATGTCTTTTGTCTCATAGTGTCCAATGTCTTTGTCTCCATGTCTTTTTTCTTCTTCTTCCAACAATCACTTTCTTTCTTCTTCCGATAACTCTTTCTCACAATGTCTTTCTTCTTCTTTCAACAATCACTTTCTTTCTTCTTCCGATAACTTTTCCTCATAATGTCTTTCTTCTTCTTTCATATCTGACGCACCCAAATGTGTCGTGTCCTTCTTCTTCTTGTTTGGTTTTCCGGCGGTTGGCGGCCTATTCTTCGCATTACCGCCACCTTCTGTTTCGTGGATGGGACAACACTCAGTTTGTGAAAAAGTCTGCGGTCTTTTCTTTGCCTCCTCACAGGCAGGAGAAGTCTTCTTCGAGAGTTCCTGTTAGCTGCTGCAGCCGATGCTGCTGTCTTTGGTGCCCCCTGTGGGTCTGGGGGAGACGCTGATGGTGGTTTGTGGCAGAGACGATTTTTGGCCAAATGAAACAGACAGAAGTTTTCTCGGAAAAAACAGACAAACAAGAAACACAAACAAGTGTGTTAATTACCATACCAAACCAATGATTAATTACAATTCAAAATAAACCTATGGAATAATTAATATTAACATTTTAAACATTAGATTCTGAAAACCGAATTCTGCATTCAACTGCTATCCTAAGCCCTATTTTTCCAAAAGTATAATGCTCTCTAAGATCATTCTAACTTTTATATCACCAAAATGTAGGGAAAAAAAACTTGTCTAGACGCCTTGGAGATAAAAAATAAAAATAAAATAATGCCTCTTTATAATCTAACTCAAAGTTCTGTGATCCTATGACTCCATGTCAGTAACATTATCGTGTGTATAAATGTAATTTTCTACAAATCAAAAAATGTCTTTGGTAATAGTTCTGTCTTCACGAGAGAGAGAGAGAGAGAGAGAGAGAGAGAGGACAGAACGAGGGAGGGGAGGGGCCTCCCGAACAAAGGAAGCATGGAGTCTGAAATACTTTCCTCGTTTTTCTCGTGACAAGGTTTTAAATCAGTGGTAAAAGTTTCTCTCACGTCAAACGACACTTTACATTTTATCCTTAAATACGTCAGTAATGGAAAACATTACCATTTGCTACATGATTAATGTATCGAGAGTTCCAGCAGAATCTTTTTTTTTCCTGATTCTCTGTAACTATCGAAACATTACATCAGAATACAAGAGAAAAACTCCCAGACTGATCTTTTGTCATTTCTTCACATGAAACTCGTATACTACAGCCAAGAGGCTCTCTTTTTCCTCATTAATCAGATCATTATTATCAGAATCCACATTTTAAATACTTGGCTTTTCTTCTGTTTAAATTAATTGTGCCCTTTTCCCCACCCCCGGGGGATATGGAGTTTTTATTATCCTATAACTTCTGACCCTAACTATCCCTATCTCTCTAATTCTATTCCTATTTTTTCACTAATTCCCTTGTGCCTCTCTGCACGAAGGTGTGCCTCTTTTTCACTTATAAACCCTGTGGCTCTTTTCCTGTATATTCTTTTTTAGAGAGAGACCAACATCCCTCAAGGTTCAAAAACGTCGAAAAACCTGACTATTGTTCTATCGCGTCCGATCGAACGCCCGTCACGGCGGTCTGGCCACGCTGCAGTCATGCTGGGCCGAGATCTCTCTGTCTTCTATTTAAAACAATGTGCAGACTTTAGAAATGGTATCTGCTTACCTGTGTTTTGCAGTAGAGAGAGCCCCAAGACCCAACAGACCCAGTCTATCTATCTGAGCTCATCTTGCGTCTTCTTTCTGTATCAAATCACGTCTCGGGTCACCAAATGAAGCCAATAACTCCCTTTTGGCTCGCGTGTCCACAATTTGGTACAGAAATCAGACGAAGATATCCAAGTTTAACATCTGCATTTAATTATCTTTACAATCAGATACAGAATATTCAACAAAAAAGTGCTCCTAAACTAATATGTCCCTCTCCTCTTCCCCTGCGCTAACCTTCCCCCCAGAACTCAAACCAACAGTTTTATCAAGACGTCTGATGACGTCACTTGTGGGCGTCTCCCGAATGTTCTTTTCGGGTGTGCTGGCGTCCCGTGTCCACTGGGAGGCGTCAGAATGCCTTTGGAGAATCTCCCAGTCTGCCTGAGAGAGATTAGCCAGATGGTGTTTTTGGACTTTTGGCCTCGCCAGAGAGACAAGAATGTTTATTCCTGGAGTTAATAATTTGTCCCGTTTTGAAAGTTGGTATCTCTATGACTGATTGTAGTTTCTCCATTTGACCCTCTTTATTCCTGTTTGCAATCCTTGTCCTTGGGGCTTTTCCCCGTGCACATTCTTCAGAGGGCCTATTTTCAAAATCATTAGTATACAACATTTTAATTATGCAACACCACAGTAAAACTCCTTAAAAACAGATTTCTATCGGCCAGCAGCAGACGTATGCCCGAGCAGAGCACTACAATGTTACTTACAGGCTGCGTGTAGTCCGCGTCACGCTCTGGCTTTCCGTGGGTCTTGTGCAGGTACTGCTGACTGCTGCTGCCGTTCTCCGTTGCCTCCTCTCCTCGGTCGCCCAAGACGCTCTGTCGTCAACCTGTGTTCTCCTCTGCCCGGGACGGGGCCGCAGTCTCGCCAGCCACTTGCCGCCCACAGGTTGCCACTGGGCACACGCAGGGGAGAGCGGACACATTCCATTCGTGATGTTGGGCCTAGCCCGGTGCACACACGCCTCTGCGCTTTCAATGCGCGCCCATCACCGGTGCCGCTCTCCCCGCTGGCCTCAGTCCCCCGTGGTCTCTGGCTGGCGGTGCCTCTCCTTTGGCCCAGTCCGGTGTCCTCCTCCTTCTTCCTCCCCCATAGTCTGTTTAAAAACCCTTTTCTCATTGGCTCCAGCCCCCAGTGTCTATGTCCATTCGTTAAAATCAGTGGAAGCTGCCACAGGTGTGAGGATAAAAAACAGGAAGTAAAAACACACAGTGCGGCACACAAAACACATTTCAAAATAAAAGCATGCATAAAAACAAAGTGCGCTGTGCGTCTACCCTGTGACAGATGTGTGAAGTGAAGTGTAGTCGTAGCTCTGGAATCCAGGGTCAGTGAGTGAAGGGGCGTTCACACCGGACTTAACTTCGGCGTCAAAAGCGTCAGGTTTCCATTGAAAGTGAATGGTGAAGCGCGTCAGGTGAAGCCGAGAGCCCCGGCGTCACTTGACGCGCGTCAAAAGCTTCAAGAGTCGCGCGTACTACGCGCTCACTTGAAGCTTTTGACGCGCGAAACGCTCGCGTATCACAACAATCCCTCTGACGCCGAAGCTGAGCAAAGCTGAGCTTTTGAAGCTTTGACGCGGGCTTCAACCAATCAGGAGACGAGGAGCAGCAGCAGCAGAGGGTCTGTCTCTGTCATGAAGAGAAGTCATGTATCTGCTGCTGTTTTATTGTCATTATTGTTATTAGTAATATTATTTGTATGAGTAGTAACGTTCTGAGTAACAAAATCATTGTACACATGCTGTGTAGTAAACCTAGTTTATTTAAAATAAGAACAGGCTGACGATGAGTCTGGCTCAGAGCAAGGCAGCTCCGGGCGGGCGGAGAGCCGGGGAGAGGCAGGGGAGAGGCGAGCGAGAGCCGGGGAGAGGCAGGGAGAGGCGAGGGAGAGGCGAGGAGAGGGGGAGAGGCAGGGAGAGGCGAGGGAGAGGCGAGGGAGAGGCAGGGAGAGGAGAGCGAGGCGGGGAGAGGCAGGGAGAGGCAGGGAGAGGCAGGGAGAGGCGGGAGGCGAGAGCGAGGCGGGGAGAGGCGAGCGAGAGCCGGGGAGAGGCGAGCGAGAGCCGGGGAGAGGCGAGCGAGAGCCGGGAGAGGCGAGCGAGAGGCCGGGGAGAGGCAGGGAGAGGCGAGGGAGAGGCAGGGAGAGGCGAGCGAGAGCCGGGGAGAGGCAGGGGAGAGGCGAGCGAGAGGCGGGGGGAGAGGCGAGGGAGAGGCAGGGAGAGGCAGGGAGAGGCAGGGGAGAGGCGAGCGAGAGCCGGGGAGAGGCAGGGGAGAGGCGAGCGAGAGCCGGGGAGAGGCGAGGGAGAGGCGGAGGGAGGGAGGCGAGCGAGAGCCGGGGAGAGGCAGGGAGAGGCAGGGAGAGGCAGGGAGAGGCAGGGAGAGGCAGGGAGAGGCAGGGAGAGGCAGGGAGAGGCAGGGAGAGGCGGGAGAGGCGAGGAGAGGGAGGGAGAGGAGAGGCGAGAGCCGGGGAGAGGCGAGCGAGAGCCGGGGAGAGGCAGGGGGAGGCGAGCGAGAGCCGGGGAGAGGCGAGCGAGAGCCGGGGAGAGGCAGGGGGAGGCGAGCGAGAGCCGGGGAGAGGCAGGGGGAGGCGAGCGAGAGCCGGGGAGAGGCGAGCGAGAGCCGGGGAGAGGCAGGGGGAGGCGAGCGAGAGCCGGGGAGAGGCAGGGAGAGGCGAGCGAGAGCCGGGGAGAGGGAGCGAGAGCCGGGGAGAGGCAGGGAGAGGCAGGGGGAGGCAGGGGGAGGCAGGGAGAGGCAGGGAGAGGCAGGGGGAGGCAGGGGGAGGCAGGGAGAGGCAGGGAGAGGCGAGCGAGAGCCGGGGAGAGGCAGGGAGAGGCAGGGGGGGGCAGAGGCAGGGAGAGGCAGGGGGAGGCAGGGGGAGGCAGGGGGAGGCAGGGGGAGGCAGGGAGAGGCGAGAGCGAGACGGGGAGAGGCGAGCTCCGGGGTTTGAGAACTCAGACTGGGCGAGTGACATGCGGAAGTACCGCTGAAAGCGAAACTCCTCCGTACGCAGCTCCTGGAGTAAATGACGGAACTCTGCAAACACTGCAGCCTCTCAAGTCTGTGGTGAACCCAGAACATGTTTTGTTGAAGCCCTACAACAACGTTATTTTGCTTTATATAACAAATAAAGGCTCGCTGCTCATTGAAAAATCCACCGCTGTCCTGACTACAGGCAACAGAGAAGCTCCTCCCACAGACAACAGAGAAGCTCCTCCCACCGGCGTCAGGCGCGTCACTCGCGTCAAAAGCTTCAAGCACCAAAATGACAAAACTATCCCGGCGTCAGTTGAAGCGCGTCAAAAGCTTTTTGAAGCTTTTGGTCTGAACGCGCCTTTAGAGCAGCGTCTCCGAGCACTGGAGTCTCGAGCTAGCGCTAGCATTAGCTACAGCCAGGCCGTATCCTCAGGGACAGCGGAGCGCAGCTTTAGGGAAAGGCAGAGGAGAACTAGCGAGCTGTATATGTGCTAGTGCTGACCGCTCCGTTAGTGGCAAAGGAGATAGCTAAATGCAAAAACTAGGCTAAATGCAAAAACTAGGCTAAATGCAAAAACTAGGCTAAATGCAAAAACTAGGCTAAATGCTAAAACTAGGCTAAATGCAAAAACTAGGCTAAATGCAAAAACTAGGCTAAATGCTAGAACTAGGCTAAATGCTAAAACTAGGCTAAATGCAAAAACTAGGCTAAATGCAAAAACTAGGCTAAATGCTAGAACTAGGCTAAATGCTAAAACTAGGCTAAATGCAAAAACTAGGCTAAATGCAAAAACTAGGCTAAATGCTAGAACTAGGCTAAATGCTAAAACTAGGCTAAATGCAAAAACTAGGCTAAATGCTAGAACTAGGCTAAATGCTAAAACTAGGCTAAATGCAAAAACTAGGCTAAATGCTAAAACTAGGCTAAATGCTAAAACTAGGCTAAATGCAAAAACTAGGCTAAATGCTAGAACTAGGCTAAATGCTAAAACTAGGCTAAATGCAAAAACTAGGCTAAATCCTACAACTAGGCTAAATGCTAAAGCTCGGCTAAATGCTAAAGCTAGGCTAATTGCTAAAACTAGACGAAATACTAGCGACTTACTCGGGCGCATTACACACAGGGCGGCACGGTGGCTGAGTGGTTAGCACTCGCTTCTCAGCAAGTAGGTCCTGGGTTTGAATCCCGGTCGGTACGGGGCCTTTCTGAGTGTAGTTTGCATGTTCTCCCTGTGTCCGCGTAGGTTTCCTCCGGGTGCTACGGTTTCCCCTGCCACTAAAAACATGCACAATAGATCTTATATGTAATGAGTGAATGGATGGTGTTTGGTCGGAGGCTTTGATGGACCAGTGTGTTCTAGTCTCACTTCTGTCATCACCGTGTGTGGAATGGAAAAATATTTGAACTCAGAATATTGTAAAGCACTTTGAATGACCCGTGCTATATAATTAAACATTACTTAGTTACATACGTCACAGTAAACTCAGATCCAATGGTTTAAATCTACAAAAGGAGTTAACCCCTCCCACCTGTTAACGGAGTCAATGGAGCAAATCCAGAACTATGAAATGAAATGAGTACCATGGTGTGGTTAGACCGGGCTCAGGACCTGTCTGCCTCGAGAAACTTCTATGAACTTAAATTATAAACAAGATCAAACCATTTTGTCACGCACGGATCTGGGGAAAGTAAGACGTGTTTTTATCTTTTCTCACTCAGGTTATTAATGTGTTGTTTCCAGGTTTCAATCAGTGTTTTATAAAAGGTCAACTTTGAATTTATTATTAGTTCAAACTTCAGCGGTGAGGATTCTGACGGCAACAAAGAGGTTTTTGTTTTCATCAAAGAGTTATGTGACCTTAAAGCTGCACTAACTGACTTTATTTTCGTATTAATTACTAAAGTCTATCCATGTCCATGTAGTGCTTTGGGATAAACGTCCTTTTGAAGAAAAAGTATTGCAGATTTGTGCTGGCGTGACATTATATTTTAGATGGAGTTTTGATGAAACAAAGAAGAGAATCTGTTTCGGGTCGCAGATTGTGACCAATCACAGCGGACCACTGGCCCCCACTTTCGTGAGAAATCTCCAGGTCCGTTAGCACAGACGGCTGAGTTAGCACAACAAGCGGCGGAGCTAACCTGAAACTTCCTCGTCTTCGTCACCGGTTACTGCTTACACAGAGAGACAGCCATCCAAAAGAAAGTCCCATTCCTCCGCGCTTCCCGGTTCTATCGTTTTATGGTCACGCCATCCACATGCAAATCCAGATCCATGTATTATCCATATTGGGAGACGCTAGCTCCGTCCCAACAGTGAGTGTGTGTGTGTGGGGGGCGATAGCTTCGTGGGTGCGGGGAGGGGAGCAGAAAGAGAGAGGCCAGCGAGTCCGCGGCTTCAAAATCCCAAAGTCAGTTAGTGCAGCTTTAAGATATGTGACTATATTCATGGATGTGGTCTACAGCCTCAGTCCTGGATCTACAGCCTCAGACCTGGGTCTACAGCCTCAGACCTGGGTCTACAGCCTCAGACCTGGGTCAACAGCCTCAGTCCTGGGTCTACATCCTCAGTCCTGGGTCAACAGCCTCAGTCCTGGGTCTACAGCCTCAGTCCTGGATCTACAGCCTCAGTCCTGGGTCTACAGCCTCAGTCCTGGGTCTACAGCCTCAGTCCTGGGTCTACAGCCTCAGTCCTGGGTCTACAGTCTCAGTCCTGGATCTACAACCTCAGTCCTGGATCTACAGCCTCAGTCCTGGATCTACAGCCTCAGTCCTGGGTCTACAGCCTCAGTCCTGGGTCTACAGCCTCAGTCCTGGATCTACAGCCTCAGTCCTGGGTCTACAGCCTCAGTCCTGGGTCTACAGCCTCAGTCCTGGGCCTCGGTTTTCCAGAATCTCTTTGGGGCCGGCCGATAGTCCTGCTCCAAGGACTCTCCGAACTCATCCCAGTCCTGGGTTTTGGCCTCTGCAACAGTCCGACTGGACAGCAGCCTCTGGAGTCCCAGGAACCATCATGGCTCCATAGTACTCTTCAGTCTGATGGTATCCCAGACTACCAGTGTCCACGTCTGGCTTTGGGGGTTTTTGCTGGGACCAGATACCATTTTAGCATTTTTAAAAGAAAAATGCATTCTTCCCGTGGATTTCTTCTTGATCTGTTTAGTCTGGACCATCGTCTCTGCTCTGGTCTGGATCAGTGTAAAACCATCAACACTGCAGTAACATTCACAGAAAATAAACACAAAACTAAAACTGTTTCAGAGCAACTTCGGACTCGCTTTCAGAGGTAAAAAAAGCAGGATGTTAAACCTTTTTGATCCGAGAGCTACTTTCTACACACATTGTTATGTTTGTCTTATATCTGTGCTGCACACTGGGGACTTTTGCAAATGTATTCCAATGGGGTTTTACTGCAAATGTATATCACTGCATCTGTCAGCAGGTCAACATCCAAAACGTAAAGTTAGTATTACTTGAAATGTACGTTTTTAAACTAGAATACATTTTCAGAAATCTTTGCAGTTATTATTTTTCTTATTCTAAACCGTATTTACTTAATTTTTCTTACTTTTTCCAACAGAATCTTCCCGGTGCCGTTCACATCAGTAATACGTCCTAATTACCCTCATTACAAAACGCTGCTGCAGTGAACGACAAAAGCGTCTGAATTCTTAGTCTTTGTGTGTCATAAAAGCGAGACGAGCCTCGGCGAATATTCACCAAACATTATTTATAGTTGAATGGAGCGAAAACGACTGCACTTAGTCCAATTACAGCGAGGACAAAGTGTGCCAAGATAATGGTCCTCCCACTGAGCTTATACCTGCGCGTGTGTGTGAGAGTGTGAGAGCGTGTGTGTGTGTGAGAGTGTGTGTGTTTGTGTGTGCGCATGTGTGTATGTGCGTGAGTGCGGGTGTGTGTGAGTGTGTGTGTGTGTGTGTGTGTGTGTGTGCGTGTGTGTGTGTGAGAGTGTGAGAGCGTGTGTGTGTGTGTGAGAGCGTGTGTGTGTGTGTGAGAGTGTGTGTGTGCGCATGTGTGTATGTGCGTGAGTGCGGGTGTGTGTGAGTGTGTGCGTGTGAGAGTGTGAGAGTGTGTGTGTGTGCGTGTGTGAGAGTGTGAGTGTGTGTGTGAGAGTGTGAGTGTGTGTGCGCGTGGGGGTGTGTGCCTGCGTGTGTGTGTTTGTGCGTGTGTGTGTGTGCATGTGTGTATGTGCGTGAGTGCGGGTGTGTGTGTTTGTATGTGTGTGTGACTGCGTGTGTGTTTCTGTGTGTGTGTGGGTGTGTGCCTGCGTGTGTGTGTTTGTGTGTTCGCATGTGTGTATGTGCGTGTTTGTGTGTGCGCATGTGTGTATGTGCGTATTTGTGTGTGCGCATGTGTGTATCTGCGTGAGTGCGGGTGTGTGTGAGTGTGTGTGTGTGTGGGTGTGTGTGTGTGTGAGTGCGGGTGTGTGTGAGTGTGTGTGTGTGAGTGTGTGTGTGTGTGTGCGTGTGAGAGAATGTGTGAGAGTGTGTGTGCGTGTGTGGGTTTCTGTGTATGTGCGTGTGTGTTTGTGCATGTGTGTGCGTGTGGGTGTGTGTGTGTGCGCGTGCGTTGTGTGTGTTATCAGTAGTGTGATCAGAAGATTAACTTTGGTCGGTGAAAAAAACTGTAAAACTGTTTTTTGGGCAAAAATAATGTTTTTTAAATGTTTCTTTATCTCCATGAAACAAACCTGTGACTCTGCTGCTGACGCTGGGCTCGGATCCCGGTTCTGGAAAAGCAATAGATTCAGTTTAATTAAATTTATTTGTGTATAATCCCAATTCACAACAGCAGTCGTCAGCAGGAAATGCAATAATAACAATCTCATTACAAGAATTTCAAGAATTTATTTGACATTTACAGTAAAACCTCATTGGAATAACTGTGCAAGACTCCCCCAGTGTGCAGCAGACGGAGAAGACCGTCCACACTCCAGCTCCGCCCACAGCACCATCTCTACGGCGCCATATGGAAGATATTTGTCCACAGGGAGCAGGACGACCACGGTACAGAAATGTTAATATAGTGGTAGGTAAGACTGGAGCACCTGGAGGAAACCTGCAGCAGACATGGAAACTCCACACAGAGACTGTAGAGACACTGTAGAGAGAGACTGTAGAGAGAGACTGTAGAGAGACTGTAGAGAGAGACTGTAGAGAGACTATAGAGAGACTAGAGAGAGACTGTAGAGAGACTGTAGAGAGAGACTGTAGAGAGACTATAGAGAGACTAGAGAGAGACTGTAGAGAGAGACTATAGAGAGACTGTAGAGAGACTATAGAGAGACTAGAGAGAGACTGTAGAGAGAGACTGTAGAGAGAGACTGTAGAGAGACTGTAGAGAGACTGTAGAGAGACTGTAGAGAGAGACTGTAGAGAGAGACTGTAGAGAGACTGTAGAGAGACTGTAGAGAGACTATAGAGAGACTAGAGAGAGACTGTAGAGAGAGACTGTAGAGAGACTGTAGAGAGACTGTAGAGAGAGACTGTAGAGAGACTGTAGAGAGAGACTGTAGAGAGACTGTAGAAAGACGGTAGAGACACTGTAGAGAAAGACTGTAGAGAAAGACTGTAGAGAGACTGTAGAGAGACAGTAGAGAGACTGTAGAGAGACTGTAGAGAGACTGTAGAGAGACTGCTGAGAGACTGCAGAGAGAGAGACTGTAGAGAGACACTGTAGAGAGAGAGACTGTAGAGAGACACTGTAGAGAGACTGTAGAGCTAGACTGTAGAGAAAAACTGTAGAGAGAGACTGTAGAGAGAAGAGAGACTGTAAAGAGAGAGACTGTAGAGAGACTGTAGAGAGAGACTGTAGAGAGACTGTAGAGAGACTGTAGAGAGACTGTAGAGAGAGACTGTAGAGAGACACTGTAGAGAGAGAGACTGTAGAGAGACACTGTAGAGAGAGACTGTAGAGAGAGACTGTAGAGAGACACTGTAGAGAGACTGTAGAGAGAGACTGTAGAGAAAGACTGTAGAGAGAGACTGTAGAGAGAGACTGTAGAGAGAAGAGAGACTGTAAAGAGAGAGACTGTAGAGAGACTGTAGAGAGAGACTGTAGAGAGACT
This sequence comes from Knipowitschia caucasica, assembly GCA_964034765.1. NCBI lineage: Eukaryota > Metazoa > Chordata > Actinopteri > Gobiiformes > Gobiidae > Knipowitschia > Knipowitschia caucasica. The sequence goes on from OZ035839.1 coordinate 35,568,517, forward strand.
GTAGAGAGACTGTAGAGAGAGACTGTAGAGAGAAGAGAGACTGTAAAGAGAGAGACTGTAGAGAGACTGTAGAGAGAGACTGTAGAGAGAGACTGTAGAGAGACTGTAGAAAGACGGTAGAGACACTGTAGAGAAAGACTGTAGAGAAAGACTGTAGAGAGACTGTAGAGAGACAGTAGAGAGACTGTAGAAAGAGACTGTAGAGAGAGACTGTAGAGAGAAGAGAGACTGTAAAGAGAGAGACTGTAGAGAGACTGTAGAGAGAGACTGTAGAGAGAGACTGTAGAGAGACTGTAGAAAGACGGTAGAGACACTGTAGAGAAAGACTGTAGAGAAAGACTGTAGAGAGACTGTAGAGAGACTGTAGAGAGAGACTGTAGAGAGACTGTAGAGAGACTGCAGAGAGACTGCAGAGAGAGAGACTGTAGAGAGAGACACTGTAGAGAGAGACTGTAGAGAGAGACACTGTAGAGAGACACTGTAGAGAGACTGTAGAGATAGACTGTAGAGAAAGACTGTAGAGAGAGACTGTAGAAAGAGACGAGAGAGACTGTAGAGAGAGACACTGTAGAGAGAGACTGTAGAGAGACACTGTAGAGAAAGACTGTAGAGAGAGACTGTAGAGAGAGACTGTAGAAAGAGACGAGAGAGACTGTGTAGAGAGACTGTAGAGAGACTGTAGAGAGAGACTATAGAGAGACGGGAGAGAGACTGTAGAGAGACTGTAGAGAGACTGTAGAGAGACACTGTAGAGAACTGTAGAAAGAGACTAGAGAGAGACTGTAGAGAGACTGTAGAGAGACTGTAGAGAGACTGTAGAGAGACACTATAGAAAGAGACTAGAGAGAGACTGTAGAGAGACACTGTAGAGAACTGTAGAAAGAGACTAGAGAGAGACTGTAGAGAGACTGTAGAGAGACTGTAGAGAGACTGTAGAGAGACTGTAGAGAGACACTGTAGAAAGAGACTAGAGAGAGACTGTAGAGAGTTGGAATCGCTCTGAAAATAACAGGGTTTCATTCATTTGCAGCGATGAGCGTTTGTAATTCACACCGATAGAAATACAAACGCTCATCTCTGCAAATGAATGAAACCCTGTCATTTTCAGAGCGATTCCAACTTTCACTTTTGCCTCTTACTCACTGCGCTCTCAGCGACTTCACCAGACTTCTCCGGGGACAAAGCCGAAAAAGCGCGAGTGTAAATGTAGGTTATGGTGAAAGTGCTTGTTCCAGGGTTCCTCCAGGTGCTGCTTTGTTCCTCTCTGCTGTGAGAGAAGCCGTACGTCTGTGTTTTACCTTCTCACAAAGACTCAGAGTGAAGGAGACACAACTCAGCTGAGAGTGATGACAATGAGGGCTGTGTGTGTTGTCGATACACACACTGTTTGTTTATCAGTAGATTCGGCCTCGAGACTCAGACATCTCCACCTTTTCTGACCGATACAGATATCTCTCTGTTCTTTGGTCAAATGCTGCACCTAAATATGGCTGGTTTTCACTAAAAAAGGCCAGGAGTGAGGCTGTAAAACCAGGACCGAGGCTGTAGACCCAGGACTGAGGCTTTAGACCCAGGACCGAGGCTGTAGACCCAGGACTGAGGCTGTAGACCCAGGACTGAGGCTGTAGATCCAGGACTGAGACTGTAGACCCAGGACTGAGACTGTAGACCCAGGACTGAGGCTGTAGATCAGGACTGAGGCTGTAGACCCAGGACTGAGGCTTTAGACCCAGGACCGAGGCTGTAGATCAGGACTGAGGCTGTAGACCCAGGACTGAGGCTGTAGATCAGGACTGAGGCTGTAGACCCAGGACCGAGGCTGTAGACCCAGGACTGAGGCTGTAGATCCAGGACTGAGGCTGTAGATCCAGGACTGAGGCTGTAGATCCAGGACTGAGACTGTAGATCCAGGACTGAGGCTGTAGACCCAGGACTGAGACTGTAGACCCAGGACCGAGGCTGTAGACCCAGGACCGAGGCTGTAGACCCAGGACTGAGGCTGTAGATCCAGGACTGAGGCTGTAGACCCAGGACTGAGGCTGTAGACCCAGGACTGAGGCTGTAGACCCAGGACTGAGGCTGTAGATCCAGGACTGAGACTGTAGATCCAGGACTGAGACTGTAGACCCAGGACTGAGACTGTAGACCCAGGACTGAGACTGTAGATCCAGGACTGAGACTGTAGATCCAGGACTGAGACTGTAGACCCAGGACTGAGACTGTAGACCCAGGACTGAGACTGTAGATCCAGGACTGAGACTGTAGATCCAGGACTGAGACTGTAGATCCAGGACTGAGACTGTAGACCCAGGACTGAGACTGTAGACCCAGGACTGAGACTGTAGACCCAGGACTGAGACTGTAGACTAGAGCCCTGCACGGGCCTATTATCTGGGCCCGAGCCCGGCCCTGGCCCGAGGGGGTGGCGCCCCAGCCCGGCCCGGCCCGATATGGTTTCTCAATTTTCAGGCCCGAAACCCGCATCAAGCCCGCCTTTTTTTTTTTTTTTGTAACCTCCCATAACAATGTTTTAGCGTAGTATATAGTGCCGCGCACTGATATGAACGCAGACTTAGCTAGAGGGCGGAGTTATACATGGTAGTGATGTGTTGCAATGAGTTCTGTGTGTGCGGAGTGGTGCAGAGTGAACGGCCGCATCTGTATGATACACAGCTGTATGATACACAGCTGTATGATACACAGCTGTATGATGCCCAGCTGTATGATACACAGCTGTATGATACACAGCTGTATGATGCCCAGATGCTGCAACACACCTGTAAGTAACGCTATGTGCCGTCAATGACAACACTACACAGAACAACAAACACTACAGCGTGATAGAACGCTATATTCAGTGGGTGCGTTCGTAAATCTATTCTGCCGCTCTGAAAATGAAGAGCCAGAGCCCGGCCCGTGTCCGAGGTCATTATGCGGTCATCGGCCCGAAGCCCGGCCCTCGGGCTGTCGGGCCGTCGGGGCCCTCGGGCCAAGGGCTCAAGTGCAGGGCTCTACTGTAGACCCATCACATTGTCCCAAGTCGTCAAAATGTAACTATGAAACAAAACATTTTAACATAAAAATGGTTAAATCAATATGAGTGAAGTGCTTGGCTCTGATCCATAAAAAAGTCTGAAACTGAATCTTCTCTGATCCGTGATCCGCGGGGACCGGGAACACGTGCCGTGATAAAATGTCAGCAGAGAAATAATGAAAAGGTTGTTGCCGCGGCGATGGAGCTGTCCCGCCATCAGTCAGCGACGGGTCAACGGCGACGGACGGGAAGTGTTAACATGAGCTCCATCAGCCGCAGGTCACGACCATTATCACAGAATAACAGAGAGAGAGACTGTAGAGAGACTGTAGAGAGAGACTGTAGAGAGAGACTGTAGAGAGACTGTAGAGAGAGACTGTAGAGAGACTGTAGAGAGACTGTAGAGAGACTGTAGAGAGACTGTAGAGAGACTGTAGAGAGACTGTAGAGAGACTGTAGAGAGACTGTAGAGAGACTGTAGAGAGACTGTAAAGAGACTGTAGAGAGAGACTGTAGAGAGAGACTGTAGAGAGACTGTAGAGAGAGACTGTAGAGAGACTGTAGAGAGAGACTGTAGAGAGACTGTAGAGAGAGACTGTAGAGAGAGACTGTAGAGAGACTGTAGAGAGAGACTGTAGAGAGACTGTAGAGAGACTGTAGAGAGACTGTAGAGAGAGACTGTAGAGAGACTGTAGAGAGAGACTGTAGAGAGAGACTATAGAGAGACTGTAGAGACTGTAGAGAGAGACTGTAGAGAGACTGTAGAGAGACTGTAGAGGGACTGTAGAGAGACTGTAGAGAGACTGTAGAGAGACTGTAGAGAGAGACTGTAGAGAGACTGTATAGAGACTGTAGAGAGAGACTGTAGAGAGACTGTAGAGAGACTGTAGAGAGAGACTGTAGAGAGACTGTAGAGAGAGACTGTAGAGAGACTGTAGAGAGACTGTAGAGCGACTGTAGAGAGACTGTAGAGAGACTGTAGAGAGACTGTAGAGAGAGACTGTAGAGAGACTGTAGAGAGACTGTAGAGAGACTGTAGAGGGACTGTAGAGAGACTGTAGAGAGAGACTGTAGAGAGACTGTAGAGAGAGACTGTAGAGAGACTGTAGAGACTGTAGAGAGAGACTGTAGAGAGACTGTAGAGAGACTGTAGAGAGAGACTGTAGAGAGACTGTAGAGAGAACCCATAGAGAGGCCGTAGAGAGAGTATAGAGAGACAGTAAAGAGAGTATAGAGAGAACATAGAGAGACATTAAAGAGGCCATAGAGAGACCAGAGAGACTGTAGAGAGACTGTAGAGAGACTGTAGAGAGAGACTGTAGAGAGACTGTAGAGAGACTATAGAGAGACTGTAGAGAGAGACTGTAGAGAGACTGTATAGAGACTGTAGAGAGAGACTGTAGAGAGACTGTAGAGAGACTGTAGAGAGACTGTAGAGAGAGACTGTAGAGAGAGACTGTAGAGCGACTGTAGAGAGACTGTAGAGAGACTGTAGAGAGACTGTAGAGAGACTGTAGAGAGAGACTGTAGAGAGACTGTATAGAGACTGTAGAGAGAGACTGTAGAGAGAGACTGTAGAGAGACTGTAGAGAGAGACTGTAGAGAGACTGTAGAGAGACTGTAGAGAGACTGTAGAGAGAGACTGTAGAGAGACTGTAGAGAGACTGTAGAGACTGTAGAGAGAGACTGTAGAGAGACTGTAGAGAGAGACTGTAGAGAGAGACTGTAGAGAGACTGTAGAGAGACTGTAGAGAGACTGTAGAGAGAGACTGTAGAGAGACTGTAGAGAGAGACTGTAGAGACTGTAGAGAGAGACTGTAGAGAGACTAGAGAGACTGTAGAGAGAGACTGTAGAGAGAGACTGTAGAGAGAGACCGTAGAGAGACTGTAGAGAGACTGTAGAGAGACTGTAGAGAGACTGTAGAGAGAGACTGTAGAGAGACTGTAGAGAGAGACTGTAGAGAGACTAGAGAGACTGTAGAGAGAGACTGTAGAGAGAGACTGTAGAGAGAGACCGTAGAGAGACTGTAGAGAGACTGTAGAGAGACTGTAGAGAGACTGTAGAGAGAGACTGTAGAGAGAGACTGTAGAGAGAGACTGTAGAGAGACTGTAGAGAGAGACTGTAGAGACTGTAGAGAGAGACTGTAGAGAGACTTTAGAGAGAACCCATAGAGAGGCCGTAGAGAGAGTATAGAGAGACAGTAAAGAGAGTATAGAGAGAACATAGAGAGACATTAAAGAGACCTTAGAGAGGCCATAGAGAGACCAGAGAGACTGTAGAGAGACTGTAGAGAGACTGTAGAGCGAACATAGAGAGACTAGAGAGAGACCGTAGAGAGAGAGACCATAGAGAGGCCAGAGAGAGACCATAGAGTGACCTTAGAGAAAGAGACTGTAGAGCAACCAAAGGGAAACTATAGAGAGACCATAGAGGGACCATAGAGAGACCATAGAGAGACCATAGAGGGACCATAGAGAGACCATAGAGGGACCATAGAGAGACCATAGAGAGACCATAGAGAGACCATAGAGGGACCATAGAGAGACCATAGAGAGACCATAGAGAGACCATAGAGCAACCATAAAGAGACGAGATGAGGAGAAGGCACACAGAGAGCTGAAGGACTGAGCCGAGGAAGCAGCCGGAGTTTTATTTCTTTGTTTTCTTTGTTTTTATCTTTGTCCCTTCTGTAAGTCGACCTCGAGCGCCTAGAAAAAAGCGCCATAAGAAAAAAATGTATTATTATTGTCATTATTCCACGCTTCTGTCTCAAACCCTGAAGAATCCTGAGACTAGAACCAGGACACAGCCTGATCCTGCTTTTTAAAACAAAACTATTGCCTCCAAGTGAGTTCTTAAGAATTCATTTCGTTCTTTCCTTTGAGAGAAACGCCCGACTTAATATTGTCATGATGAAGTTTAAAGGCCAAAGTGAACGCAAACACTTCTTCTTCTTCTTCGATGCTAATTCGTAGCCGTCTGCGTGGGTCCGTCTGTACTTTCCCCATGAACCATTCTGCATTTCTCTCTGAGCTGCTAACACTTTTATGGCTCGCGTCAGTTAGAAATAAAACTCCAGCTTCTTCTGCGTCTGCGGCGGAGGAACAGGCTGTTGTCCACGGACCCAGGTGTAAAAATAGCTGTGGCACCCGCGCCTATACGCTGCCAATACACGCCCAATCTGGCAACTCCTCGCAGCCGATCCATTTGTCCGAGTCGCCGCATAATGAAGTGTTGCTCAAACTCTCTCTGCGTCTGATGAAGCTGACGCTGCAGGTGAGAGGTCGAGTCTGGGACGTGTCAATCTGTTTTATCAAGTAGGCTGCTAACATGTACAGATGCTAAAGCTAGAGATTAGAGACTAGCTTCTGTATTATGCTAAAGCTAGAGATTTTGTGCTAGCTTCTTTATCATGGTAAAGCTAGAGATTTTATGCTAGCTTCTGTATTATGCTAAAGCTAGAGATTTTATGATACCTTCTTTATTATGCTAAAGTTGGAGATTTTATACTAGCTTCTTTATTATGCTAAAGCTATAGATTTTATACTAGCTTCTTTATTATGCTAATAATATCTAGAAGCTAGATATTTTATACTAGCTTCTTTATTATGCTAAAGCTAGAGATGTTATACTAGCTTCTTTATTATGCTAAAGCTAGAGATTCTATACCAGCTTCTTTATTATGCTAAAGCTAGAGATTCTATACCAGCCTCTTTATTAGACCCAGGAGGGTGGTCAGGGGTTCTCAGTCTCATCTGTATTTCCATCTCTGTGTTTGACAAAAGACAGAATTTTTCGCCTGCTCCAAAAGAATGAAGTTTTTCTCGGCGTGCTCCAGTTGAAGAGTCTATTATGGTTTTGTGTCTGTGGAAGAAAGGAAGACTTGTCCGAGCGGCGTGTGTCGGAGGCGCCGGTGTGTGATGGAGAGAGAGACCCTCCCTCCATCACGACCTCCGCCTTCATCGCTCTCTGTCATGTTGTTGTGCGTGAGTAGAATGTCATGTGCACACACGGGTCACGAGAGAGAGAGAGAGAGAGAGAGAGAGAGAGAGAGAGAGAGAGAGAGAGAGAGAGAGAGAGAGAGAGAGAGAGAGAGAGAGAGAGAGAGAGAGAGAGAGAGAGAGAGAGAGAGAGAGAGAGAGAGAGAGAGTATCAGAAAATTAAGCTTGAATATTTTTTCACTTCACAAACAGACAGCACATTCTAATTCTGACCATGTGGTTGCCGTGCGATTGTTATGCGGCTGTTATGCAGTTGCCATTCGGTTGCCGGGCGGTTGTTATGCGGCTGTTATGTGGTTGCCATGCAGTTGCCATGCAGTTGCTATGTAGTTGCTATGCAGTTGCTATGCGGTTGCCGTGCGGTTGTTATGCGGCTGTTATGCAGTTGCCATGCAGTTGCCATGCCGTTGCCATTCGGTTGCCGGGCGGTTGTTATGCGGCTGTTATGTGGTTGCCATGCAGTTGCCATGCAGTTGCCATGCAGTTGCTATGCAGTTGCCATGCAGTTGCCGTGCAGTTGCCATGCAGTTGCCATGCAGTTGCCATGCCGGGCGGTTGTTATGCGGTTGCTATGCGGTTGCCGGGCGGTTGTTATGCGGCTGTTATGCAGTTGCCATGCAGTTGCAATGCAGTTGTCATGCAGTTGCCATGCAGTTGCCATGCAGTTGCCATTCGGTTGCCGGGCGGCTGTTATGTGGTTGCCATGCGGTGTCATGCGGTTGCCATGCGGTTGCCGGGCCGTTGCTGGTGGCGCGGGGAAAATAAACAGGGAGCCGGAAGAGTCCATTGATGCAGCTGTCAGAGCACTGCACATGATGGACAGCCCAGACTCTCGCTCTCTGTTCAGCCCGAGCCCAGAGTGAGGGAGATGGAGAGGGATGTCTGCCACACGGCCACCTCAGCACCAAGAAGCGTCTGGGGAGGGGGAAGGCGGACGGGTAATGGGCCGTACAGGGGCTGGGTGCATTATGGAGTCACTGCAGGAGAAGTCTGGTCACATCAGCACAGTCCTCTGCTCTCGGCCACTTTATCGGTCTGCATTATGAGTTCAGCTGTAGTCTGTTCCTTTCTATTCACCCACTGTCCTCTGGGTCTACAGCCTCAGTCCTGGATCTACAGCCTCAGTCATGGATCTACAGCCTCAGTCCTGGGTCTACAGCCTCAGTCCTGGGTCTACAGCCTCAGTCCTGGATCTACAGCCTCAGTCCTGGATCTCCAGCCTCAGTCCTGGGTCTACAGCCTCAGTCCTGGATCTCCAGCCTCAGTCCTGGGTCTACAGCCTCAGTCCTGGGTCTACAGCCTCAGTCCTGGATCTCCAGCCTCAGTCCTGGGTCTTCAGCCTCAGTCCTGGGTCTACAACCTCAGTCCTGGGTCTACAGCCTCAGTCCTGGGTCTACAGCCTCAGTCCTGGATCTACAGCCTCAGTCCTGGATCTTCAGCCTCAGTCCTGGATCTTCAGCTTCAGTCCTGGATCTACAGCTTCAGTCCTGGGTCTACAGCCTCAGTCCTGGATCTACAGCCTCAGTCCTGGGTCTACAGCCTCAGTCCTGGGTCTACAGCCTCAATCCTGGATCTACAGCCTCAGTCCTGGGTCTACAGCCTCAGTCATGGGTCTACAGCCTCAGTCCTGGATCTACAGCCTCAGTCCTGGGTCTACAGCCTCAGTCCTGGATCTTCAGCCTCAGTCCTGGATTTACAGCCTCAGTCCTGGATCTACAGCCTCAGTCCTGGATCTACAGCCTCAGTCCTGGGTCTACAGCCTCAGTCCTGATCTACAGCCTCAGTCCTGGGTCTACAGCCTCAGTCCTGGGTCTACAGCCTCAGTCCTGGGTCTACAGCCTCAGTCCTGGATCTACAACCTCAGTCCTGGATCTATAGCCTCAATCCTGGAACGAAAACGATTTTTCCCCACCACTACATAACACTAGGAGAAAGACAGACATTTAAAAGCATAACTGAGGCAAGGTTCATCATTCAGAAATAATCTATTCATTGGTTTACATTGAATAAACCGAATGAAACCGGAAAAAACAGAGATTTGGTTAAAAGCGTTCTTTGCTCTATTTGTTATTTGTGTCTACTAGTGTCTTATGCATGTGTCTCATGTGTGTGTGTCTTGTATGTGTCTTGTATGTGTCTTGTAGAGGCCATTACCCAAAGCCTCTTGCACATACTGTACCTATAACCCTGGTTACGCAATACCATCACACATTTTTATCCCATGGGCTGTTGCTCCGTCTCCGGGGACCACCGCTGCGGCATCATCCATCTCCTCCACATTATTATTCCGCACCACATCAACACGATTACACCTCTCCACGTCCTCATCCCTTATTTTGTAACTCACTTATCTGCAGCTCAGTCCATCACAATATCCCCTTCTCCGTCACAAACCGCAGCTCTTGGAAGGTGTTGATGGTGGATAGATATTCATGACAGGTCCTGGGTTTTCCGATATGTTAGCCTAAAGGAGAAGACAAACGCGGCTCATGAATTTGTAGTGTTTGAGATGGATATCGCACCAGGGGACGTACCGGCCTCTGCAAATATAATTTCGCATAAGAGAAATGGATACTGCCAGATGCCGAGATAGGATTGTGTAGTTATGTGTGGAGAGGCGCTGACCGAGGGTTAAGAGTGAAGGCCTGTTTTTAAGCTGAAAATGAAAAAGAACTGCCTTGAGTCAGTTTGTGATACATGTCGTCATCAAAAGAAGGGACAAGGCGGGTGAAGGGAAGAAAAACAAGCTACTGGTCTCAAAGATGTATGTCTCAGGTCTCTCCAAGATGTATGTCTCAGGTCTCTCCAAGATGTATGTCTCAGGTCTCTCCAAGATGTATGTCTCAGGTCTCTCCAAGATGTATGTCTCAGGTCTCTCCAAGATGTATGTCTCAGGTCTCTCCAAGATGTATGTCTCAGGTCTCTCCAAGATGTATGTCTCAGGTCTCTCCAAGATGTATGTCTCAGGTCTCTCCAAGATGTATGTCTCAGGTCTCTCCAAGATGTATGTCTCAGGTCTCTCCAAGATGTATGTCTCAGGTCTCTCCAAGATGTCTGCCACTGGTCTCTCCAAGATGTATATGGCTGTATCCGAATGTCCACACTATACCCTATTCACTCACTCACTATATAGTTCGGGACTATATAGCGACTGAGTGAGTGAGTCAGTGCACTCATTCTGTTGGCGATTCGGACACATGCACACTATTTTTAGCCGCGGCCCACATCACACCCCTGTCACATGTCATTGGATCAATATAATTTTATATATAAATAAATGTATATTAAAATATCAATATTTGTCTAATATACATGTATAAAATGTTTTTACAATTTATATTCATATTTATGAATTTTGGTTGACTTATTTGCTTAACGTCTTTCATATTTTCGCCACCTGACCGGCTCCTCTAACACTGGTGAAATGGCACCTCCACTGAATTTTGCGGTGTTTTTGTTAACAATTATAAAACTTCTCATAATGCGAATTAACAACCGCCGAACAGAGAGAAGGCGAAGACAGGCGATGAGGCGGAGGAGGAGAATGGCTCTTCTTTCATTAGCAAGGCGTCGTGTAAGTATTGTATTCGTCCTTTGTCTATATAGCATTAGCACCATCTACTGGGTAAATTATAGTACTTTTGGTGTACTTACTAATTAAAAATACTATTCTCAGTCAATGAGAAACACATTAGTCATATACATTTAGACATATTTCAACAAGAAAACACATTGTATAGACACACTCACTTAAAATGCAAGAACATTAAAATATTTTATTGGTTGAAAGAACACAAAACCATAGCAAGGAAAATGGATTAAGTACTCATTTTTTCTAAATGAAAAATGAGTACTTAATCATTAAACAATAATAGAATTTGCTTGGCCATGGGGCACAGGGCTTCTGTGATTTTTTTGTGTGTTATTAGGTGTGAGTGATGTAGTGAGGGTTTCTACTTCAGTTGTCTCAGGGCAGCTCCAGCTCCCTGCAACACACAATACATTTGGCAAAATCAATGCCAGGGCACAAAAGAACATGACTTCAGCTATATACTCTTCATTTTTATTTACATTTTTAAATCTCAAAATGAAAAATGAGTACTTATTCCTGTGTCTGCACTCATAACTAAAAGTGCAGATACAGAATTAAAAAATGAATCTAGAAGCATCATATTAAGTTTAAGAGAATTTTTGTTTTGTTTTAGGGTGTACTGCCGACTGAACCACCATGTACCCCTACTCAGCATGTACTTAAATGGCCAGTCTGACCTTCGATCCGATTTTCGTCTCACTCGAACCACCATCACCCGTCTGGTTAGCCACCTGAGGAGTGCTCATCACCAGGGCTGGAGCCAGGACATGGAGGTTTTGGTCTTCCTCTTTTGGTTGGCCAGTGGCACCGCGTACCGTGTTGTCGCCAGGGCATTGGACATGCCCCAGTCCACAGTCCACGATGTGATCCACAGGGTGGCCAACCAGATCCTTCAAATGCGTGGCCAAATAATTCATTTCCCTTCCCTGGAGGAACTTCCCCAAGTTGCAGCTGGGTTTCAGTTGCTGGCTGGATCAGCTGCTCTCAATAATGTTGTGGGGAGCATCGACGGCTGCCACATTAGAATAAAGCCCCTTCAAGAGAATGCACAGTGTTATTTTAACAGGAAATTGTTTTATTCTATTCAAATGCAGGCTGTGTGTAATCACCGTGGCTTATTTATTGATTTGTTTGTTGGCTACCCCGGATCTGTGCACGATTCTCGAGTGCTTAAAAACTGCCCCCTCTACGTCCACCGGCTCTATCCCCCAAATGGACACGTCCTCCTTGGGGATGGTGGCTACCCTTGCCTCCGTCAGCCCATCACACTCCTCCCTCCATACAGAGAGCCTGTTCGGAGCCCAGTGGAAGGCCGCTTCAACCGGCACCATGCACGGGCACGATCTGTAACAGAAAGAGCGTTTGACATGATTTGTATTTGTATTTGTATTTGTATTTATTTTGATCTCCATTAGCTGTAATAAGTACAGCTATTCTTCCTGGAGTCAATCCAGCATGCTGTTCACAAAACAATATTTACACCAGTTTTCAACACCGAGTGATAATATTACCCCCCCACCCCACCCCCACCCACCACACACACACACACACACACTCAAATGTACCAAGGACATAGTATATGCTTATCAGTGAATACATAAGAGAGAATATAATGACAGCATTAGTAGCGTAATGGTCCGGTTACTTAATTAGACCACCATTGGTCACACAACAGGTTTTATCAAATTAATACAGGAGAAGATGCCTTTTCAAAAGGGCTTTAAATTGGTACTTACTGTTTGCATAAACAATATCACTTGGCAAAAAATTCCAACCAGCCATGGCTCTATACATTACAGTACTTTTTTCCATTGTTGGTTGTGACTTTGGGAAGTTTAAATCTGCCCTCCGTGGCATGTCTGGTTTCATAATTATGATCATCCGAACTAAAATTTAACTCTTTGTACAGTACATTTGGAAGGTTAGTTGTAATTATATTTCTTATTAAGTTCATTAAAGAAGCAGTAAATCTCTCTTTTACCTTGAGCCAAGACAGTGTATTATGCATCCAGTTTACATTAGTTCTGAGTGAGCACCGAAGTGCACAACGAGCTGCTCTGTTTTGGACGGTTTGTAGAGCTTTTATATTTGTTACGGCAGCACAAGACCAAATCTCTGAGCAGTAGTCTAACTGCGATAATACAAGTGTTTTTATAACATCTGTAGTCATACTGAAAGATAACATATGGCGACATCTTTTCACCATTGAGAGGCACTTTCCCATTCTACTGGCCACCATATTAATATGTTTAGTCCAAGATAGTTCATTGTCAATTTCAATACCAAGCAGTTTGGTCTGTCGCACCTGCTCAACAGTTACATCTTTGACAACAAGACTCAATTTGGGTTCATCCCGCAGCATGTCCATCCATCCATCCATTTTCTACCCTTTAATCCATTTCTGGGTCAGGGGGGTGGCAGTCAGAGATGCCACCCAAGTCTCATAGCACCAGCCCCTCACTGACCCTCTGCAGGTGGTGAGTCCACAGGAGGACGGCTGCTCTCTGAGTGTGAGCATAGCCTTGATCTTTCAGTGGGGGCTTTGGGCAAAGTGGGGTTAAGTGTCTTGCCCAAGGACACAACGACAGCAGTCATCAGTGGGAGTCGGTGGAGAAGGTGCAGAGGTGGGAATTGAACCCACAACCTTCTGGCCTTAAGGCCAATGCTCTACCAACTGAGCTACTGTCGCCGCAGCATGTGTTTTGTTCCAAAAACAATACTCTTTGTTTTCCCAATATTTAGAACTAGCTTGTTATTTGTGACCCACTCAAATACTGATGTTAATTCTTTCTTTAAAACAATTTGAAGTTCTTCAACCGTACTTTGTGATGAATAAATGGTCGAGTCATCGGCATACATTGCTATTTTTGACTTTTGTAACACTAGTGGCAAGTCATTTGTATATATAGAAAACAGGAGTGGTCCTAAGCAGCTTCCTTGAGGTATACCACAGCTAATTGTTTTTATATCTGAGAAGCTTCCATTAAAAAAGACAGTTTGTTTCCTGTTTTCTAAATAATTCTTAAGCCACAATGATGCTGCTGGACTGAACCCATAGCATTGCATTTTACTCAACAGAAGGTTGTGATCTATAAGATCAAAGGCTGAGCTGAAATCCAACAACACAGCTCCTGCTAACCTTTTGTTGTCTAGTGCTATCAACCAATCATTTGTCATCTGAGCCATAGCAGTCGCAGTCGAGTGACCTGCTCTGTACGCATGTTGGAAATCTATATTCAGATTGTTATTAAAAAAATATTTTTGTATTTGTTCAAATACAATTCTTTCCATAATTTTGCTCAGAGCAGGTAACAGACTGATTGGCCTACTGTTAGGGCCACAAAAAGGAACAGTAGCATTTTTTGGTAAAGGCACAATTTTTGCTATTTTCCAAGCCTGTGGATAGACCCCCTCCTTAAGACTTAAATTTATAATATGAGCAATAGGAACAGCAACTAACTTTGCAGACAGTTTCAATAATTTAGAATCAATATTATCAACACCAGACGGTTTTTCTTTACATTCTAATAGTAATTTTTCTACTTGGCCAACAGTAACATTAATAAACTCAAACTTGCAGTTCTTTCCTGCCATAATATTGTTCCTTATTAAATATTCTGCTTTTGAGTTATCAGTTTGTCCCATCTCACTTCTCAGTTGATCAATTTTATTACAGAAATAATTGTTTAAGTGATTGGCTATGTCCAGTGGCTTTGTAATAAAAGAACCCCCTAATTCAAGAAATGATGGAGTCGTTTTAGAATTTCTTCCCATAATATTATTTAGAATACTCATTCTAATACTAATTAGAGAGAATTGCCATTTTTTTAGCCTCATCTCTTTGTACCATGCAGTCTTTAAGTTCAGCATCAATCCAACCCACTCTTACTTTTTTTACTGTTCTCTTTTTTAGAGGAGCATGTTTATCACTCACTTGTGAAAACATCTTATTAAAGACTTCTACTGCATGAGCTAGATTATTAGTCATCAATACATCATCCCAACAAATGTTACGGACATCCTCAATAAAACTACCTTCAGTAAAGTGTTTGTATGACCTTTTCACAATTATTTTAGGTCCTCCTTTTGGAACTCTGGTTTTCCTCACCATTGCTATTAAGTTATGATCACTACAGCCTACTGGGATGGATATAGCTGTGGTGCAGAGGTCACCAGCGTTAGTGAAGATATGGTCAATCAAGGTAGATGTTTTTGTTCCATCGGTTCTACAGCATATCCGAGTTGGTTGGGTCACAAGCTGTGTTAGACCACATGCCTCAGTAATGGATTGGAGTTTGTCCCTCAAAGAACATTGCAGTGAATTCCAGTCTATATTGAAGTCTCCCACAATATAGACTTCATTTTGACAGTCACATACATTGTCTATCATGGTACATAGATCCTCCAAGTAAGCAGAATTTGCATTGGGTGGACGGTAACAACAACAAACCAGTAATGGCTTTAAATATGGAATATGAACTTGGAGCCATAATGCTTCAATATTGGGTAGCGTTAGATCAATTCTTATTTTTACTGGTATTTGCTCCTGTATATAGATAGCCACTCCGCCACCCCTTGCATTTCTGTCTTTCCTATATATGCTGTATCCTTGTATATTTAATGAGGAGTCTTCAAATGTAGAATCCAGATGAGTCTCAGTAAGTCCTAGTATATGTAAGTTACCTTCTGATAGAATATTTGAAATATCAATTAATTTATTTCTCAGACTATGGATGTTTATATGTGCCAATTTCAGTCCCTTCTTGGGTAATTTTTTAAAAGTCACCATACTCAATTATTGTTGATAATCAAATTTATTATTTGAACCACTATAGTGCTGTAATCTCTATCTATACATTCATAGTGACTAGGTCCTAAATCAAAAGATACAAAATATTGAAAACTCATACACACACACTCACACTTCCCGTTCACACCCCCAGATGATGAAGGAAAGATGGCGATCCATTTTTTTCAAGGCACTGGAAGTCCAACCCACCTTTGCAGTCCAGGTGACTGCCTGTTGCGCCATCCTGCACAACATCTGCGTCAGCGATGGTGATCTCTGGGAGCCAGTGGAAGAGGAGCCAGGGCCTGATGATGAGCAGGACCAGCATCAGCAGCACCAGCCTGATCAGCAGTGTGGACAGGAGCAGTGTGGACAGGAGCTGTGTGGACAGGAGCTGTGTGGACAGGAGCTGTGTGGACAGGAGCTGTGTGGACAGGAGCTGTGTGGACAGGAGCTGTGTGGACAGGAGCTGTGTGGACAGGAGCTGTGTGGACAGGAGCTGTGTGGACAGGAGCTGTGTGGACAGGAGCTGCGTGGACAGGAGCTGCGTGGACAGGAGCTGTGTGGACAGGAGCTGTGTGGACAGGAGCTGCGTGGACAGGAGCTGCGTGGACAGGAGCTGCGTGGACAGGAGCTGCGTGGACAGGAGCTGTGTGGACAGGAGCTGCGTGGACAGGAGCTGTGTGGACAGGAGCTGTGTGGACAGGAGCTGCGTGGACAGGAGCTGTGTGGACAGGAGCTGTGTGGACAGGAGCTGCGTGGACAGGAGCTGTGTGGACAGGAGCTGTGTGGACAGGAGCTGTGTGGACAGGAGCTGTGTGGACAGGAGCTGCGTGGACAGGAGCTGTGTGGACAGGAGCTGCGTGGACAGGAGCTGTGTGGACAGGAGCTGTGTGGACAGGAGCTGTGTGGACAGGAGCTGCGTGGACAGGAGCTGTGTGGACAGGAGCTGTGTGGACAGGAGCTGTGTGGACAGGAGCTGCGTGGACAGGAGCTGTGTGGACAGGAGCTGTGTGGACAGGAGCTGTGTGGACAGGAGCTGTGTGGACAGGAGCTGTGTGGACAGGAGCTGTGTGGACAGCTGTGTGGACAGGAGCTGTGTGGGACAGGAGCTGCGTGGACAGGAGCTGTGTGGACAGGAGCTGTGTGGACAGGAGCTGTGTGGACAGGAGCTGTGTGGACAGGAGCTGCGTGGACAGGAGCTGTGTGGACAGGAGCTGTGTGGACAGGAGCTGTGTGGACGGATGGCAGCAGCACTTTCCACCCCAAGGGCCAGGCTACCAGCTCTTCGGGACCACGACTATTAATTAAATGTTTGAATAATCTGTGTTTTGGCCTATTTAAATAAAAACAAAAACAATTGAATATGTAAATATCTAAAAAGAAATTGTTGAATGTATGTATAGTTTTCTTTACAAATGTCTAGTTGATTAAAAAAAAATTGTGTAAATAGTGTTCATCATTGTATGTCGATATGCATAGAGTTCAAACTACACTTATCAAAATACATTTTTATCTACTATTTACAACTTCTCAACAATTCTCTCCAACAAACTCAACAGTCTCTCCTTTCTCTCTTCCTCTCTTCTTCCCCTCTCCTCTTCTCGCTTCTCCCTTTCCTCTTCCTTCTTCTCCACCTTCTCCAAAAAACTAATTCAACTCTCCCTCCTCGGCCTCTTGGCTGCCACACTGCTTTCCTCTTCCTCTACCTCCTCTGGCTGTACGGGGGCAGGGGGTTGTTCCACAGATGTGGAAACGCCCTCCCCCATGGATGAGGCAATCAGGCAGGGAGGCTGCACGGATGGCCTGCTGCCTATCACCTCATCCATGAGGGAGTACCACTTCCAAGATATGGCGATGGGCTCCCCTCCTTCTGTCCCTGTCCCTGTGCGTGGCTGTCTGAGCTCCTTAAAACAGTGAGTTTTGTATAATAAATGCTTCACAAATTAGCTTCAAAGAAACAAACCTTGTAGGTCTTTTTCAGGTTCTCCCACTTCTTGGCCGCTCTGGCAGGGCTGATCAGGCGGCTCAGCCCCATTTCCTTTATCACTGCCCTAAAGTAACGATACATAAAAACATTTGAATATGAGTAGACGTTTTTTGAATAAGTATTTATTCATAATGGTCATACTCCCATCCAGCCGCCGAAGCAAATTTTTCACCCGCAGTCAGATGAGTCTCTCCACATCAGTGTCTGTCCCTTTAAAAAAACATTAAACACACAATAAATGCTATACATATAACACAAGTGCTTTAATAACATTAATGACTGACCACCAGTGACCCGTTTCTGTAGCGTTCGCTTTAGATGTTACTGTTATGATATGCGAAACACTTTCGCGGCATAACATTGGTACGTTGTTTTGCAGTAAAAGGCAATGGTATTCTGACTTCAAATGTGTATTTTGGCAGCTTATCGTCAACAATATATCACGGTTTACACATTTACATATTTATGATGATTAAAAACTCACATTTGTAGCTCATGTCCCGCTTCTCTTCCAGCTCGTCTCTCTGTGCCTCCGCCATTTTACTTCCGTATAGTGACCACTGCTGCTCACTACATTTTCGAGATGCATTGTGGGAAAATTCCAGTGCACTACTTTTTCTCTCTGGACATTCGGACACCCCTACAAAATGGCGTGACCACTATACAGTGCACTATATAGGGTATAGTGTGGACATTCGGATACAGCCCAGGTCTCAGGTCTCTCCAAGATGTCTGCCACTGGTCTCTCCAAGATGTCTGTCACTGTCACTGGTTACTCCAGGGAGCACAGGGACTGGCCTCCTGCTGGGACTCTGAGGAGTACAGGGACTGGTCTCTTGCTGGGACTCTGAGGAGCACAGGGACTGGTCTCTGGCTGGGACTCTGAGGAGCACAGGGACTGGCCTCTTGCTGGGACTCTCAGGAGCACAGGGACTGGCCTCTGGCTGGGACTCTGAGGAGCACAGGGACTGGCCTCTGGCTGGGACTCTGAGGAGCACAGGGACTGGTCTCTGGCTGGGACTCTGAGGAGCACAGGGACTGGTCTCTGGCTGGGACTCTGAGGAGCACAGGGACTGGCCTCTTGCTGGGACTCTCAGGAGCACAGGGACTGGCCTCTGGCTGGGACTCTGAGGAGCACAGGGACTGGTCTCTGGCTGGGACTCTGAGGAGCACAGGGACTGGCCTCTTGCTGGGACTCTCAGGAGCACAGGGACTGGCCTCTGGCTGGGACTCTGAGGAGCACAGGGACTGGCCTCCTGCTGGGACTCTGAGGAGCACAGGGACTGGCCTCCTGCTGGGACCAGAGTCAGGACTAAACATGAGGCTTCTTCTCTGACAATGTTTAAATCCAGGTTAAAATAGTTCTGTTTTGCTGCAACAACTGAAGGATTTTATATTTTTATCTTTCTTTTTAATGTTCTGATTGTATTTGGTTCAGATGTTTGTGTGTGGATTGTGCTATACAGATAAACTTGCCTCAGACGGATAAACATAGATATATTTTACTGATCTCACACAGACTTTCACTTTGACAAATGCAGTTCACTCCTCGCTCTGGCGCTGAGACGAGATCAGAACGAGTCCAAACCATTTGAAAAGGAGCTGCCTGTGCTTTTGTGCAGACGAGACGCTGCATCTGTAAGTACATTAGGCCACATGTTGCTAAGCAGTGTGTGTCCTGGCAAGCTCCCATCACAGCAGAACTACCATCAGATACGATTCCAAGTCTCCAGATGAGAGAGACCAGAGAGAGACCAGAGAGAGACTGCAGAGAGAGAGACCAGAGAGAGAGACCAGAGAGAGACCAGAGAGAGACCAGAGAGAGACCAGAGAGAGACCAGGGAGAGAGACCAGAGAGAGACTGCAGAGAGAGAGACCAGAGAGAGAGACCAGAGAGAGACCAGAGAGAGACCAGAGAGAGACTAGGGAGAGAGACCAGAGAGAGACCAGAGAGAGACCAAAGAGAGACCACAAAGAGACCAAAGAGAGAGGCCAGGGAGGGACCAGAGAGAGACTAGAGAGAGACCAGAGAGAGACCAGAGAGAGACTAGAGAGAGACCAGAGAGAGACCAGAGAGAGACTAGGGAGAGAGACCAGAGAGAGACCAGAGAGAGACCAGAGAGAGACTAGGGAGAGAGACCAGAGAGAGACCAGAGAGAGACCAGAGAGAGACTGCAGAGAGAGACCAGAGAGAGACCAGAGAGAGACCAGAGAGAGACCAGAGAGAGACCAGAGAGAGACCAGAGAGAGACCAGAGAGAGACTAGGGAGAGAGACCAGAGAGAGACCAGAGAGAGACCAAAGAGAGACCACAAAGAGACCAACGAGAGAGGCCAGGGAGGGACCAGAGAGAGAGACAACAAACAAACCAGAAGAGGGGACCAGAAAGAGGCCAAAGAGAGACCAGCAAGAGACAACAAACAAACCAGAGAGAGGGAACAGGGAGAGACCAGAGCAAGATACTGAGGAAAAACCACAAAGAGACCAAAGAGAGAGACCGAGAGACCAGAGAGAGACCGGCAAGAGACCACAAAGAGACCAGGGAGAGACCTCAAAGAGACCAATCTAATTTATACAGGCAGAGTTGGAGCCTTTAAAAACCCAAAAATAGCAGCTAACAAAGAAGAGGATTTACATACAGAGTTGGAATGATTTTTATGTTTTAAAGATTTGGAAAAGCAGCATCCACATTGTCAAGTATCAGGAGTATGAATTTGATCAGAAGTTGGACATGAGGGGTAAAGTGGGGCTTTCTGCGGGCTGTACTGAGAGTTTTTATATCACAGTAGATTATGATATGTTTTATATTCTCATGTAACCAGAAGTATCATGAATGTATGCTTTGTATTTTGAAATGTTTTACTTTCATGTGTATTACAAACTGAATGAGAAGTTTTGATTGAGGAACTGTGTGGGAGAGGCCTTTCGTAAGTCTAGAAGGTTCGAACAAAGGAAGCAGAGGCGTAATGGTTACATCATCATAGGAAAGTGACAAAGGGGAAAGACCGAATTTGGGCATGCGTATAATCTTGGAGGACTATAAAAACTAGTGTCGGACGAAAGACGACGAGATCTCTTCGCGGAGCAGGATTGGGAACAACCTCCAAGAATCAGACGCAGTCCCCTTCATCTCCTGGCATTTGATCAGCCAGCAACTTCAGGAGATACATTTACGGCCGAGGGCTGTGGAAAAATCTCCCTGCTTCAGCAGACAGAGGCGACGAGCGCTGGGTTGGAGAAACCCAGTACACCAGGCCCCATTTCTCGGGCCTTGGGCGGCGGAGGCTCGGTCTGCTGAGCAGATTGACAAAGTCAGGGAGAGGAGAGAGAGCTCGCTTCGCACTCCTTGGCTCCTTTGTCTGCTAAAATAAGAATTACACACAGAAGGAGAACGGCCGTGATTTACGAGAGCCCTCTCACAGAGTTCCGAAAACCAGCCTCACAGGGCTCTAGCCGGGCAGCGGCTGAGAGCGAAAAAGAGGAAGTGGGGGCTGGGACAGGCACCGAAAGGTTGTATTCGCATTATTTTGGATCTTTAAATTGTATTACTCATTGATTTTGCATTTGCTGTGCTTTTGGAAATTATACATATTCATTCCTGCAATAAAGTTACCTAAAATTATTTCTCTATTGTCATCTTTATGGAAACAAGTCTGATAAATGTTAAATTAAGGTCTAGAGGTTTTTCAAATCATTCTCTGTAGATTATTTACAGCTGCTATCCACCATTCATCGTCCTGGGGGCCCAGACTCAGACCCAGACTCAGACTCAGACTCAGACCCAGACCCAGACCCAGACTCAGACTCAGACCCAGACCCAGACCCAGACCCAGACCCAGACCCAGACTCAGACTCAGACACAGACACAGACCCAGACCCAGACTCAGACTCAGACCCAGACCCAGACCCAGACCCAGACCCAGACCCAGACCCAGACCCAGACTCAGACCCAGACCCAGACCCAGACTCAGACTCAGACCCAGACCCAGACCCAGACCCAGACCCAGACCCAGACTCAGACCCAGACCCAGACCCAGACCCAGACCCAGACCCAGACCCAGACCCAGACCCAGACCCAGACCCAGACCCAGACCCAGACCCAGACTCAGACTCAGACCCAGACTCAGACTCAGACTCAGACTCAGACCCAGACTCAGACTCAGACTCAGACTCAGACCCAGACCCAGACCCAGACTCAGACTCAGACCCAGACCCAGACCCAGACTCAGACCCAGACCCAGACCCAGACTCAGACTCAGACCCAGGCCCAGACCCAGACCCAGACCCAGACCCAGACCCAGGCCCAGATCCAGACCCAGACCCAGACCCAGACCCAGACCCAGGCCCAGGCCCAGGCCCAGACCCAGACCCAGACCCAGACCCAGGCCCAGGCCCAGACCCAGACCCAGACCCAGACCCAGACCCAGACCCAGGCCCAGGCCCAGACCCAGACCCAGACCCAGACCCAGACCCAGACCCAGACCCAGACCCAGACCCAGACCCAGACCCAGACCCAGACCCAGACCCAGACCCAGACCCAGACCCAGACTCAGACCCAGACCCAGACCCAGACCCAGACTCAGACCCAGACCCAGACCCAGACCCAGACCCAGACCCAGACCCAGACCCAGACCCAGACCCAGACCCAGACCCAGACCCAGACCCAGACCCAGACCCAGACCCAGACCCAGACCCAGACCCAGACCCAGACCCAGACTCAGACTCAGACCCAGACCCAGACCCAGACCCAGACCCAGACCCAGACCCAGACCCAGACTCAGACTCAGACTCAGACCCAGACCCAGACCCAGACCCAGACCCAGACCCAGACCCAGACCCAGACTCAGACCCAGACCCAGACCCAGACCCAGACCCAGACCCAGACCCAGACCCAGACCCAGACCCAGACCCAGACCCAGACCCAGACCCAGACCCAGACCCAGACCCAGACCCAGACCCAGACCCAGACCCAGACTCAGACCCAGACCCAGACCCAGACCCAGACCCAGACTCAGACTCAGACTCAGACTCAGACCCAGACCCAGACCCAGACTCAGACTCAGACCCAGACCCAGACCCAGACTCAGACCCAGACTCAGACCCAGACCCAGACTCAGACTCAGACCCAGACCCAGACCCAGACCCAGACCCAGACCCAGACCCAGACCCAGACCCAGACCCAGACCCAGACCCAGACCCAGACCCAGACCCAGACCCAGACCCAGACCCAGACCCAGACCCAGACCCAGACCCAGACCCAGACCCAGACCCAGACCCAGACCCAGACCCAGACCCAGACCCAGACTCAGACCCAGACCCAGACCCCAGACCCAGACCCAGACCCAGACCCAGACTCAGACCCAGACCCAGACCCAGACCCAGACTCAGACTCAGACCCAGACCCAGACTCAGACTCAGACCCAGACCCAGACCCAGACCCAGGCTCAGGCCCAGGCCCAGACCCAGGCCAGGCCCAGGCCCAGGCCCAGGCCCAGGCCCAGGCCCAGGCCCAGACCCAGACCCAGACCCAGACCCAGACCCAGACCCAGACCCAGACCCAGGCCCAGGCCCAGGCCCAGGCCCAGGCCCAGGCCCAGGCCCAGGCCCAGACCCAGACCCAGACCCAGACCCAGACCCAGGCCCAGGCCCAGGCCCAGGCCCAGACCCAGACCCAGACCCAGACCCAGACCCAGGCCCAGGCCCAGGCCCAGACCCAGACCCAGACCCAGACCCAGACCCAGACCCAGACCCAGACCCAGACCCAGACCCAGACCCAGACCCAGACCCAGACCCAGACCCAGGTCCAGACCCAGACCCAGACCCAGACCCAGACCCAGACCCAGACCCAGACCCAGACCCAGACCCAGACTCAGACTCAGACACAGACTCAGACTCAGACCCAGACCCAGACCCAGACCCAGACCCAGACCCAGACTCAGACTCAGACCCAGACCCAGACCCAGACCCAGACCCAGACCCAGACCCAGACCCAGACCCAGACCCAGACCCAGACCCAGACCCAGACCCAGACCCAGACCCAGACCCAGACTCAGACTCAGACCCAGACCCAGACCCAGACCCAGACCCAGACCCAGACCCAGACCCAGACCCAGACCCAGACTCAGACCCAGACCCAGACCCAGACTCAGACCCAGACCCAGACTCAGAATCCTCTCATTTGTATTCTGCCCCAAAACAACGTCTTAATTTAATTATCGGAGAACAACCATTGCTCTCTGTACTTCCTCTTTCGCCTTGGGTTGGATTTGCAATTCTTCTCCCCACAGTCGACCAGAACGAGACCGTGGGCCACAGAGACTTTCAGATTCTGCCTCCCGGTCGATTACTGTGTTACTGTATCGTGCTTGGCTGAAAAATGTTTTTACACAAAACACATGCACTGGTGTCATTACTGAGAGAGAGGGTGTGTTGTCTCAGGGACTGGGACCAATGGGAACGAGAAACCACTGCATCTGTAACTGTTAGGCAAGGTTATTTGTATATCACAGTTCATACACAGGGCAACTCAAACTATCAATCAAGAGAGACCAGAGAGAGACAGATTCAGATTCAGTTCATTTGCCATTTGCAGTAAAAACACCACATTGGAATACATTAGCAAAAGTCTCCAGTGTGCACAGACAAATACAGACATAAAACATTAAAAGACAGAAATAACACAAATAAAACAGTAAACAAATGTCACTGTGAAATGGATCGACTAAAACAGTTTCAAAACAAGTGCAAATCATTAAAGTGCTCTGTTCACACTGATAACAGCTGTGGATAAAAACTGTTAGCGTAACGAGATGTCCTGCATCTCAGAGAGCAATATCTTCTGCCAGAGGGAAGAAGCTGGAACATGGCTTTCCCAGGGTGGCCAGAAGAGTCATTAACAATCCTAAGAGCTTTGTTTAAAAGTCTGGATTTATAAAGAACCTCCAGAACAGGAAGCTCACAGCCCACGGGTCTCTCTCTGGTCTCTCTCTCTGGTCTCTCTCTCGGGTCTCTCTCTCTGGCCTCTCTCTGGCCTCTCTCTGGTCTCTCTCTGGTCTCTCTCTGGTCTCTCTCTGGTCTCACAGCCCACGGTCCTCTTTGCAGAGCGGAGCACCTTGTTTAAAGCTCTCTTTTCTTTATCTGTGATGTTTCCAAACCACACAGACACAGAAGCAACAAGTAAACTCTCAATGGTGCAGCGATAGTGGTAAATTCTCTAAGTTTACGCAGAGAGTAGAGACTAGAGGGAGGCCAGAGAGAGGCCAGAGAGAGACCAAAGAGAGACCAGAGAGAGAGACCAGAGAGAAACCAAAGAGAGACCAGAGAGAGACCAGAGAGAGACCAGAGAGAGACCAGAGAGAGACCGGAGAGAGACCAGAGAGAGACCAGAGGGAGGCCAGAGAGGGACCAGAGAGAGACCAGAGAGAGACCAGAGAGAGACCAGAGAGAGACCGGAGAGAGACCGGAGAGAGACCAGAGAGAGACCAGAGAGAGACCAGAGGGAGGCCAGAGAGGGACCAGAGAGAGACCAAAGAGAGACCAGAGAGAGACCAGAGAGAGACCGGAGAGAGACCAGAGAGAGACCAGAGAGAGACCAAAGAGAGGCCAGAGAGAGGCCAGAGAGAGACCAGAGACCAGTCCTCTTTAACTTATTTCTGCTGCTGTTTCAAACTGAGCACATTTCGAGTTCTTCCAAAGGGGAAAATGGAATTCAAAAAGCCTCGATCCTCTTTAAAGTTCAGAAACTTCAGAAACATCTGTGGAAGTTCCAGCCGCTCTGGTCTGATGTAGTCAGTTGTGTAGTCGTCCAGACGTGGATGTTGGCGTGCTTCCTTCAGGCGCTCACAGAAGTACTTTACGACTGTGGCTCCGTCTTCAAAGTCTCGAGCTGCGAGAAAGATGCATTTTTAACTCTGGAGGAAAAACACATGAAGTTACACAAAGTTTTAGAGTTTTGTGCCAAGTTTGTTGTTAAGAATTGTAATGATTGTGTGTCTGTCTGTGGAGCACACAGTAATGATTGTGTGTCTGTCTGTGAGGTACACACAGTAATGATTGTGTGTCTGTCTGTGAGGTACACACAGTAATGATTGTGTGTCTGTCTGTGAGGTACACACAGTAATGATTGTGTGTCTGTCTGTGGAGCAACACACAGCAATGATTGTGTGTCTGTCTGTGAGGTACACACAGTAATGATTGTGTGTCTGTCTGTGGAGTACACACAGTAATGATTGTGTGTCTGTCTGTGGAGTACACACAGTAATGATTGTGTGTCTGTCTGTGGAGTACACACAGTAATGATTGTGTGTCTGTCTGTGGAGCACACACAGTAATGATTGTGTGTCTGTCTGTGGAGCACACACAGTAATGATTGTGTGTCTGTCTGTGAGGTACACACAGTAATGATTGTGTGTCTGTCTGTGGAGCACACACAGTAATGATTGTGTGTCTGTCTGTGAGGTACACACAGTAATGATTGTGTGTCTGTCTGTGAGGTACACACAGTAATGATTGTGTGTCTGTCTGTGGAGCAACACACAGCAATGATTGTGTGTCTGTGGAGTACACACAGTAATGATTGTGTGTGTGTCTGTGGAGCACACACAGTAATGATTGTGTGTCTGTCTGTGAGGTACACACAGTAATGATTGTGTGTCTGTGGAGTACACACACAGTGCGTACTAACTGTGTTGTCATGAAGTTAATGTAAATGATTCAGGCTAGCTTAGCAGTAGCACAGACTCAACACCACTCCCCCTCCCCCACCACAGAGAGACCAGAGAGAGAGAGAGAGAGAGACCACAAAGAGACCAGAGAGAGAGAGAGAGACCAGAGAGAGACCAGAGAGAGAGACCAGAGAGAGAGAGAGAGAGAGAGACCAGAGAGAGAGAGAGACCAGAGAGAGACCAGAGAGAGAGACCAGAGAGAGACCAGAGAGAGACCAGAGAGAGAGAGAGAGAGAGACCAGAGAGAGACCAGAGTGAGACCAGAGAGAGAGAGAGAGAGAGAGAGAGACCAGAGAGAGGCCAGAGAGAGGGAGAGAGAGACCAGAGAGAGACCAGAGAGAGACTAGGGAGAGAGACCAGAGAGAGACCAGAGAGAGAGACCAGAGAGAAAGACCAGAGAGAGTCCAGGGAGAGAGACCAGAGAGAGACAAGAGAGAGACCAGAGAGAGAGAGAGACCAGAGAGAGACCAGAGAGAGGGACCGGACAGAGACCAGTGAGAGGCCAAAGAGAGAGACCAGAGAGAGACCATAGAGAGACAAGAGAGAGACCAGAGAGAGACCAGTGAGAGGCCAAAGAGAGAGACCAGAGAGAGAGAGACCAGAGAGATACCAGAGAGAGACCAGAGAGAGACTAGAGAGAGACCAGAGAGAGACCAGAGAGAGACCAGAGACAAGAGAGAGACAAGAGAGAGACCAGAGAGAGACCAGAGAGAGACCAGAGAGAGACCAGACCAGAGAGAGACCAGAGAGAGACCAGAGAGAGACAGAGAGAGACCAGAGAGAGAGAGAGAGACCAGAGAGAGAGAGACCAGAATATTGTATTGTGTGTATAATGTGTGTAATTTGTGTGTAATGTGGTAAGAGTTGTGTACTGTTGTGTATTAATGTTTAGATAAGGGTCGATAAACGAGGGGGGGGGTGATAGGACATAAATGGGGTAGGGGTGATAAGAGGGGGGGGTATACCTGAGGGTGTGGTGTGAGCTGCGCCGGTGTGGGGGTGCTCCCTGTGTGGTGGGGAAAACATGGGGGGGGTGCCCCTGTGTGGGGAGCGACCCTTGTGTGTGTGGAGCAGGCACCTGTGGTGTGTAGGTGCTCACTGTGGGTGTGGGAGCACCCTGTGTGGTGGTTGGGGCACCCTAGTGTTGTGGCGCGCACCCTGTGTTGTGGAGCACCCTGTTGTGTGGGGGGGGTTTGGGGGCACCCTGTGTGTGGGAGCACCCTGTGTTGTGGAGCACCCTGTGTGTTGGGAGCACCCTTTGTGTGTGGGAGCACCCTGTGTGTGGGAGCACCCTGTGTGTGTGGGAGCACCCTGTGTGTGTGGGTGCACCCTGTGTGTGTGGGAGCACCCTGTGTGTGGGAGCACCCTGTGTGTGTGTGGGAGCACCCTGTGTGGTGTGGGAGCACCCTGTGTGTGGGGGCACCCTGTGTGTGTGGGAGCACCCTGTGTGTGTGGGAGCACCCTGTGTGTGGGAGCACCCTGTGTGTGGGTGGGAGCACCCTGTGTGTGTGGGAGCACCCTGTGTGTGGGAGCACCCTGTGTGTGTGGGGCACCCTGTGTGTGGGAGCACCCTGTGTGTGGGAGCACCCTGTGTGTGTGGGAGCACCCTGTGTGTGGGAGCACCCTGTGTGTGTGGGAGCACCCTGTGTGTGTGGGGGCACCCTGTGTGTGGGAGCACCCTGTGTGTGGGAGCACCCTGTGTGTGTGGGAGCACCCTGTGTGTGTGGGAGCACCCTGTGTGTGTGGGAGCACCCTGTGTGTGTGGGAGCACCCTGTGTGTGTGGGGGCACCCTGTGTGTGTGTGGGAG
Source organism: Knipowitschia caucasica (assembly GCA_964034765.1). NCBI lineage: Eukaryota > Metazoa > Chordata > Actinopteri > Gobiiformes > Gobiidae > Knipowitschia > Knipowitschia caucasica. The sequence goes on from OZ035839.1 coordinate 35,596,455, forward strand.
CACCCTGTGTGTGTGGGAGCACCCTGCACCGGCTGCAGACGTTGTAAAAAGAGGTTGTTTTTATCAAATCTCGAGAAGAGAACAGTTTTATTGATTGTTTAGAGGCTGGCGCCTTGAAGACCAAGAATTCAGAGACATTACTTGATTAAAGCTTTTTTCTCATACTCTCTTTTTTCTCTGTTATGTCTCACTCTTCCCTCTCTCTCTCTCTCTCTCTCTCTCTCTCCTCTCCTCTCTCCTCGCTCTCTCTCTCTCTCTCCTCCTCTCGATCTCTCTCTCCCTCTCTCCCTCATCATCTCTCTCTCTCTCCCTCTCTCCCTCTCCTCTCTCTCTCTCTCTCTCGCATCTCTCGTCTCTCTCTCCTTCTCCTCTCTAACAATGTCTCTCTCCTCTCTCATCTGCTCTAAACATCCCATCTCTCTCTCTTCTCGTCTGTCTCTCTCTCCGTCTCCCTCTGGTCTCTCTCTCTCTCTGCCTGTCTCTATCGCGAGGGGGGTTAGGCGCATCATCTCTCGATACATTCACTCTACAAGCGCCCTCTACTGCTCTATGCTCTCCTATCCTCGCTGGCTCGCAGAACTCGCGCATCTCTCTATCTCGATCTCTGTCTCTCTCATCTATTCTATGTATATTCTCTAAGGATCGAGAGGAGGATACCAGAGAAGAGAGCTAGTAGAGAAAAACAATCATATGGTTAGAGAGAGAGAGAGAGAGATGGGAAAAAAGAATGAGGGGAGTATGAGAATATGGTAGAGATGAGATATGGAGGGTGAGAGAGAGAGTAGGTAGTAGGGGGAGAGTAGGGATAGAGGAGAGAGAGAGAAGAGAGAGAGAAGAGAGAGGAGAGAGAAGAGAGAGGAGAGAGAGAGAGAGAGGGAGAAGAGAGAGGAGAAGAGGAGAAGAGAGGGGAGAGAGGAGAGAGAGAGGAAGAGAAGAGAGGGAGAGGAGAGATGAGAACACACGAGAGAGAGGGAGAAGAGATGGAGAGAGAGATAGGAGAAAGAGAGAGGGCGAAGAGATATATGAGTAGAGAATAGGGAAGAGAGAAGAGGAGACATACAGAGGAGAGAGATGGTATAGAGAGGGGTAGAAAGAAGAGGGTAGAGAGATGGTACTTAGAGATGGTATGAGAAATATGGTAGAGATAGGGATAAAGGGGAAGATGATATATGGTAGAGAAGCTGTATAAAGAGGAGATAAGAATGGGAGATATCTGGTATATCTATGGTCTCTCATCTGGGCTATCTCTGGCTCTCTAGGTCCAGAGAGAGAACCGAGAGAGACCAGAGATTATACTTATACATATATATCAGAAACCATATTATATCATAAACATATATATCATCAACATATATATCATCAAAACATATATATCATAAACATATATATCATATACATATATATCATAAACATATATAATCATATACAAAAAAGAATCATAAACATATTAAATCATAAAACATATATATCATAAACATAATTATCATAAACATATATAATCTTAAACATATATAATCATAAACATATATATCATAATACATATATATCATAAACATATATATCATTAACATATATATCATACAACAATATATAGAATATACAATATATATCATAAACATATATATCATATACATATATATCATAAACATACCAATATCAGTAAACAAATATATCATAATACATATATATCATAAACATATATATCATAAACATATATATCATAAACATATATATCATATACATATATATCCTAAACATATATATCATATACATATATATCATAAACATATATATCATATACATATATATCATATACATATATATCATAAACATATATATCATATACATATATATCATATACATATATATCATAAACATATATATTATAAACATATATATCATTACATACATATCATATACATACATATCATATACATATATATCATATACATATATATCATAAACATATATATTATAAACATATATATCATTACATATATATCATAAACATATATATCATATACATATATATCATATACATATATATCCTAAACATATATATCATATACATATATATCATATACATATATATCATAAACATATATATCATCATTGGAAGCAGAACATTTCCCAAATGCATTTTAAATCATCTTAAAATGTGTTATATTTATGTTGTAGCTGCTCTCAGCAGATGAAAAAAAGAAAGACTCTTTCTGATAGAATCAGATGCAGTCAAATTCTGGGTTCACCTGCGCCCCCCTGAGGCTGGCCTCACCTGCGCCCCCCTGAGGCTGGGTTCACCTGCGCCCCCCTGAGGCTGGGTTCACCTGCGCCCCCCTGAGGCTGGGTTCACCTGCGCCCCCCTGAGGCTGGGTTCACCTGCGCCCCCCTGAGGCTGGGTTCACCTGCGCCCCCCTGAGGCTGGCCTCACCTGCGCCCCCCTGAGGCTGGGTTCACCTGCGCCCCCCTGAGGCTGGGCTCACCTGCGCCCCCCTGAGGCTGGGTTCACCTGCGCCCCCCTGAGGCTGGGCTCACCTGCGCCCCCCTGAGGCTGGGTTCACCTGCGCCCCCCTGAGGCTGGCCTCACCTGCGCCCCCCTGAGGCTGGGTTCACCTGCGCCCCCCTGAGCCTGGGCTCACCTGCGCCCCCCTGAGGCTGGGTTCACCTGCGCCCCCCTGAGGCTGGCCTCACCTGCGCCCCCCTGAGGCTGGGTTCACCTGCGCCCCCCTGAGGCTGGCCTCACCTGCGCCCCCTGAGGCTGGGTTCACCTGCGCCCCCCTGAGGCTGGGCTCACCTGCGCCCCCCTGAGGCTGGGTTCACCTGCGCCCCCCTGAGGCTGGCCTCACCTGCGCCCCCCTGAGGCTGGGTTCACCTGCGCCCCCCCCTGAGGCTGGCCTCACCTGCGCCCCCCTGAGGCTGGGTTCACCTGCGCCCCCCTGAGGGCTGGCCTCACCTGCGCCCCCCTGAGGCTGGGTTCACCTGCGCCCCCCTGAGGCTGGGTTCACCTGCGCCCCCCTGAGGCTGGGCTCACCTGCGCCCCCCTGAGGCTGGGTTCACCTGCGCCCCCCTGAGGCTGGCCTCACCTGCGCCCCCCTGAGGCTGGGTTCACCTGCGCCCCCCTGAGGCTGGGCTCACCTGCGCCCCCCTGAGGCTGGGTTCACCTGCGCCCCCCTGAGGCTGGGTTCACCTGCGCCCCCCTGAGGCTGGCCTCACCTGCGCCCCCCTGAGGCTGGGTTCACCTGCGACCCCCCTGAGGCTGGGTTCACCTGCGCCCCCCTGAGGCTGGCCTCACCTGCGCCCCCCTGAGGCTGGCCTCACCTGCGCCCCCCTGAGGCTGGGTTCACCTGCGCCCCCCTGAGGCTGGCCTCACCTGCGCCCCCCTGAGGCTGGGCTCACCTGCGCCCCCCCCTGAGGCTGGGCTTCACCTGCGCCCCCCCCCTGAGGCTGGCTTCACCTGCGCCCCCCTGAGGCTGGGCTCACCTGCGCCCCCCTGAGGCTGGGTTCACCTGCGCCCCCCTGAGGCTGGCCTCACCTGCGCCCCCCTGAGGCTGGGCTCACCTGCGCCCCCCCTGAGGCTGGGCTCACCTGCGCCCCCCTGAGGCTGGGTTCACCTGCGCCCCCCTGAGGCTGGCCTCACCTGCGCCCCCCTGAGGCTGGCCTCACCTGCGCCCCCCTGAGGCTGGCCTCACCTGCGCCCCCCTGAGGCTAGGTTCACCTGCGCCCCCCTGAGGCTGGCCTCACCTGCGCCCCCCTGAGGCTGGGTTCACCTGCGCCCCCCTGAGGCTGGCCTCACCTGCGCCCCCCTGAGGCTGGGTTCACCTGCGCCCCCCTGAGGCTGGGTTCACCTGCGCCCCCCTGATGCTGGGCTCACCTGCGCCCCCCTGAGGCTGGCCTCACCTGCGCCCCCCTGAGGCTGGGTTCACCTGCGCCCCCTGAGGCTGGCCTCACCTGCGCCCCCCTGAGGCTGGCCTCACCTGAGCCCCCCTGAGGCTGGGTTCACCTGCGCCCCCCTGAGGCTGGGCTCACCTGCGCCCCCCTGAGGCTGGGCTCACCTGCGCCCCCCTGAGGCTGTGTTCACCTGCGCCACCCTGAGGCTGGGCTCACCTGCGCCCCCCTGAGGCTGGGCTCACCTGCGCCCCCCTGAGGCTGGGTTCACCTGCGCCCCCCTGAGGCTGGGCTCACCTGCGCCCCCCTGAGGCTGGCCTCACCTGCGCCCCCCTGAGTCTGGGTTCACCTGCGCCCCCCTGAGGCTGGGCTCACCTGCGCCCCCCTGAGGCTGGCCTCACCTGCGCCCCCCTGAGGCTGGGTTCACCTGCGCCCCCCTGAGGCTGGCCTCACCTGCGCCCCCCTGAGGCTGGGCTCACCTGCGCCCCCCTGAGGCTGGGCTCACCTGCGCCCCCCTGAGGCTGGCCTCACCTGCGCCCCCCTGAGGCTGGGTTCACCTGCGCCCCCCTGAGGCTGGGTTCACCTGCGCCCCCCTGAGGCTGGCCTCACCTGCGCCCCCCTGAGGCTGGCCTCACCTGAGCCCCCCTGAGGCTGGGTTCACCTGCGCCCCCCTGAGGCTGGGTTCACCTGCGCCCCCCTGAGGCTGGGCTCACCTGCGCCCCCCTGAGGCTGTGTTCACCTGCGCCACCCTGAGGCTTGGCTCACCTGCGCCCCCCTGAGGCTGGGCTCACCTGCGCCCCCCTGAGGCTGGGCTCACCTGCGCCCCCCTGAGGCTGGGTTCACCTGCGCCCCCCTGAGGCTGGCCTCACCTGCGCCCCCCTGAGTCTGGGCTCACCTGCGCCCCCCTGAGGCTGGGTTCACCTGCGCCCCCCTGAGGCTGGGCTCACCTGCGCCCCCCTGAGGCTGGGTTCACCTGCGCCCCCCTGAGGCTGGGTTCACCTGCGCCCCCCCCTCTGAGGCTGGGTTCACCTGCGCCCCCCTGAGGCTGGGTTCACCTGCGCCCCCCTGAGGCTGGGCTCACCTGCGCCCCCCTGAGGCTGGGCTCACCTGCGCCCCCCTGAGGCTGGGTTCACCTGCGCCCCCCTGAGGCTGGGCTCACCTGCGCCCCCCTGAGGCTGGGTTCACCTGCGCCCCCCTGAGGCTGGGCTCACCTGCGCCCCCCTGAGGCTGGGCTGACATTACAGCTGTGGTTTAGTGCGATGAAACCCATTGAACACACTGATCCTTGGTCTCCGCTGGAGACTTGTAGATTGTAAATGAGATTTGCGCTCTATAAAAGGAGCGCACTGGATTTTTTTCAACTTTCATTTCCCGTTTCTCGTCAAAACATTTCCCGGGAATCCCGTGTCCCCCGATTAAACCCTGGTTCTGTCAGAGCCGTTTCCTTTGAACAGTTCATGAACCTACAGCGTTAGTCTCAGTCTCAGGTCTACAGGGTCTACAGGGTCTGCAGGGTCTACAGAGTCTACAGGGTCTACAGGGTCTACAGGGTCTACAGGTCTGCAGGGTCTACAGGGTCTACAGGGTCTACAGGGTCTACAGGTCTACAGGGTCTACAGGGTCTACAGGGTCTACAGGGTCTACAGGGTCTACAGGGTCTACAGGGTCTACAGGTCTGCAGGGTCTACAGGGTCTGCAGGGTCTACAGGGTCTACAGGGTCTACAGGGTCTACAGGTCTGCAGGGTCTACAAGGTCTACAGGTCAGATTCAGATTCAGATTAATTTATTTGCCATTTGCAGTAAAACCACATTGGAAAAACTGTGCAAGACTACCCCGGTGTGCACCAGACGACACACACCAGAGCTCTTGCCACGGCGCCATCTTTACGGCGCCATGCGAGAGGTCTGCAGGGTCTACAGGGTCTACAGGGTCTACAGGTCTACAGGGTCTACAGGGTCTACAGGTCTGCAGGGTCTACAAGGTCTACAGCCGCAGTCCTGGGTCTACAGCCTCAGTCCAGGGTCTACAGCCTCAGTCCTGAATCTACAGCCTCAGTCCTGGGTCTACAGCCTCAGTCCTGGGTCTACAGCCTCAGTCCAGGGTCTACAGCCTCAGTCCTGGGTCTACAGCCTCAGTCCTGGGTCTACAGCCTCAGTCCTGGGTCTACAGCCTCAGTCCTGGGTCTACAGCCTCAGTCCTGGGTCTACAGCCTCAGTCCTGGGTCTACAGCCTCAGTCCTGGGTCTACAGCCTCAGTCCTGGGTCTACAGCCTCAGTCCTGGATCTACAGCCTCAGTCCTGGGTCTACAGCCTCAGTCCTGGGTCTATAGCCTCAGTCCTGGGTCTACAGCCTCAGTCCTGGGTCTACAGCCTCAGTCCTGGGTCTACAGCCTCAGTCCTGGGTCTACAGCCTCAGTCCTGGGTCTACAGCCTCAGTCCTGGGTCTACAGTAGAGACCTCTGGCTGACTCCGCTGCCTTCACTGACTGTAGGACAAATCAGCGCTGGTCGATCCAGAGGGAGACGCACTTTTCTTCACCTCCTGTTCGTCCTCATCACACTTTTCCAGATGCTTCGGAGAGAGAGAAAGGGAGAGAGGGAGGGAGAGAGAGAGAGAGAGATAGGGAGGGAGAGAGAGAGAGAGAGAGAGAGGGAGAGAGAGAGAGAGAGAGAGAGAGAGAGAGAGAGAGAGGGAGAGAGAGAGAGAGAGAGGGAGAGAGGGAGGGAGAGAGAGAGAGAGAGAGGGAGGGAGAGAGAGAGGGAGAGAGAGAGAGAGAGAGAGAGGGAGAGAGAGAGAGAGAGAGAGAGAGAGAGAGAGGGAGGGAGAGAGAGAGGGAGAGAGGGAAGGAGAGAGGAGAGAGAGAGGGAGGGGAGAGAGAGAGAGAGAGAGAGAGAGAGGAGGAGAGAGGGAGAGGAGAGAGAGAGAGAGAGAGGGAGGGGAGAGAGAGGAGAGGAGAGAGGGGAAGAGAGAGAGAGAGAGAGAGGGAGGGGAGAGAGAGAGAGAGATTTGATTTTTAACAGACCTTTATTTGTCCATTAAACAGGTTAAATTACATCACATATTACACATTGTAATGTATAGGAAAAACACAGTTTAAAAATCCGGACATAAAAGTGCAAAAAGTGCAAATACTGGCAATAAATAAACAATGCAACACTTCACACACTTCAATTCATAGGTTTACAACGATAAAAATGCAGAAAAAAACAGCTCCCCCTCCCTCACAGAGCACACCTCCCTCACAGAGCACACCTCCCTCACAGAGCACACCTCCCTCACAGAGCACACCTCCCTCACAGAGCACACCTCCCTCACAGAGCACACCTCCCTCACAGAGCACACCTCCCTCACAGAGCACACCTCCCTCACAGAGGACACCTCCCTCACAGAGCACACCTCCCTCACAGAGCACACCTCCCTCACAGAGCACACCTCCCTCACAGAGGACACCTCCCTCACAGAGCACACCTCCCTCACAGAGCACCTCCCTCACAGAGCACCTCCTCACAGACACCTCCCTCACAGAGACACCTCCCTCACAGAGCACACCTCCCCACAGAGCACCCTCCCCCCACAGCACACCTCCCTCACAGAGCACACCTCCCTCACAGAGCCACCTCCCTCACAGAGACACCTCCCTCACAGAGCACCCTCACAGAGCACACCTCCCTCACAGAGCACACCTCCCTCACAGAGCACACCTCCCTCACAGAGCACACCTCCCTCACACCTCCCTCACAGAGCACACTCCCTCACAGAGCACACCTCCCTCACAGAGCACACCTCCCTCACAGAGCACACCTCCCTCACAGAGCACACCTCCCTCACAGAGCACACCTCCCTCACAGAGCACACCTCCCTCACAGAGCACACCTCCCTCACAGAGCACACCTCCCTCACAGAGCACACCTCCCTCACAGAGCACACCTCCCTCACAGAGCACACCTCCCTCACAGAGACACCTCCCTCACAGAGCACACCTCCCTCACAGAGCACACCTCCCTCACAGAGCACACCTCCTCAAGGCCTCACAGAGCACACCTCCCTCACAGAGCACACCTCCCTCACAGAGCACACCTCCCTCACAGAGCACACCTCCCTCACAGAGCACACCTCCCTCACAGAGCACACCTCCCTCACAGAGCACACCTCCCTCACAGAGCACACCTCCCTCACAGAGACACCTCCCTCACAGAGCACACCTCCCTCACAGAGCACACCTCCCTCACAGAGCACACCTCCCTCACAGAGCACACCTCCCTCACAGAGCACACCTCCCTCACAGAGCACACCTCCCTCACAGAGCACACCTCCCTCACAGAGCACACCTCCCTGAACCCCCAGCGCTCCTCAAACCCCTCCTGATCCCCATTTATCCTGTAGAGACCGAACTCCAGCCTGAGTCTGGCCTGGACCATCCGGACCAGCAGAGCCCTGGGACTGATCTCACTCTGGTCCTGGACCATCCTCCTCCTGCTCACATAGACGGCCATCTTGGCCTGACCGACGAGGAAACTGAGCAGCCGCCCCCTCCTCCTGCTGCGGCTGGAGTACCTGACCCCCCCCACAAACACCTGAGCACTAAACTCTGCCCCCAGTGAAGTGAAGAGGCCCCTCAGCAGCTCCAGCATGTGCCTGAGCCTCCCACACTCCCAGAAGCAGTGGAACACTGTCTCCCTCTCCCCACAGAAGGGACAGCCCTCCCCCACAGCCCTGTTCACCCTACACACAAAGGCATTGACTGCTATTGCCCCATGCAGCAGCCTCCACTGCAGGTCTCCCTGTCTCTTGGTCAGAGGGGGCTTGTACAGGGCCCCCCAGGCCGGGCTGAAGGCGGGGCCCAGGTGTGACCTCCACACAGTGTCTGCTCGGTCACACAGTCTCTGGTGGTTCAAGGCCTGGACCATGAGGCTGTAAAAGGTCTTCCCTGAAGCAGCCTCCAGAGAGGCAGCTACTGGACTGGCCAGCAGGGGCCCAGAGGAGGAGCCCAGGTCCGGGCTGAGGATGAGACTGGGGAAGGGGTCAGTGGGGTCAGGGGTCAGTGAGCCTGACCTGTGTCCCTCTAACAGAGTCCAGTCCTCCTCTGTCAGACCCTCTCTCCAGAAACACAGGAGACGCTCCAGGGTCCGACCCGGCCTCAGGCCCAGGTGGACTCCCAGGGCCTCCCAGTCCTCCAGCTGAGGACCACTGACGTCTCGGAGCTGCTGCACCGAGACTACCCCCCCCGAACTGAAACGGCCCCGCAGCACAGGCCCCGCCCAGGCAGGAAACTCCAGGGGCCGCTGTAGGAGCCAGTGCAGAGAGGAGCTCTGCCTCTGCCTCTTCACTCTGCTCCACACCGAGAACAGCCCACAGTAGAAGGACGGGAGTCCAGCTGGTGTGTGGTCACTGAGGAACCCTGGGAGCCCCAGTCCCCCCGCCCTCTGCAGGATGGAGACTGCCAACGGTCTCCACAGCAGCTCCTCTGGCCCAGCTACCAGTCTCTGGAGAAACTGCAGCCTAAAGGCAGCTCCTCGGCTGGCCAGATGGACCA
>OZ035839.1:35610873-35635873 GCA_964034765.1 Knipowitschia caucasica
GCCTCAGCAGGGGCCTCAGCAGGGGCCTGCTGTTTTATAGGAACTCACCGCCCTCTCTCTCCTACTGAGGTCCTACTCTCTCTCTCTGGTCTCTCTCTGGTCTCTCTCTGGTCTCTCTCTCTCTGGTCTCTCTCTGGTCTCTCTGGTCTCTCTCTGGTCTCTCTCTGGTCTCTCTCTGGTCTCTCTCAGGTCTCTCTCTGGTCTCTCTCTGGTCTCTCCCTCTGGTCTCTCTCTGGTCTCTCTCTCTGGTCTCTCTCTGGTCTCTCTCTCTGGTCTCTCTCTGGTCTCTGGTCTCTCTCTGGTCTCTGGTCTCTCTCTGGTCTCTCTCTGGTCTCTCTCTGGTCTCTCTCTGGTCTCTCGTGTATTTTAAATAATAAATGTTATGTTTAGCTCATATAAATGTCCAAACCTCTGACATCTGCTCCGTAAATACCATGTGGATAAATCACAAATGACAGAGACCATCTCCCACGTCTAAAAGGAGCTAGAACCAGAACCACCAGAACCAGCAGAACCACCAGACCCAGCAGGATCATAAAGCGTGTACGGAGAGATCTTCTTTGGGGAACTCCAGCAGGAATGTGCCGCCTCCCGCTGATGTCACCGCTGAGGGGGACATGTGTTTGTAAACACTGGTAACCAACGGCAACAGATGAAGAAGGCAACATGTAGAAGGGTCAGGAACTCAGTGTCTCTCTCAGGTCTCTCTCTGGTCTGGTCTCTCTGGTCTCTCTCTGGTCTCTCTCTGGTCTCTCTCTGGTCTGGTCTCTCTGGTCTCTCTCTGGTCTGGTATCTCTGGTCTGGTCTCTCTGGTCTCACTGGTCTCTCTCTGGTCTCCCTCTGGCATCCCTCTGGCCTCCCTTTGGTCTCCCTCTGGTCTCCCTCTGGTCTCTCTCTGGTCTCCCTCTGGCCTCCCTCTGGTCTCTCTCTGGTCTCCCTCTGGCCTCCCTCAGGTCTCTCTCTGGTCTCTCTCTGGTCTCTCTCTGGTCTCCCTCTGGCCTCCCTCAGGTCTCTCTCTGGTCTCTCTCTGGTCTCTCTCTGGTCTCTCTCTGGTCTCCCTCTGGCCTCCCTCAGGTCTCTCTCTGGTCTCCCTCTGGCCTCCCTCTGGTCTCTCTCTGGTCTCCCTCTGGCCTCCCTCAGGTCTCTCTCTGGTCTCTCCCTGGTCTCCCTCTGGTCTCCCTCTGGTCTCCCTCTGGTCTCCCTCTGGTCTCTCTCTGCAGCACACATGCTAAGGCCTCGTCCAAACCCCAAACCTCCAAATATGTCCTGAGGTCCTGTGATGTCACACGCCGCAGCCACCAACCAATCAGATCTCAGCTAAACATGGCTCTGTTTACATCTGAAACACCACAAGCTTTAAACCGGGAAATTAGCTTCACCTCTATTTTGATAATTGATCGGTTGGATTTGGTTAAAGACTCTCTCTCTGGTCTCTCTGGTCTCTCTCTCTAGTGTCTCTCTCTGGTCTCTCTCTAGTCTCTCTCTCTGGTCTCTCTCTAGTCTCTCTCTCTGGTCTCTCTCTGGTCTCTCTCTGGTCTCTCTCTAGTCTCTCTCTGGTCTCTCGCTGGTCTCTCTCTGGTCTCTCTGGTTTCTCTCTCTGGTCTCTCTCTGGTCTCTCTCTCTGGTCTCTCTCTAGTCTCTCTCTGGTCTCTCTCTGGTCTCTCTCTCTGGTCTCTCTCTGGTCTCTTTCTGGTCTCTTTCTGGTCTCTTTCTGGTCTCTTTCTGGTCTCTCTCTGGTCTCTCTCTGGTCTCTCTCTGGTCTCTGATCAAACATGTGTTGTGAATGAAACTCAAACTCCTTGAATGAATAGTTTTTCTTGTGACGCAGGACTCTTTTATGAATCCATTATTAAACAGTTTGCTCTGACGCTCATGAGAGAAACCCCCCCTCTCTGTGTCATTAATATCACTTGTGGAGAGTAAAGACAAACAGTCAATGATCAAACACATTCCAGCTCAAACACACAGAAAAACTCTTCAAACTCTCGGCTTCAGGACTGGCCCCGATCGAAGGCCACGGTGCAGCAAACAGAGGGGGTCTCTCTGCTCTCTCTATGGTCTGTCTCTCTGCTTTCTCTATGGTCTGTCTCTCTGGTCTGTCTCTCTGGTCTCTCTCTCTGGTCCGTCTCTCTGGTCTCTCTCTCTGGTCTCTCTCTGGTCTCTCCCTGGTCTCTCTCTCTGGTCTCTCTCTGGTCTCTCTCTCTGGTCTCTCTCTCAGGTCTCTCTCTGGTCTCTCTCTCTGGTCTCTCTCTGGTCTCTCTCTGGGCTCTCTCTGGTCTCTCTCTCAGGTCTCTCTCTGGTCTCTCTCTGGTTTCTCTCTCAGGTCTCTCTCTGGTCTCTCTCTCTGGTTTCTCTCTGGTCTCTCTCTGGTCTCATCTCTGGTCTTTCTCTGGTTTTCATTACCTTAATTACTAACACAACATGTATTATGGTTGTGATGTCACATGTCTTTGATGACATCATCGTCCTGTTTTTTGTTCCTGATTTTCTGGAAAAAACACAACATTCTGAGAAGAAATGACGTCATCATTCAGGAGTTTGTTTCTCTGAGACGAGACGAGATCTCTGAGTTCTGCAGAGACCAGGAGGCTCCACCCCCTCACAGACTTGTCACGGTCTGAACCTGAACCTCCTCCTGGGACTCCCACAACAGTCACTTTGACTGCTCAAAACCATGGACCTGTGACTCTGTGAGGACCTGTGACTCTGTGAGGACTTCTGACTCTGTGAGGACCTGTGACTCTGTGAGGACTTCTGACTCTGTGAGGACCTGTGACTCTGTGAGGACTTCTGACTCTGTGAGGACCTGTGACTCTGTGAGGACCTGTGACTCTGTGAGGACCTGTGACTCTGTGAGGACTTCTGACTCTGTGAGGACCTGTGACTCTGTGAGGACTTCTGACTCTGTGAGGACCTGTGACTCTGTGAGGACTTCTGACTCTGTGAGGACCTGTGACTCTGGGAGGACCTGTAAGGACCTGTGACTCTGGGAGGACCTGTGACTCTGTGAGGACCTGTGACTCTGGGAGGACCTGTGACTCTGGGAGGACCTGTAAGGACCTGTGACTCTGGGAGGACCTGTAAGGACCTGTGACTCTGGGAGGACCTGTGACTCTGGGAGGACCTGTGACTCTGGGAGGACCTGTGACTCTGGGAGGACCTGTGACTCTGTGAGGACCTGTAAGGACCTGTGACTCTGTGAGGACCTGTGAGGACCTGTAAGGACCTGTGACTCTGTGAGGACCTGTGAGGACCTGTAAGGACCTGTGACTCTGTGAGGACCTGTAAGGACCTGTGACTCTGTGAGGACCTGTAAGGACCTGTGACTCTGTGAGGACCTGTGAGGACCTGTAAGGACCTGTGACTCTGTGAGGACCTGAGACTCTGTTAGGACTTCTGACTCTGTGAGGACCTGTGACTCTGTGAGGACTTCTGACTCTGTGAGGACCTGTAAGGACCTGTGACTCTGTGAGGACTTCTGACTCTGTGAGGACCTGTGACTCTGTGAGGACCTGTAAGGACCTGTGACTCTGGGAGGACCCGTGACTCTGTGAGGACCTGTGACTCTGGGAGGACTTCTGACTCTGTGAGGACCTGTGACTCTGTGAGGACTTCTGACTCTGTGAGGACCTGTGACTCTGTGAGGACTTCTGACTCTGTGAGGACCTGTGACTCTGTGAGGACCTGTAAGGACCTGTGACTCTGGGAGGACCCGTGACTCTGTGAGGACCTGTGAGGACCTGTAAGGACCTGTGACTCTGTGAGGACTTCTGACTCTGTGAGGACCTGTAAGGACCTGTGACTCTGGGAGGACCCGTGACTCTGTGAGGACCTGTGACTCTGGGAGGACCTGTGACTCTGTGAGGACCTGTGACTCTGGGAGGACCTGTGACTCTGTGAGGACCTGTGACTCTGTGAGGACCTGTGACTCTGTGAGGACCTGTGGGGAAGAAGTGGAAAAGGTGCAGGTGGAAAAGGTGGAGTTGGTGGAGGTGGAGAAGGTGGTTGCGTCCTGAAAGTCTGTTCGGTGTACAGTGGTGTCCTGCTTATCTAACTTGTATCTAACATATATCTAGCTTATATCTAACATATATCTAACATATATCTAAATTATATCTAACTTATATCTAACATATATATAACATATATCTAACTTATATCTAACATATATCTAACATATATATAACTTATATCTAACATATATCTAACTTATATCTAACATATATCTAACTTATATCTAACATATATCTAACATATATCTAACTTATATCTAACATATATCTAACATATATCTAACTTATATCTAACATATATCTAACATATATATAACATATATCTAACATATATCTAACATATATCTAACATATATCTAACTTATATCTAACTTATATCTAACATATATATAACTTATATCTAACTTATATCTAACATATATCTAACTTATATCTAACATATATCTAACATATATCTAACTTATATCTAACATATATATAACATATATCTAACATATATCTAACTTATATCTAACATATATCTAACATATATCTAACTTATATCTAATATCTTATATCTAACATATATCTAACATATCTAACATATATCTAACTTATATCTAACATATATCTAACTTATATCTAACTTATATCTAACATATATATAACTTATATCTAACATATATATAACTTGCGTTCCTCCTGTTCTTATAAATAGTTAATGTTTGTCTCAGATATTTACCACTTATTGTTTTGCTGTTTGTGCTGAAAACACTTTAATAATAACTGTAATATAGTAATAATATATATAATATATAATAATAACTGTAATATAGTAATAATATATATACTGATAATAACTGTAATATAGTAATAATATATATAATATATAATAATAATAACTGTAATATAGTAATAATATATATAATATATAATATAATAACTGTAATATAGTAATAAATTATAATATATAATAATAATAACTGTAATATAGTAATAATATATATATATATATAATAGTAATATCTGTAATATAGTAATAATATATAATAATAATAACTGTAATATAGTAATAATATATATAATATATAATAATAACTGTAATATGGTAATAATATATATAATATATTATAATAATATCTGTAATATAGTAATAATATATATAATAATAATAACCGTAATATGGTAATAATATATATAATATATAATAATAATAACTGTAATATAGTAATAATATATATAATATATAATAATAATAACTGTAATATAGTAATAATATATATAATATATAATAATAATAACTATGTTTCCAACAGAACTGTGTCTTTATTCACAGCATCACAGTTAAATGAGTTGAAACGATGAGTTTAGAACGGTCACATAAACCTACAGTAGAAACACATGTAATGATCTCAAACAGCTTCATTTTGTTTTTGTTCTGAAGAGGAGGAAGCAGCAGCGTAAATGGGACCGCTTTGGTTTCTCAGGCAACTCCTGTGAGATCGCCATCATGTGGTTGGGTGTGGGATTACAACGCGCAAGTGTACCCCACAAACTGTGGTTACGTAGGTTCAACGTAACCGAACCGTAAGAGAGACCAGAGATCAGAGAGGGACCAGAGGGAGACCAGAGATCAGAGAGAGACCAGAGAGAGACCAGAGAAAGACCAGAGGGAGACCAGAGAGAGACCATAGGGAGACCAGAGATCAGAGAGGGACCAGAGAGAGACCAGAGAGAGACCAGAGGGAGACCAGAGAGAGAGACCAGAGAGAGACCAGAGGGAGACCAGAGATCAGAGAGGTACTTCAGAGAGACCTAAGAAGAAACTTCTCTCATTCTGTGTTGGGACAAGAACTGTCCCTCTCCCTCCCTCCCTCCCTCGCTCCCTCCCTCTCCCCCTGCCCAACCCGCTCCCCCCTCCCTCTCCCTCCCCCTCCCTCCCCCTCCCTCACCCCTGTCTGTTCCAGGCTGTTAGACTCCAGTGGTCCGTGAGCTGCTGTTTGTGGATGTTATCTGAGAAACACGACTCCAGAGGAAATATGTGAGAGTTAGACCAGGAACTGAGACACCAGGAACTGAGACAGCAGGAACTGAGTCTATACACCAGGAACTGAGACACTAGGAACTGAGACACCAGGAACTGAGTCTATACACCAGGAACTGAGACACCAGGAACTGAGACACCAGGAACTGAGTCTATACACCAGGAACTGAGACACCAGGAACTGAGTCTATACACCAGGAACTGAGACACTAGGAACTGAGACACCAGGAACTGAGTCTATACACCAGGAACTGAGACACTAGGAACTGAGACACCAGGAACTGAGTCTATACACCAGGAACTGAGACACCAGGAACTGAGACACCAGGAACTGAGTCTATACACCAGGAACTGAGACACCAGGAACTGAGTCTATACACCAGGAACTGAGACACTAGGAACTGAGACACCAGGAACTGAGTCTATACACCAGGAACTGAGACACTAGGAACTGAGACACCAGGAACTGAGTCTATACACCAGGAACTGAGACACCAGGAACTGAGACACCAGGAACTGAGTCTATACACCAGGAACTGAGACACCAGGAACTGAGTCTATACACCAGGAACTGAGGCCCTGTCCACACGAAGTCAAGCTCAGGCCTAAACGCAAAAATACTTTATCAATCCAGTGTATCGTCCATACGAGGCCGGCGTTTTGGGGGGGTGTAAACGAACATTTTTGAAACTAGGTCCCAGAGTGGAAAGATTTCAAAACTCTGTATATGCTGCTCCGTGGTTACTGCCTCTCGGCAATGTATCTGAGACGCGTCATCGCCCCGCCTCTTGTTAAAGCAGCATGCGCCGCACTCAGAAAATAATGACAACAACAATGTAGCTTGTTGGTTTTGTAATCCAGTGTGACCCGAAGCAACAGTTCAACCTCATCGTCCGTCCATACTAATGTAGTACCAGCTCGCCCACTCGCCATGTTGTCTGTTTACAAAATTCTGCGCATGCCCAGTTCCCGTCACGGAAGTTTGGGCTTGATCCCGTCATTGCGTCACAGCGCCACCAACAGGTCTGGCATAGTTTCACAGCGTTTTCAGGCGTATTGACTACATTCATATGGACGCACACATTTACTGAGCTAACTCTGTGTTTACAGAAAAAGTTTCTGAAATTATAAGCGTTTTGTCTTCGTGTGGATATAGTCTGAGACACCAGGAACTGAGACACCAGGAACTGAGTCTATACACCAGGAACTGAGACACCAGGAACTGAGTCTATACACCAGGAACTAGGGATACATGATATATCGGTATAAATATTGATATCGGTCGAAGTGTAAATTGGGCGACATCCACAGCTCCGTGAATCACTGCAGAGTCACACAGAGAAACAAAGTGCTCTGAGGAACAGGAAGTAAACCTCATGTTTAAGAACGATGTAGAAATTCACTTAGTGTTAGCATTAGCATTAGCTTTAGCGTTTTGATTCTGATTAGCTTGCGTGGCATCTGCCACAGACACAGCTGACAGTCTCAGTTCACTTCTCTGACTTTCACTGAAACAGAGCTGTATTTTTGTGTGGTTTACGGTTGTAGTAACCGCGGCAACAGAGAGAACTGTTAAATACATTGTTTAATCACAAAAGTCGTCTCATAGTCAACTCCAAATATGGTTTGACCACAAAAAAATTCTGACAAAGGTTCTGGGACTGTGAGGACTAGGGTCTGAGACTGTGAGGACCAGGGTCTGGGACTGTGAGGACCAGGGTCTGAGACTGTGAGGACCAGGGTCTGAGACTGTGAGGACCAGGGTCTGAGACTGTGAGGACCAGGGTCTGAGACTGTGAGGACCAGGGTCTGAGACTGTGAGGACCAGGGTCTGGGACTGTGAGGACCAGGGTCTGGGACTGTGAGGACCAGGGACTGTGAGGACCAGGGTCTGGGACTGTGAGGACCAGGGTCTGGGACTGTGAGGACCAGGGTCTGAGACTGTGAGGACCAGGGTCTGGGACTGTGAGGACCAGGGTCTGAGACTGTGAGGACCAGGGTCTGTGAGGACCAGGGTCTGTGACTGTGAGGACCAGGGTCTGAGACTGTGAGGACCAGGGTCTGGGACTGTGAGGACCAGGGTCTGGGACTGTGAGGACCAGGGTCTGAGACTGTGAGGACCAGGGTCTGAGACTGTGAGGACCAGGGTCTGGGACTGTGAGGACCAGGGTCTGGGACTGTGAGGACCAGGGTCTGAGACTGTGAGGACCAGGGTCTGAGACTGTGAGGACCAGGGTCTGAGACTGTGAGGACCAGGGTCTGAGACTGTGAGGACCAGGGTCTGAGACTGTGAGGACCAGGGTCTGAGACTGTGAGGACCAGGGTCTGAGACTGTGAGGACCAGGGTCTGAGACTGTGAGGACCAGGGTCTGGGACTGTGAGGACCAGGGTCTGGGACTGTGAGGACCAGGGTCTGGGAGGACCAGGGTCTGGGACTGTGAGGACCAGGGTCTGGGACTGTGAGGACCAGGGTCTGAGACTGTGAGGACCAGGGTCTGGGACTGTGAGGACCAGGGTCTGAGACTGTGAGGACCAGGGTCTGAGACTGTGAGGACCAGGGTCTGGGACTGTGAGGACCAGGGTCTGAGACTGTGAGGACCAGGGTCTGGGACTGTGAGGACCAGGGTCTGGGACTGTGAGGTCCAGGGTCTGGGACTGTGAGGACCAGGGTCTGGGAGGACCAGGGTCTGGGACTGTGAGGACCAGGGTCTGTGAGGACCAGGGTCTGGGACTGTGAGGACCAGGGTCTGTGAGGACCAGGGTCTGGGACTGTGAGGACCAGGGTCTGAGAGGACCAGGGTCTGGGACTGTGAGGACCAGGGTCTGAGACTGTGAGGACCAGGGTCTGAGACTGTGAGGACCAGGGTCTGTGACTGTGAGGACCAGGGTCTGAGACTGTGAGGACCAGGGTCTGGGACTGTGAGGACCAGGGTCTGAGACTGTGAGGACCAGGGTCTGGGACTGTGAGGACCAGGGTCTGGGACTGTGAGGACCAGGGTCTGGGACTGTGAGGACCAGGGTCTGGGACTGTGAGGACCAGGGTCTGTGACTGTGAGGACCAGGGTCTGTGAGGACCAGGGTCTGTGACTGTGAGGACCAGGGTCTGAGAGGACCAGGGTCTGAGACTGTGAGGACCAGGGTCTGAGACTGTGAGGACCAGGGTCTGAGACTGTGAGGACCAGGGTTTGGGACTGTGAGGACCAGGGTCTGAGACTGTGAGGACCAGGGTCTGAGACTGTGAGGACCAGGGTCTGTGACTGTGAGGACCAGGGTCTGAGACTGTGAGGACCAGGGTCTGGGACTGTGAGGACCAGGGTCTGGGACTGTGAGGACCAGGGTCTGAGACTGTGAGGGCCAGGGTCTGAGACTGTGAGGACCAGGGTCTGTGACTGTGAGGACCAGGGTCTGAGACTGTGAGGCCCAGGGTCTGAGACTGTGAGGACCAGGGTCTGAGACTGTGAGGACCAGGGTCTGAGACTGTGAGGACCAGGGTCTGAGACTGTGAGGACCAGGGTCTGTGACTGTGAGGACCAGGGTCTGTGACTGTGAGGACCAGGGTCTGAGACTGTGAGGACCAGGGTCTGGGACTGTGAGGACCAGGGTCTGAGACTGTGAGGACCAGGGTCTGTGACTGTGAGGACCAGGGTCTGGGACTGTGAGGACCAGGGTCTGTGACTGTGAGGACCAGGGTCTGAGACTGTGAGGCCCAGGGTCTGAGACTGTGAGGACCAGGGTCTGAGACTGTGAGGACCAGGGTCTGAGACTGTGAGGACCAGGGTCTGTGACTGTGAGGACCAGGGTCTGAGACTGTGAGGACCAGGGTCTGTGACTGTGAGGACCAGGGTCTGAGACTGTGAGGACCAGGGTCTGGGACTGTGAGGACCAGGGTCTGAGACTGTGAGGACCAGGGTCTGGGACTGTGAGGACCAGGGTCTGTGAGGACCAGCGTCTGGGACTGTGAGGACCAGGGTCTGAGACTGTGAGGACCAGGGTCTGAGACTGTGAGGACCAGGGTCTGAGACTGTGAGGACCAGGGTCTGAGACTGTGAGGACCAGGGTCTGTGAGGACCAGGGTCTGAGACTGTGAGGACCAGGGTCTGAGACTGTGAGGACCAGGGTCTGAGACTGTGAGGACCAGGGTCTGAGACTGTGAGGACCAGGGTCTGAGACTGTGAGGACCAGGGTCTGAGACTGTGAGGACCAGGGTCTGAGACTGTGAGGACCATGTTAAACTTTTTAATCCTGTTTTTAAAGTCCTGGAAATCATCTTTAGTTCATATTCTTTTGATAAAGTGCTTTGGAATAGTTTTTATCGGATATTTATCGTTTTTTTATCAGTTATTTATCTTTTATTTATCAATGATTTATCGGATATTTATCGGATTTTTATCAGTTTTTTATCGGTTATTTATCGGTTTCGGCTTATCGGCTCCCACTAATGTCTGCTGTCGTTGTGTCCTTGGGCAAGACACTTAACCCCACGTTGCCTGAAGCCCCCACTGAAAGATCAAGGCTGTTTCTCAACTGACGGAGCAGCCATCTTCCTGTGGACTCACCCCCTGCAGAGGATCAGAGGGACTGGTGCTATGAGCGTTGGGGGCAGCTCTCATTGCCACCACCCCCCGACCCAGAAATGGACAAAGGGGTTGAAAATGAAATGAAATGAAATTTATCGGTTTGTTACGACCCGGCTCTAGGCCGTAACTTAGAAAGATGGAGAAGAGACCACGGCCAATATTCAGAACCCCTGTAGGGCCATTTATTGCAAACAATATAACAGAGAGAGATTATAAAGGTGGTGTGGTGGCCGCCGCATGGCCGGAGGTCAAGGGAAGAGGCGGGCAGCATTCTTCTTCTTCTTCTTTGGGTTTTACGGCGGTTGGCAGCCAACTAGTGGAGCATTACTGCCACCTTCTGTTACTGAGTGGGTCAGACAATAAGCTCACAATCTAAAACCCAAACCATAGACTGTGTCCAAAACGGTAGGCATCGGGCCGCGTAGGGGAGATATGTAGGCTCGTGACGTCACTTCCTCAAGCAACGGCTATTGCAGGGGTGTCCAAAACCACTTGGCGAGCTCGCCAAGCGTAGGCATCATGACTTTGTCTCTATGGAAACGGCCACTTTTGGAGCAGATATGAAGGATGCATCTGATGTATGCTTCGTTGCCTTCTTTTTACCAAGTCACGGCCGCGCATGCGCAGAACTCCGTTCTGCATTAACATGTAAACAACAGCTCGGAGCTGCTGGAGCTAACATTATGGTAAGCACTATACTTTACTGTGAAGTTATGTCTATAGTAAGTACTGCTATACTTTACTGTGAAGTTATGTCTATAGTAAGTACTGCTATACTTTACTGTGAAGTTATGTCTATAGTAAGTACTGCTATACTTTACTGTGAAGTTATGTCTATAGTAAGTACTGCTATACTTTACTGTGAAGTTATGTCTATAGTAAGTACTGCTATACTTTACTGTGAAGTTATGTCTATAGTAAGTACTGCTATACTTTACTGTGAAGTTATGTCTATAGTAAGTACTGCTATACTTTACTGTGAAGTTATGTCTATAGTAAGTACTGCTATACTTTACTGTGAAGTTATGTCTATAGTAAGTACTGCTATACTTTACTGTGAAGTTATGTCTATAGTAAGCACTGCTATACTTTACTGTGAAGTTATGTCTATAGTAAGCACTGCTATACTTTACTGTGAAGTTATGTCTATAGTAAGCACTGCTATACTTTACTGTGAAGTTATGTCTATAGTAAGTACTGCTATACTTTACTGTGAAGTTATGTCTATAGTAAGTACTGCTATACTTTACTGTGAAGTTATGTCTATAGTAAGTACTGCTATACTTTACTGTGAAGTTATGTCTATAGTAAGTACTGCTATACTTTACTGTTGAGTTATGAACACGACTGTTATGATAAAACACAGACATAAATTAGATCTGCCACAGATGTGTGTATTTAACCTTGTTATCTGCTGTAAATAAGCTCAGTCCTGAAAAGCTAATGCTACGAGGCTAGTTCATTCAGATTCGGTTTTTGAACAAGAAAAATCATGTTGTGTTTTATCTTTTAGGGAGAAACAAACCCACTGATTAAATATTAAAGCTACACTGAGGAAAGAGTCATGTTTTCATGGAAAATCACTCTGCAGCACAGCAGCTATAGTATGCTAACACATGTTTTCTGTATTTATATAAAATAGATTGTGCATATCGTTTTTAATCCCATACTGAGACTGGGAAAACTGTATATATTAGACATATGAAATTATAGAATAGGCCAAGAATAATTATAAAGCCCTTTTCATACAATAGTCTAATAAATAGTAAACACACATTATACAGAGGTTTCGTTTGTCATGAATAAGACATTTGCAGAGGACAAAGTCCCACTTCCACAAACACAGGTTTAAAGTGGTTAGCCATGCTCATAACGTGATTATTTGTGTATATTTCTATCATATCATTCTTCTGTTTCCCCTGCTGTGAAGCTTGTACCTCTAATATTAAATACTGTAAGGATTTCTGTATTTTATTTTTAACCAGTTTTTTGCAAAGCCCCAAATAAATAGTATTAATTGAATATGAAGTGTAAAAAGAATCCTAAATGTGGGCTGTGTTTTAATGCATGATGTTTGTGTTCTTCTTTTTCAGAGACTTGTGGTGAAATTAAGGTCATAATTTCTCCAGCTTCACCTCCTGCTTCACCTCCATCACCTCCTGCTTCACCTCCATCACCTCCATCACCTCCATCACCTCCTGCTTCACCTCCATCACCTCCTGCTTCACCTCCATCACCTCCTGCTTCACCTCCATCACCTCCATCACCTCCATCACCTCCTGCTTCACCTCCATCACCTCCTGCTTCACCTCCATCACCTCCTGCTTCACCTCCATCATCTCCTGCTTCACCTCCATCACCTCCATCACCTCCTGCTTCACCTCCATCACCTCCTGCTTCACCTCCATCATCTCCTGCTTCACCTCCATCACCTCCATCACCTCCATCACCTCCTGCTTCACCTCCATCACCTCCTGCTTCACCTTCATCACCTCCTGCTTCACCTCCATCACCTCCTGCTTCACCTCCATCACCTCCTGCTTCACCCCATCACCTCCTGCTTCACCGCCATCACCTCCTGCTTCACCTCCATCATCTCCTGCTTCACCTCCATCACCTCCTGCTTCACCTTCATCACCTCCATCACCTCCATCACCTCCTGCTTCACCTTCATCACCTCCTGCTTCACCTCCATCACCTCCATAACCACCTTTAAAAAAACCTTGTGGTTTTGTGGGAAAGTGGGGACCTTTTTGTCCTCGCAAATGTTCTTATTATATGACAAACGAAAACCTCCTGTTATAAATGTGTGTTTCTATTTATTAGGGGGGGGGTGGGACTCTTGGTTTGAAAAGGGGCTTTTAATAAATGAATTCTTGGGGGGGGGCTATTTCTAATTAAAAATTTTTCATATGTTAAAATATTATTTTAAACAGGTTTTCCCCCAGTCTCGTGTGGGATTAAAAAAAAAAATAAACTATATGCAACAATTATTTTTTATGGAATTGTACCAGGGAAAAAAAAAAAATAAACATGTGTTAAGGCCATATACTATCAGGTGCTTGTGCTGCAGTGTATGCATTTTTCCTATGTGGGAAAAAAATAAAAAACGTGGGGGGGGACTTTCATCAAGATTGTAGGCCTATAATATTTAATCAAGTGGGTTTTGTTTTCTCCCTAAAAAAAAAAGATTTTAAAAATCACAACATTTGGGATTTTTTTTTCTTGGGTTCAAAATAACCGAATTCGAATGGGAAACTTAGCCTCGTAGCATTTAAGCTTTTTCGGGGTGGGGATGAGGCCTTAATTTTAACATGCAAGGATATAACAAGGTTAAATAAACACATCTGTGGGCAGGAAATTAAGGTATTGTCTTGTGTTTTTATTATTAAACAAGGTAGTGTGTTTTATTTAAAAAAAAACTCCAAAAAAAAACAGTAAAAGAATTGCAGTAATTTTACTATTTAGGACATTTTTAAAAAACTTCACAAAGGTAAAAAAAAGGTTTATAAGCAGGTGCTTTCCCATTAATGTTAGCTCCAGGGCAGGGTCCGAGCTGTTGTTTTACATGTTTTTTTTAATGCCGAAACAACGGGAGTTTCTGCGGCATGCGCGGGGGGGCCGTGGGTGGGGGATTGGGGCAATAAAAAAGAAGGGCAAAACGATGCATTACCATTCGATGCCTTCCTTTTTCTATATTCTGCTCCAAAGTGGCCGTTTCCTAGAGACGGAATGTATGATGGCTGCTTGGGCGAGGCTCGGCCCCAGTGTTTTGGGAACACCCCGATGCAATTAGCGTCGCTTGCGGGGAAAGTGTGACGTCAACGGATGCCTAAAAATAATCCCCACTTTAAGCGGCCCGATTTCTAGGCGGTTTTTGGAACCCCAAGACAAGGGCAACCCAGTTCTTTCCGCGGGGGCTGTGGGAAGTTTTTTCAAAAAGTCCGGGAAGGAAGGCCCAGGTAGCCAAAGGGGGTTTTAGGGCCCATGGTTGGGGGTCCATGGAGGGTTGGTGAAGGACCAAAAACGTGCCAGGTTTAACAAAAACGGATTTTCTAAATACTGAGTAGGCAGGTAGCCAAAGCGTTTTTAGCCAGTGGGTTTGGAGGGTTGGGTGTTGGAGTCGTGAATTTATTGAATGACCCCCAACGTTTTTTTTGCGGAGGGTACTTTTGGCTTTTATTGTTTGGGTTGCAAAGATAAATGGGGGAACTATATCAAGGGGTTTTCGGGAGGGTCGTGGTTGGTCACTGTGCCCTACGTTGAGACCAGATCAGGATTAGGCGCAATAAATCTCAGTTCTTCAGGCCGTAGGACGGTGTCTCACATCTTTGAATACCCGTTTATTTTAGGATACAGAGGGTGTGTTTGTTTCCGCTCTTTTCTATGCGGATGGGCCAAACTGCGGGGTCTAGAGTTGTGCGAGCGATGCCATGTGGTTGGGGGGTGGGTGCTGGAGCATTGAGGCCAGAGGACAGTGGAGGGGAGGAAATGCGGAGGAAGACCCTTGATTTTTACCCATTTTCATATTCCCGTGATCAACTACAACACCAGTAATATAATTTTCTAATATCCTTCTCCATTCCCGACGCTGTTCAAGGCCTGCCCCATTAGGCAGCCACACATAGATGATTCTCTAAGATATTTGATTTTTACCCAAATTTTCGTCACACGAACGATGGGCCTAACCCGCTTAGTCTCTCCCTGCTCCTACCCACTTTGGGGCGCTCCATTCCCCCCTCGCTGGTTCAACCAGCGAGCGCGCGTTCTTGAAATGGAGCGGTTCTGGCTGAAGACACTTGGAGAAATTTTCAGGGTCGCCTACAGGACGATACTAACGCGCAGCCGCTAGTTTTCAATCTAGAACAAAAAGCCCCCCAAAAAATCCCGCACACAGACTATGCTGTGGCAATGAATGAAATACCCCAAAAATACATAAATAAACAAATCCCCGTGTACACTTAAGTGCTGCCCTGGGCTCGTTACGCAGATGAAAAGACAAGACTCACCAGATTAGGTTCTTTTTGGTCTTGTGTGGCAAAAGGATTCCTTCCGTGCGCGGACGAGCGCGCTCTCCTTTGTCTCCAAAAAGGAACAGAGGCTGGTGATCCAGGTCGGCCAAACAAAGCCGCTCGTCCCGCCGAAAGTATCCCATGCCAAGACATGCCAGCAACGCCAAATTGTTATAGAATTATATACCCCATGAAGGAGGAAACTCAAAGGTCCTTTGTCTGATCAAAAGCGTAAGTTTATTGTTAACGCACAGTGCGGAGGGCCAGCACATCCACTCAAAAGCAGCATGTCCCAGCTCTGGGGGCCAGAGCCCCCAGCTTCCTGTATACAAAACACACACCAAAGATAGTCACGCCCACAACGGAGCGGAGGGGGCCACCGGTGAGGAGGCGCACAGGAAGCGCCGGCGCCATCCCCTGTGGTGGCAGTGGCATGGGGTGTGAACAGACAGACAATGGTGGAAGTGCAGGTCATACAGATGCAAGACGGAAAGACACAGGGGTGTGACAGACAGCAGGGACCTTCACAAAGCTCAGCATGGCGTCAGAAGGTTGTCTGCATTGGTAAAAGGCCTTTGACGTCCGTGTATTTGCTGCGGCTGGTTTTAATGTAATTACTCCAAAAACTGTCACCACACTTACTAACACAAAGCTGCACTAAATCACTTTAAGACATTGTCTCAGCCGCACAAGTGCTGTTTACGGAGCTAGCGTCTCACAACATGGATCGCACATTTGAACATGGCGCGACCATAGAAGGATAGAACCGGGAAGCGCGGAGGAACGAGACTTTCTTTTGGTTGTTTCGCTGAGTAAGCAGTAACCGGTAACGAAGACACGGGAAGTTTCAGGTTAGCCTCCGCCGCTTGTTTACCTCAGCTGTCGGTGCTAACCACAGACCTGTGGCTTTTCTCAAGAAAGTGGGGGCCGGTGGTGCGCTGTGATTGGTCACAATCTGGACCCGAGACAAATTCTCTTCCTTGTTTCACGAAAACGCGATCTAAAATAAAATGTCACACCAGCACAAACCTGCGCTACTTATTCTTCAAAAGGACGTATATCCCAGAGCACTGCATGGATATGGATTGGATTTTTGTAATGAATACAAAAATAAAGTGAGGTAATGTAGTTTTAATGAATCAATTACCACATGTTTTGGCTTCCTGAGCCAATTGTTGATGGTCTGTTTTCCCCGCTTCTTGATTTCAGAGAAAAGAGGGCCTTAACCTTGTCTCACACTTGGGATTTACTTCTCCAGGGACCACAGGGGTCAGACTGACCATGTCCGGCAACAACAGCTGATCAGAGTCATCACGAGTCTTGCGGAGGTCTACCACCGAAACATGTGGTAATTAAGTAGCACTAGTTTCTTCTTGTCTCATTAGAAGAACCTTCTAAGCCTTAAACATTCATTCATTCATTTTCTGGCCCTTTATCAGTCCATTTCTGGGTCGAGGGGTGACAATGAGAGCTGCACCCAACGCTCATAGCACCAGTCCCTCTGATCCTCTGCAGGGGGGAGTCCACAGAAAGATGGCTGCTCCGTCAGTGGTGCCACAGCCTTGGTGTTTCAGCGGGAGCTTCAGGCAATGTGGGGTTAAGTGTCTTGCTCAAGGACACAACGACAGCAGTCATAAGTGGGAGCAGTTTGACTAGGTCCCAAGGTGGCCTTAAACAACCTTTTTACGTTTATATTTACAGTATGTACTTATTTTTCTCAAGAAGCCGCTTCCATTTGTCATTTTGTGCCGAAGCATCTCCACAGTTGGATTGTGTCCAGCGGTTCAAGGATTCCGCCCACGCCTTTGCTTCCTACTCTAATTTCCAACACAAGCCTCTGACCGAAGGCCCGTCTCGCTCTGCATCTTTGTTCTGATGATTCCGACGTAAAACATACATAAACCTAAACCTTGACACTGCGTCGTGAGCGATGCTCGATGTGATAAACTTGTTTTGTGGCGAGGTGCGTTCCGCCGTCAGGTTCACAGACACTTATAACTGCAAAGTTTCTCAATGTACCAGAAAATGGTGCGGCCAAGGACGTTCTATCACTTTGAGTTTGTTTACCGCTACAGGCGTCTCTGCTGCGTTATGTGTCTGAAGAGTTTCATGTCTTTCAACAGAGTTGCTCTGGCTCCTATTGACACACATGTTAAAGTAAATTCAATGTATTCTTGGCGGACTATAGATCCAGGACTCAGACAGTAGAACGAGGACCACGCGGTGCAGGAAGAACAGTTCTAGCAGTGTGGAGGAGATAGACAAAGATGCTACCTATGGATCACCTCCTGGCTGCTAAGATTTAAGCGTTTCCCAAATGCGTGTCTCCACAAACCCCAGTTCAAATAGTGGAATAAAGGCTTTTTAATGGTCCCTATGGTCATTAATCCACATAAACATAATACAATTCCATCGTAACTGGGTACGAAACGGTTCACCTGCAAACCTAGCAGCACCTGTCACATAACGCCCACAGCGCTCCCTTGTGGCTAGGAGAAGGTACATCGATTTTGAGATTTCTGTGAGTCCCAGTGTTAACTCAATGACTGACAGCCGTTTTGATGATTTCACTGATTCTCAAGACCCACATATTATTTCTTAGAACTATGTGAAAAATGAAACCAGATTCTGAAAGACTGGATTGTCTTCTTTCATCAGCAAAAATAAGTTAGTTTCTAGCTATTTTTGATGTCCAGTAAACCCCATCCCAATAGAGGGTCTCAGACAATTACGTCAATGGCAGTTAATGAGTAAAGCTACGGCCTATGTTCCAAACTGTCTAACACGCTGTTGAATTTATGATGGTTATATTTTTAACCCCAGTTGTTTTTCCCGGTGTTGGACTTCGCCGTCGTCCTGGACCTGCTCTGGGCTCAGTATTGTCTGCAGATCCACGGCCGCAGATCCACGGCCGCAGATCCACGGGCGCAGATCCACGGCCGCAGATCCACGGGCGCTGATCCACGGGCGCTGATCCACGGGCGCTGATCCACGGGCGCTGATCCACGGGCGCTGATCCACGGGCGTTGATCCACGGGCGCTGATCCACGGCTGCAGATCCACGGCCGCAGATCCACGGCTGCAGATCCACGGGCGCAGATCCACGGCCGCAGATCCACGGGCGCTGATCCACGGGCGCTGATCCACGGCTGCAGATCCACGGGCGTAGCTGGGATGAAGGATGCACTGAGGCGGACACGATGCTGGCTCTGACCGGTGCTGCAGAGACCAAAGCTCACGGAGAGGACACACAACACACACACAACAACTATACAACACCACAACTGGAGACACAGAGCAGCAAGGTATCGCACAATGGATTATGGGATTTCTTGTGTGCTATATTCGAGAAAAGGCGACAGGATTGGATTGAGGTCGATCTGAAACTAGATGATTGTTGTGCAGCTGTCGATACAACTGATATTTCTGACGTTTTAAGGTTTTTAATTATTTGTAATTTTATTCTGTTTTATTATTTCTTGTGTTGTTAATCTTTGTTTTTAATCGATTTTAAAAGGTATTTATAGATTTGAATGTTTATAGTGTATAGGGTTGTGAGGCGTTTTGTGTTTAGAATAGCATTAACTGTATTGTCCCCAAATTGGGGACAATTTGGGAAACTCAAAGTGCGGAACAAAACAAGATAGAGACAGTCACACAAGGCATCATACATAATCACGATACATTAAAGGTATATTGGAGGATTTTCTACTTCCGGGTGGATCATCAAGACTATTGGTCGTCCCAACTGTCAATCATTCTGGTGATATCTGCTCGTCAAATAAGACCGAAGAGTATTTCAAAAAGTGGCGAGGGCAGTTCTTTCCAAAATGTGGGAAAATCCAAATATAAATCTTTAAAAGGAGTTCCTCGGTTGTATGTAGCTAGACAGGACTTTTTTTAACTTGAGTTTGAACAATGTCAGAGAAGAAACCTGTCTCACATTTCCAGGAAGATTTTTCCAGATTTAAGCTGCGTGGAAATGCTGCCTCTTCATGTCTAGTTCTGAGTCTGGGACCAGCAGGAGACCAGTCCCTGTGCTCCTCAGAGTCCCAGCAGGAGACCAGTCCCTGTGCTCCTCAGAGTCCCAGCAGGAGACCAGTCCCTGTGCTCCTCAGAGTCCCAGCAGGAGGCCAGTCCCTGTGCTCCTCAGAGTCCCAGCAGGAGGCCAGTCCCTGTGTCCATTCACCACAAAAGGATTTATCTTTAATCCCAAACATGAAAACAAGACAAACCACCGCTCATTTCAGAGAGGGAACATATGTGTGTGTGGTTATGTAAGTAAGTAATGTTTATTTATATAGCGCCTTTCACAGACCAGAGTCAAAGCGGTTCACAATTGTGGTCATTAGTCTCTCACTCCACACAGAGAGCGTGGTCACCTACAGGACACACAAGCCAGAACCTATCGTACCTGTTTTTAGTGGTAGGGGGAAACCGGAGCACCTGGAGGAAACCTACACACACACAAGTAGAACATGCAAACTCCACTTAGAAAGGCACTGTTTCCGACCAGGATTCGAACCCAGGACCTTTTTGCTGAGAAACAAGAGTGCTATCTACTCGTATGTACGTATATATATGTTTGTATCATAATTGATTCCTGTTTTTAAGTTTGAAACGAATCAAATCAAACACGTTCAGACGAAGTGCCTCACATGGTATTACCGCGATAGTCATGTGGGCATCGGGTCTGTGTGATGCTAACCTGTTTGTTCGCACATATCCAGGGGCAAAAAGAACATTCTCAGCCCCATGAATCTGAGAGATGTCGTTGTGACAGTGTGAAGTCTCCCTCTCTGAGATCAGCGCTGCTTCGTCTTGTTTTCATGTTTGGGATTAAAGATAAATCCTTTCCTGGTGAACGGACACAGAGGCGCCGGAGCAAGGACATCTCCACCATTAAAAACTGAGATAGAGGTTTTTAACTCCAAGATGACTGAGTAGACCTTGGACGGACAGACACTGAGAACAACAGAAAGGAGGTCGCTTTAAACTATAAACAAAATGATATGAACGAAGAAAATAAGTCTCACTTTTGACTCTTACTCACAGATGGTACAGTAAGAGTGCTGCCGTTTCCACAAGGTTGGCCCAAATCAACTTTTTTATCTCATAAATATGTTTCCTATTGTGCTCTCTACATATCCTGATAATAATTCTTTTGACATTTTGATGAAAACTAGATACTATCTCACTTTTGAGCCTACAACCGTCTGTGTGGCGCCCTCTGTACATTTTCGATGGTACTACATTTGAATTTGGTGCCTGGCCTCTCCATTGGCTCTGAAGTGCTGTGTGACATCACTCTGCACCTGTGGTATAAAAGCATCCAAGTCTCACACATGCCCCTGCAGCAGGTTGGAGTATTCTGGCGACATCTAGAGGATTACAAAATAATTACATCAGTTGACCGCCACTACTGCTGAGATAATTCTGTGTCTTAGGTTCAGGTGTGTAGCTCTACAATTATCTTTGTGAGTAAACAAAGGTGGAATGAGACTTTCTGGTGTGTAAACTATTGCTTTAAGCCAGAAATGACAACTGACAAGCGAGCTGTCAATCACAGCCCAGACCACGCCCAACTCTGAGCCCCCCTTCTTGT
Source organism: Knipowitschia caucasica (assembly GCA_964034765.1). Classification (NCBI taxonomy): domain Eukaryota; kingdom Metazoa; phylum Chordata; class Actinopteri; order Gobiiformes; family Gobiidae; genus Knipowitschia; species Knipowitschia caucasica. Next base: position 35,632,104 of record OZ035839.1, read on the forward strand.
CCCCCGGTCCTTCAGGAAACGCCCTTTTCAGAGAGTCCGGCTGGGCACAGGTGTTTAGTCGTCCTTTAATGTTGAAGAAGCAAGCTGGAGCTGATTTCCTTATACGGGCATTTCTCCTGCAGCATTAGCTTTGCGGGCAGACGTGTTGCTACGACGGTTGCTAAGCTGGAGTTTCCTTCTTCCATACATGGGACCAAAGATGACACCTCCAGATACTCCTCCCCTTTGTACATTTGATATGATTGTTTAATATGATTTGTGTGAGTTAGTCTGAGAGAAACAGGAGCTCAGAGAGATGTATGTATTAGTATTTAGTTGTAACTAAAGATGAATGTTATTTTGATCAAACTCTTGGGTGTCTTGGAAATTTTGATCATGCTTCAAAAATCTGTAGAGAGGGTTAGCTAGTTTTAGACATTTGGAGAGAGGTTTTACTAAATCAAATGGTCCTCTCCTTTTGTGTGGTCGTGGTACGGCAGAAGAATGAACGCTCAGAAGAAAGCCTGGATTCTGGGATCAACAGAAACAAAAAAAGTTTACCCGACTTCACTTTCACAGAAAAAAAGGCCCAACCTTTCTTGAAACAAATAATCATAGTTCCCCAGACTTTTATTGGCCTTTAACTGTTCTCGTGTGAAGGGTCCTGGGTTTTTCTATGAAGAATAAATGTCTCGCAGATCGAAGCAGAGTCTGACGTTTGTGGTCCTCCCAGGTCTCATCCGGGCTTTGGATTTGTTCAGTTCGGTTTCATAGACTTATTTTTAGCTTATATTAAAGATGCAGTTAGCGATGTTGTTAGCTTAGCCGTAGCACCAACTCCGAAACCACTCCCCCCTCCCCTCCCCTCTCCACCAAACCACTCCCCTCCCCTCCCTCTCCACCAAACCACTCCCCCCTCCCCTCCCTCTCCACCAAATCACTCCCCCTCCCCTCCTCTCTCCACCAAACCACTCCCCCCTCCCCTCCCCTCTCCACCAAACCACTCCCCCCTCCCCTCCCTCTTCACCAAACCACTCCCCCTCCCCTCCCCTCTCCACCAAACCACTCCCCCCTCCCCTCCCTCTTCACCAAACCACTCCCCCTCCCCTCCCTCTTCACCAAACCACTCCCCCCTCCCCTCCCTCTTCACCAAACCACTCCCCCCTCCCCTCCCTCTCCACCAAAGCATTTTCTTTTCTTTGTCACAGCGAGAGTGGAGCAAACGTGAAATTGGCATTTTCTGTTCAGCCATTTTAAGTTTTAGAAAATCCGATAACTCCGGTGCACTCGAAACAGGAAGAGGGTGAAGGCAGTAAACTCATCCCATTGGTTTATTTTTATTATCGGTCCGCTCCAAAATATTTTTTATTAACTTTTGTAGACTGTAGACATCTGGTCAATTTCATTACTATTTGAAAACACATGATAACTTGATAATTTTAGGGTTTAGGGACGTTTTCACACAATATTAAAAAAAAATTGCATCTGGAAAAAATCAGTGCTTGTATATAAAGTGCATTTCGTCCACTGAGTCTTTTAAAAGCACTTGTTGCATCCATGGTTCAGCCTCGTCAACTTCTAGGATTCACAGTAGTTTAGGTTTAATAAAAATAAAAATGTAATTCCAGGTTTTTACGGTGGGAACGCAGCTCTGTTTAACTCCCTCCACAAAGTAATCTAAAAGAACGGTTCAAAGCGATTAGCGAGCTCCGTCGTGGCTTCTCTTCCCGCTCATGCTTCTCCTCACACAGTCTCAGAGTAAAAACAATACATTATTCTGGCCGTATACATCTATACATGCATGAAACATCAAAGACACCGCCGGACGTGCCTTGAATCCTGACGACACCTGTCAAAGAATCTGATGTGGAAATGTTGATGTGTCTTTGGACTGACAACTGTGTGGACTCTTCTGTCTCACACGAGAAGGTGGAAGTGTGTGTTATCTATATGAGCTGCAAAAATATATGTATTGGTCTCTCTCTGGTCTCTCTCTCTAGTCTCTCTCTGGTCTCTCTCTGGTCTCTCTCTCTGGCCGCTCTCTGGTCTCTCTCTGGCCTCTCTCTCTAGTGTCTCTCTCTTGTCTCTCTCTTGTCTCTCTCTGGTCTCTCTCTGGTCTTTCTCTCTGGTCTCTCTCTGGTCTCTCTCTCTGGTCCCTCTCTCTGGTCTCTCTCTCTATGGTCTCTCTGGTCTCTCTCTGGTCCCTCTCTCTGGTCTCTCTCTGGCCTCTCTCTCTGGTCTCTCTCTGGTCTCTCTCTCTGGTTACTCTCTAGTGTCTCTCTCTTGTCTCTCTCTGGTCTCTCTCTGGTCTTTCTCTCTGGTCTCTCTCTGGTCTCTCTCTCTGGTCCCTCTCTCTGGTCTCTCTCTCTATGGTCTCTCTGGTCTCTCTCTAGTCTCTCTCTCTGGTCTCTCTGTGGTCTCTCTCTAGTCTCTCTCTCTGATCTCTCTCTTGTCTCTCTCTGGTCTCTCTCTGGTCTCTCTGGTCTCTCTCTGGTCTCTCTCTCTGGTCTCTCTCCGGTCTCTCTCTGGTCTCTCTCTCTGGTCTCTCTCTGGTCTCTCTCTGGTCTCTCTCTGGTCTCTCTCAGGTCTCTCTCTGGTCTCTCTCTCTGGTCTCTCTCTGGTCTCTCTCTGGTCTCTCTCTGGTCTCTCTCTCTGTTCTCTCTCAGGTCTCTCTCTCTGGTCTCTCTCAGGTCTCTCTCTGGTCTCTCTCTCTGGTCTCTCTCTGGTCTCTCTCTGGTCTCTCTCTGGTCTCTCTCTGGTCTCTCTCTGGTCTCTCTCTCTGTTCTCTCTCAGGTCTCTCTCTCTGGTCTCTCTCTGGTCCCTCTCTGGTCTCTCTCTGGTCTCTCTCTGGTCTCTCTCTCTGGTCTCTCTCTGTTCTCTCTCTGGTCTCTCTCTGGTCTCTCTCTGGCCTCTCTCTCTGTTCTCTCTCTGGTCTCTCTCTGTTCTCTCTCTGGTCTCTCTCTGGTCTCTCTCTGGTCTCTCTCTCTGTTCTCTCTCAGGTCTCTCTCTCTGGTCTCTCTCTGGTCCCTCTCTGGTCTCTCTCTGGTCTCTCTCTGGTCTCTCTCTGGTCTCTCTCTGGTCTCTCTCTCTGTTCTCTCTCAGGTCTCTCTCTCTGGTCTCTCTCAGGTCTCTCTCTGGTCTCTCTCTCTGGTCTCTCTCTGGTCTCTCTCTCTGGTCTCTCTCTGGTCTCTCTCAGGTCTCTCTCTGGTCTCTCTCTGGTCTCTCTCTCTGGTCTCTCTCTGGTCTCTCTCTCTGGTCTCTCTCTGGTCTCTCTCAGGTCTCTCTCTGGTCTCTCTCAGGTCTCTCTCTCTGGTCTAACAGTATCAAATCACAGCTAATATTATGTAAATTTCAGTTTGTGTTTTGAGCCGGCCCTCCGCAGTATTTTCTCTTTCCCCTGTAAAAAATAATTACCCACTTCTGCCAAAGAGGAGGGCAAATGGAGAGAGGTGCTTACTGAGAAAGGTTTCAGACCTGGCAACCGCAAAGCCCTGGCACATCAGGGCACATCATCACTGGCATCCCACGACAGGAGACAGAGGGACTTTCATCAAACATTTACAGAACGCTGCTAAGTCACAACAAAGAGGAACAGTTTAGTCTGATTTTAGTTGAAAAAAATAATAAAAACATACCTTCATAAATTTAATACAAAATACAAGAATTAATTTGCCATTTGCAGTAAAACCACATTGGAAAAACTGTGCAAGACTACCCCAGTGTAGGATTTAAATTCAGTTTAGTACTTCTGCTTGGTTCGATGCCTTTCTGTGTGGAGTTTGCGGCTCAGG
>OZ035839.1:35640873-35673373 GCA_964034765.1 Knipowitschia caucasica
CACCCCCACCCCCCCCCCACCCCCCCCCCACACCCCCCCACCAACCCCACCACCCCCCCACCACCCCACACACACCCCCCCCCCCCCCACCCCCCCACACCCACCCCACCCCCCCCCCCACCCCACCAACCCCCCCCCCCACCCCCCCACCCACCCCCCCCCCACCACCCCCCCCCCCCCCCCCCCCAACCCCCCACCCCCCACACCCCACCCCCCCCCACCCCCCACACCCACCACCACCCCCCCACACCCCACCCCCACACCCCACCACCACACCCCCACCCCCCCCCACCACCCCCACCCCCCCCACCCCCAACCCCCACCCACCCAACCCCCCCCCCCCCCCACACCCCCCCCACCCCCCCCACCCCACCCCCCCCCCCCACCCCCCCCCAACCCCCCCCACCCACCCCCCCCCCCCACCCCCCCCCACCCCCCCCCACCCCCCCACCCACCCCCCCACCCCCCACACCCCCCCCACCCCCCACCCCACCCCCCCCCCACCCCCCCCCACCCCCCCCACCCCCCCCACCCCCCCCACACCCCCCACCCCCCACCCCCCACACCCACCCCCCCCCACCCCCCCCACCACCCCCCCCACCCCACCCCACACCCCCCCACCCCCCCCACCCCACCCACCCCCCCCCCACCCCCCCCCCCCCCACCCCCCCCACCACCACCCCCACCCCACCCCACCCCCCCACACCCCCCCCACCCCCCCCACCCCCCCCACCCACCCCCACCCCCCCCCACCCCCCACCCCCACCACCCCCCCCCACACCACCCCCCCCCCCCCCACCCCCCCACCACCCCCACCCCCCCCCACCCACCCCCCCACACCACCCCCCCCCACCCCCCCCCCCCCCCCCACCCCCACCCCACCACCCCCCCCCACCCCCACCCCCCACCCACACCCACCCCCACCACCCCACCCCACCACCCACCCCCACCCACCCCCCCCCCACCCACCCCCCCCACCCCCCCACCACCCACCACCCCCCCAACCCCCCCACCCCCACCCACCCCCCCACCCCCCCACCACCCACCCCACCCCCCAACCCCACCCCCACCCCCCCCACACCCCCCCCCCACCCCCCCACCCCCCCCCCCCCACCCCCCCCCCCACCCCCCACCCCCCCCCCCCCCACCCCCACCCCCCACCCCCCCACCCCACCCCACCCCCCACCCCCACCCCCCCCCACCCCCCCCCCACCCCCCCCCCCACACCCCCCCACCCCACCCCCCCCCCCCCCCCCACCCCACCACCCCCCCCACCCCCACCACCCACCCCCACCCCACCCCCCCCCCACCCCCCACCACACCCACCCCCCCACCCCCCCACACCCCCCACACCCCACCCCCCCCCCCCACCCCCCCACACCCCCACCACCCCCCCCCCCACCCCCCCCCCACCCCCCCACCCCCCCCACCCCCCACCCCCCACCCACCCCCCCACCCCACCCCCCCCCACACCCCCCACACCCCCCCCACCCCCCCCCAACCCCCCACCCCCCCCCCCACCCCCCCACCCCCCCACCCCCCCCACACCCACCCACCCCCCCCCCACACCCCCCACACCCCCCCACCCCCCCCACCCCCACCCCCCCACCCACCCCACACCCCCCCCACCCCCCCCCCACACCCCCCCCCCCCCCACCACCCCCACACCCCCACCCCACCCCCCCCACCCCCACCACCCCCCACCACCCCCACACCCCCCCACCCCCCCCCACCCCCCCACCCCCCCCCCCACCACCCCACCCCCCCCACACCCCCACCACCCACCCCCCACCCCCCACCCCCCACCCACCCCCCCCCACCCCCCCCCCACCCAACCCCCCCACCCCCACCACCCCCCACCCACCCCCCCCCCCCCACCCCCACCCCCCCACCCCACCCCCCCCCACCCCCCCCCCCCCCCACCCCCCCCCACCCCACCCCCCCCCACCCACCCCCACCCCCCCCCCACCCCCCCCACCCCCCACCCACACCCCACCCCCCCACCACCCCCCACCCCCCCCCACCCCCCCCCACCCACCCCCCCCACACCCCCCCCACCCACCCCCCACCCCCCACCCCCCCACCCCCACCCCACACCCCCCCCACCCCCCCCCCCCACCACCCCCACCCCCCACCCACCCCACACCACCCCCCCCCACCCCCCCACCCCCAACACCCACCCCCCCACCCCCACCCCACCCCCACACCCCCCCACCCCCACCCCCCACCACCCACACCCCCACCCACCCCACCCCCCCACCCCCCACCCCCCCCCCCACCCCCCCCCCCACCACCCACCCCACCACCCCCCCACCCCCCACACCCCCACCCCCCACCCACCCCCCCCCACCCCCCCCACCCCCCCACCCCACCCCCACCCCCCACCCCCACCACCACCCCCCCCCCACCCCCCCCCCACCCACCCCCCCACCCCCACCCACCACCCCCCCCCCACCCCACACCCCCCACCACCCCCCACCACACCCCCCCCCCCCCCCACCACCCCCACCCCCACCCCCCACCCCCCCCCACCCCACCACCCCCCACCCCCCCCACCACCCCCCCCCCACCCCCCCCACCCCACACCCCCCCCCCCCCCCCACCCCACCCCCCCCCACCCCCCACCCCACCCCCCACCCCCCCACCCCCCACCCCCCCCACCCCCCCACCCCACCCCACCCCCCACCCCCCCACCCCCCCCCCACCCCAACCCCACCCACACCCCCCCCCCCCCCCACCCCCCCCCACACCCCCCACCCCACCCAACCACCCCCCACCCCCCACCCCACCCACCCCACCCCCACCCCACCACCCCCCCACCACCCCCCACCCCACCCCACCACCACCCCCCCCCCCACCACCCCCCACCCCCCCCCCAACCCCACCCCACCCCCCCCCACACCCACCCACCCCCACCCCCACCACCCCCCCACCACCCCCCACACCCCCCCCACCACCCCACCCACCCCCCACCCACCACACCCCCCCCCCAACCCCACCCCACACCCCACCACCCCACCCAACCCCCCCCCCACCCCACCCACCCACCAACACCCCCCCCCCACCCCCACCACCCCACACCCCACCCCCCACCCCCCAACCCACCCCACCACCCCCCCACACCACCCCCAACCCCCCCACCACCCCACCCCACAACCCCCCCCACCCCCACCCACCCACACCCCCACCACCCCCACCCCCCCCACACCCCACCCCCCCCACCACCCACCACCCACCCCCCCACCCACACACCCCACCCCAACCACCACCCCACACCCCCCCCCCCACCCACCACCCCCCCCACCCCCAACCCCACCACCACCCCCACCCCACCACCCCCACCCCACCCCCCACCCCCAACCCCCCCACACCACCACCCAACACCCCCCACACCCACACCCCCCCCACACCCCCCCCCAACCCACACCCCCACCCCACCCACCACCACCCCACCCACCCCCACCCCCCCACACCCACCACCCCCCCACCACCCCACCCCCCACACCCCACCCCACACCCACCCCACACACCACCCCCCCACCCACACCCACACCCCCACACCCCCCACACCACCCACACACAACCCCCCCCACCACCCACCCCACCACCCCCCACCACCCCCCACACCCCACACCCCCCAACCCCACCCCCCCCCCCACCAACCCCACCCACACCCCACACCCCCCCACACCCCCCCAACCACCACCCCACCCACCCCCACACCCCACCACCACAACCCCCCACCCCACCAACCCCACCCCCCACCCCCCACCACACCCCAACACACCCCCCCCACCACCCACACACCCCCACCACACCCCACACCCCCCCCCCACCCCCCCACCCACCCCCCCCAACCACCCACCACCCCCACACCCCCCACCCCCCCCCCACCCCACCCACCCCACCCCACACCCCCCCCCCCAACCCCACCCACCCACCACCCACCACCCCCACCCACCCACCCCCCACCACCCCCCCCACCCACACACCCCCACCCCACCCCCCACCCCACCACCACACCACCACCCCACCCCCCCCACACCCCACCCCACACCCCACACCCCCCACCACCCACCCCCACACCCACCACCCCACCCCCCACCCCCCCACCCCACCCCACACCCCCCACACCCACCCCCCCCACCAACCCCACACCCCCACCCCACACCCCACCAACCCCACCCCACACCAACCCCACCCCCCCCCCCACCCCACCACCCCACCACACCCCCCCACCACCCCACCACCCCCCCACCCCCACCCACCCACACCCCCACACCACCCCCCCCACCCCCCCCCACCCCACCCCCCCACCACCCCCCCACCACCCCACCCCCCCCCACCACACACACCCCAACACCACCACCCCAACACCACCACCCCCACCCAACCCACCCACAACCACCCCCCACCACCCACCCCCCACCCACAACCACCCCCAACCCCCAACCCCACCCAACCCACCACACACAACACCCCCCACCCCACCCCAACCCCCCCCACAACCCACCCCACCCCCACCCACCACACACAAACACCAACAAACAAAACCACAAAAAACAACAAACACAAAAAAACAAAACAAACAACAACAAACACACACCAACAAAAACAACAAACACAAAACACACAACCAAAAACAAAACACCAAACAAACCCAAACAAAAAACAACAACACAACAACAAAACACAACAAAACAACCAACCACAAACAAAACAACCACAAAAACAACCACAAAACAAAACACAACCCACACAAAACAACCAAACAACCCAAAAACAACAAAACAAACCAAACACAAAAACCACAACACAAACAAACACAAAAACACAAACACAACACAAAAAAACCAACACAAAACAACAAACCACAAACAAACCACAACAAAACCACAAACAAAAACCAACCACAACCAAACAACAACACCACCCCAAAAACCACAAAACAACAAACAAACACAAAACACAAACAACCAACAAACAAACACAACAAACACAAACCACAACCCCACCACAAAAACACCCTCAACCCCATTATTCACCAACCCAAAAGCTAACACAACCAAAACACAAACACCTACAACCCCAGCCGATCAACACCAAAACCTCCATACAATCTAATAAAAATCTTACCAATTTCACCACAAACCAACATCAAACCACCAACACACACCACCCATAAACAAAAAACAAAACCCCTAAGCAACCCAAGACAAACCCTCCCCACCCAAACACACACCCCATAAACCCAACCACACAACAAAACGCTTAAAGCGCACACAAAACCACAACCACACCCAAAAACAAAACCAAACAAAACACACACAACAAACCCCCAACACTAACCAAAACCCAACCCACCCACACCAATCCAACTCCACAACATAACAAAACTAGATCAAGACAATACACCCAACCATAAACTCACTAACCACCCCCCATAAACCACCAACAACAAACACCACACACCACAACACAACAACACCCCAACACCATCACCCCCCAACACAACATCAAAAACAACCAACATACCCACAATAAAACACACAAACAACCTACCCATACAACGATATAGCGCTCACAAACCAGCAGTCCCAATATTCCTCCTCCTCTTAGCCACTAATGACCCCCTATCAAATATGCTACATCCCGCAACAAGAGAGCTCAAGAGCCCTGACAAGTTACGACCCCTAATAATTGCCCCAACACACCAGCCAAGAAAATCACTAATCGATACACTGTCCGGAGCCGCCCCAGGCGGCACCACCACGGCCACAGCGATGCCGCAGCATCCCGCTACTGGTCGCACAGCAACCCCAGCCGCTGAGCCGCCTATTTACCTCCCCCTGGGTCACACTCTGATCTTACAGGTTTAAACCCCCTGCGTAATTTCACGCTTGGATACGGGTCTTATGGTAAACTAAAGAGCGGAGCCTGGAACTCAGGTCAAACTCTGTACCGGTTTCTCTCTTTCTGGTCTCTCTCTGGTCTCTCTGTTCTCTCTCTCCTTTCTCTCTCTCTGGTCTCTCTCTGGTCTCTCTCTCTGGTCTCTCTCTCTGGTCTCTCTCTGTTCTCTCTCTCTGGTCTCTCTCTCTGGTCTCTCTCTCTGGTCTCTCTTTGGTCTCGCTGGTCTCTCTCTGGTCTTTCTCTGGTCTCTCTATCTGGTCTCTCTTTGGTCTCTCTGGTCTCTCTCTCTGGTTTTTCTCTGGTTTCTCACTCTGGTCTCTGTCTGTTCTCTCTCTTTGGTCTCTCTCTGGTCTCTCTCTCGTCTCTCTCTGGTCTCTCTCTGGTTTCTCACTCTGGTCTCTCTCTGGTTTCTCACTCTGGTCTCTCTCTCGTCTCTCTCTGGTCTCTCTCTGGTTTCTCACTCTGTTCTCTCTCTCTGGTCTCTCTCTCTGGTCTCTCTCTCTGGTCTCTGGACCCAGAGAAGATTTTTGGCTTCTTTCTTGTTTTCATTCTATGGTGTAAACGTGTGTTTGTGTGTGTGTGTGTGTGTGTGTACGAGTGTGTGTCTTTGTGTGTGTACGTGTGTGTATCTATGTGTTTCTATATATCTGTGTGTGTGTGTATGTGTGTGTGTGTGTGTGTCTGCCGAGTGTTGCAGGAATAGGGATAAAAACACCGGCACTTTAGACTCTAAAGTGCCGGTGTTTCAGATTCTAAAACCCTCTGAACTGATCCATAACCAGCCCAGTTTTTATCCACTCTCCCAAACCCATATTTTCTCCCACAAAATAGATCACAAAGCCGCCCAATTGAGCGTAAAACCTCCCCATCTGGCAACCCTGACCGTGGATCAGCTTCTTGCTCCTCTCTGATGGTAAAGCTGCCCATGGTTATCGGCTAAAAACTCCTGAGCCGTCGTAGAAGTTGCTCAATCACTTTATAACTTCAATGTTTTTTCCACAATAAATTGCGTCAGAAACAACGGCAAAAATGTCTGTAATAGTTTGTTTAGGCTACAGCTGGCATGTCCAAACTCAGGCCCGGGGGCCATTTGCGGTCCTCTGTGTCATTTACTGTGGCCCTCTGCCTTGCTCACCCAAAGTGGTCTCTGAGTCATGAACACAAGATCACTGTGTCATCCATCCAACTTCAGCTCAGCCAATGTAGACCTGTTGTGACTCGTTCTGAAGCCCAGTACGTCTGGAGTTCAGTTGTCGACTTGTGAACTCGGGAGACGGTAAACATGTGTCATTCAGCCAACTTCAGCTGTGTTATAGAACATTTGTCAAGACAGTATTTAGTCCGTGATGTTGGCCCAAGGACTAGTCTGGTGAACCCTAACCCTAACCCTGGACTGGTCTGGAGAACCCTAACCCTGGACTGGTCTGTTGAACCCTAACCCTAACCCTGGACTGATCTGGTGAACCCTAACCCTGGACTGGTCTGTTGAACCCTAACCCTGGACTAGTCTGATGAACCCTAACCCTGGACTGGTCTGGTGAACTCTAACCCTAACCCTGGACTAGTCTGGTTAACCCTAACCCTGGACTAGTCTGGTGAACCCTAACCCTGGAGAACCCTAACCCTGGACTGGTCTGGTTAACCCTAACCCTGGTGAACCCTAACCCTGGACTGGTCTGATGAGCCCTAACCCACCTGTGGGCTACAGAATGGACCAACCATTAAAACACATACAAATTCCAAACATCTTTGGAATCCAACTTTTTCACCCCATTTTATTCCTGTAGCTGCACTTTTCACATTCTCATGCATCTCAATTTGATTTGACATTTTCCCATTTTCGTCGAGCCCCTATTTACGGCAACTTCCCTTAAAAAAAAAAAAGAAGAAAAAAAAAGCAGCGAGACTACGGCAGGACTCCGACCGAAACTGGTTTGAAAGTGGGTGATTTCTCAGAGTGTGAGGGGGAACAAGACGAGCCGGGGATAAAGCAGGAGTGAGAAGAGAGGAGGCGGTGCATGCAGAAAAATACCCGGCGCCGCTCGGTTCTACGGGCCGCTCAGCTCCAAGGCCATTACCGCGGCTGTCTGCCCGGCTAAAAATATAGAAAGAGCTTTTTGCGGCGTGTAAACAAGTGGAATGGGAAAGAAGTGCCTGGAGCTGCGCGGGCTGCAATATATTTTCATTAAAAATATTCAGCACTGGAGAGCGAGTTGTGACTGGAAAATTGTAAATAATAAAGTTGTCTAAGGGGCAGTAACTGGAGAGACTTGTTTATGCGGTAAACACTTTAGAGAGAGAGAGAGCAGGTGAGAGTTCAGGCCAATTCAATTTATTTCGGTGAAGCCTTAAATCACAGCCGCAGTCGTCTCAGAGAGGACTTTGTAAAGTTGGTCCATTCACAGGTTCGCCAACGACGGAGCAGAGAATGGAGCAGTTTGAGCAAATGCTGTAGGAGCCAAAGCCCTGTCCAGAAATGTTCTTAAATGTCCTTAAAGGTCCTGGATTATGTTCTTCAAAGTCACTATCTATAACGAGTCCCTTTAGGATTTTGCGGGTTGTCATTTTTTCAAAAGTTGCAATGACAAGCGATGATTTTTTCCCCCTGTTAAACATACTTTCCAAACAATTAAAGGAGCAGTCTGTAAAAATGTGGCCAAAAGTGGTACTGCAGCCTCTCCCACTCTCCCTGACTCAGGTTGCCAGATATGCAGACGAATTGGGGCGGCAGTGGGAGTGAGGTCCGGAGGGTTGGGGCGGCAGTGGGAGTGAGGTCCGGAGGGTTGGGGCGGCAGTGGGAGTGAGGTCCGGAGGGTTGGGGCGGCAGTGGGAGTGAGGTCCGGAGGGTTGGGGCGGCAGTGGGAGTGAGGTCCGGAGGGATGGAGGTCTAGAGGGTGGGGGCGGCAGTGGGAGTGAGGTCCGGAGGGCTGGAGGTCCAGAGGGTTGGGGCGGCAGTGGGAGTGAGGTCCGGAGGGTTGGGGCGGCAGTGGGAGTGAGGTCCGGAGGGTTGGGGCGGCAGTGGGAGTGAGATCCGGAGGGTTGGGGCGGCATTGGGAGTGAGGTCCGGAGGGATGGAGGTCCAGAGGAGGGTGGGGCGGCAGTGGGAGTGAGGTCCGGAGGGATAGAGGTCTGGAGGGTGGGGGCGACAGTGGGAGTGAGGTCCGGAGGGTTGGGGCGGCAGTGGGAGTGAGGTCCGGAGGGTTGGGGCGGCAGTGGGAGTGAGGTCCGGAGGGTTGGGGCGGCAGTGGGAGTGAGGTCTGGAGGGTTGGGGCGGCAGTGGGAGTGAGGTCCGGAGGGTTGGAGCGGCAGTGGGAGTGAGGTCCGGAGGGTTGGGGCGGCAGTGGGAGTGAGGTCCGGAGGGTTGGGGCGGCAGTGGGAGTGAGGTCCGGAGGGTTGGGGCGGCAGTGGGAGTGAGGTCCGGAGGGATGGAGGTCCAGAGGGTTGGGGCGGCAGTGGGAGTGAGGTCCGGAGGGTTGGGGCGGCAGTGGGAGTGAGGTCCGGAGGGTTGGGGCGGCAGTGGGAGTGAGGTCCGGAGGGATGGAGGTCCAGAGGGTTGGGGCGGCAGTGGGAGTGAGGTCCGGAGGGTCGGGGCGGCAGTGGGAGTGAGGTCTGGAGGGTTGGGGCGGCAGTGGGAGTGAGGTCCGGAGGGCTGGAGGTCCAGAGGGTTGGGGCGGCAGTGGGAGTGAGGTCCGGAGGGTGGGGGCGGCAGTGGGAGTGAGGTCCGGAGGGTTGGGGTGGCAGTGGGAGTGAGGTCCGGAGGGTTGGGGCGGCAGTGGGAGTGAGGTCCGGAGGGTTGGGGCAGCAGTGGGAGTGAGGTCCGGAGGGCTGGAGGTCCAGAGGGTTGGGGCGGCAGTGGGAGTGAGGTCCGGAGGGCTGGAGGTCCAGAGGGTTGGGGCGGCAGTGGGAGTGAGGTCCGGAGGGATAGAGGTCTGGAGGGTGGGGGCGGCAGTGGGAGTGAGGTCCGGAGGGTTGGGGCGGCAGTGGGAGTGAGGTCCGGAGGGTGGGGGGGCGGCAGTGGGAGTGAGGTCCGGAGGGTGGGGGCGGCAGTGGGAGTGAGGTCCGGAGGGTGGGGGGGCGGCAGTGGGAGTGAGGTCCAGAGGGTTGGGGCGGCAGTGGGAGTGAGGTCTGGAGGGTTGGGGCGGCAGTGGGAGTGAGGTCCGGAGGGTTGGAGCGGCAGTGGGAGTGAGGTCCGGAGGGTTGGGGCGGCAGTGGGAGTGAGGTCCGGAGGGTTGGGACGGCAGTGGGAGTGAGGTCCAGAGGGTTGGGGCGGCAGTGGGAGTGAGGTCCGGAGGGATGGAGGTCCAGAGGGTTGGGGCGGCAGTGGGAGTGAGGTCCGGAGGGCTGGAGGTCCAGAGGGTTGGGGCGGCAGTGGGAGTGAGGTCCGGAGGGATAGAGGTCTGGAGGGTGGGGGCGGCAGTGGGAGTGAGGTCCGGAGGGTTGGGGCGGCAGTGGGAGTGAGGTCCGGAGGGTTGGGGCGGCAGTGGGAGTGAGGTCCGGAGGGTTGGGGCGGCAGTGGGAGTGAGGTCTGGAGGGTTGGGGCGGCAGTGGGAGTGAGGTCCGGAGGGTTGGAGCGGCAGTGGGAGTGAGGTCCGGAGGGTTGGGGCGGCAGTGGGAGTGAGGTCCGGAGGGTTGGGGCGGCAGTGGGAGTGAGGTCCGGAGGGTTGGGGCGGCAGTGGGAGTGAGGTCCGGAGGGATGGAGGTCCAGAGGGTTGGGGCGGCAGTGGGAGTGAGGTCCGGAGGGATAGAGGTCCGGAGGGTTGGGGCGGCAGTGGGAGTGAGGTCCGGAGGGTCGGGGCGGCAGTGGGAGTGAGGTCTGGAGGGTTGGGGCGGCAGTGGGAGTGAGGTCCGGAGGGTTGGGGCGGCAGTGGGAGTGAGGTCCGGAGGGTTGGGGTTGCAGTGGGAGTGAGGTCCGGAGGGTTGGGGCGGCAGTGGGAGTGAGGTCCGGAGCGTTGGGGCGGCAGTGGGAGTGAGGTCCGGAGGGCTGGAGTTCCAGAGGGTTGGGGCGGCAGCGGGAGTGAGGTCCGGAGGGCTGGAGGTCCAGAGGGTTGGGGCGGCAGTGGGAGTGAGGTCCGGCGGGTTGGGGCGGCAGTGGGAGTGAGGTCTGGAGGGTTGGGGCGGCAGTGGGAGTGAGGTCCGGAGGGCTGGAGGTCCAGAGGGTTGGGGCGGCAGTGGGAGTGAGGTCCGGAGGGCTGGAGGTCCAGAGGGTTGGGGCGGCAGTGGGAGTGAGGTCCAGAGGGTTGGGGCGGCAGTGGGGAGTGAGGTCCGGAGGGTGGGCGGCAGTGGGAGTGAGGTCCGGAGGGTTGGGGCGGCAGTGGGAGTGAGGTCCAGAGGGTTGGGGCGGCAGTGGGAGTGAGGTCCAGAGGGTTGGGGCGGCAGTGGGAGTGAGGTCCGGAGGGTGGGGGCGGCAGTGGGAGTGAGGTCCGGAGGGTTGGGGCGGCAGTGGGAGTGAGGTCTAGAGGGTTGGGGCGGCAGTGGGAGTGAGGTCCGGAGGGTTGGGGCGCAGTGGGAGTGAGGTCCGGAGGGTGGGGGCGGCAGTGGTAGTGAGGTCCGGAGGGTTGGGGCGGCAGTGGGAGTGAGGTCCGGAGGGTTGGGGCGGCAGTGGGAGTGAGGTCCGGAGGGTGGGGGCGGCAGTGGGAGTGAGGTCCGGAGGGTGGGGGCGGCAGTGGGAGTGAGGTCCGGAGGGTGGGGGCGGCAGTGGGAGTGAGGTCCGGAGGGTTGGGGCGGCAGTGGGAGTGAGGTCCAGAGGGTTGGGGCGGCAGTGGGAGTGAGGTCCGAGGGTGGGGGCGGCAGTGGGAGTGAGGTCCGGAGGGTTGGGGGCGGCAGTGGGAGTGAGGTCTAGAGGGTTGGGGGCGGCAGTGGGAGTGAGGTCCGGGGGCTGGAGGAGGTCCGAGGGTGGAGGTCAGAGGGTTGGGGCGGCAGTGGGAGTGAGGTCCGGAGGGCTGGAGGTCCAGAGGGTTGGGGCGGCAGTGGGAGTGAGGTCCAGAGGGTTGGGGCGGCAGTGGGAGTGAGGTCCGGAGGGTTGGGGCGGCAGTGGGAGTGAGGTCCGGAGGGTTGGGGCGGCAGTGGGAGTGAGGTCCAGAGGGTTGGGGCGGCAGTGGGAGTGAGGTCCAGAGGGTTGGGGCGGCAGTGGGAGTGAGGTCCGGAGGGTGGGGGCGGCAGTGGGAGTGAGGTCCGGAGGGTTGGGGCGGCAGTGGGAGTGAGGTCTAGAGGGTTGGGGCGGCAGTGGGAGTGAGGTCCGGAGGGTTGGGGCGGCAGTGGGAGTGAGGTCCGGAGGGTGGGGGCGGCAGTGGTAGTGAGGTCCGGAGGGTTAGGGCGGCAGTGGGAGTGAGGTCCGGAGGGTTGGGGCGGCAGTGGGAGTGAGGTCCGGAGGGTGGGGGCGGCAGTGGGAGTGAGGTCCGGAGGGTGGGGGCGGCAGTGGGAGTGAGGTCCGGAGGGTGGGGGCGGCAGTGGGAGTGAGGTCCGGAGGGTTGGGGCGGCAGTGGGAGTGAGGTCCAGAGGGTTGGGGCGGCAGTGGGAGTGAGGTCCGGAGGGTGGGGGCGGCAGTGGGAGTGAGGTCCGGAGGGTTGGGGCGGCAGTGGGAGTGAGGTCTAGAGGGTTGGGGCGGCAGTGGGAGTGAGGTCCGGAGGGTTGGGGCGGCAGTGGGAGTGAGGTCCGGAGGGTGGGGGCGGCAGTGGGAGTGAGGTCCGGAGGGTTGGGGCGGCAGTGGGAGTGAGGTCCGGAGGGTTGGGGCGGCAGTGGGAGTGAGGTGAGAGGGACCAGAGAGAGACCAAAGAGAGAGACCAAAGAGAGAGACCAAAGAGAGAGACCAAAGAGAGAGACCAAAGAGAGAGACCAGAGAGAGACCAGAGAGTTTCCTGCACTTTTTAGCTTGTTTTATTCCTGTACTTCTGGTGCACACTGGGGACTCTCGCACATGGGGACTCTCGCACATGTATTCCAAAGGGGTTTTACTGCAATCGGCAAAGAAACTGAATCAGGTCTCTCTCTCTGGTCTCTCGCTCTGGTCTCTCTCTAGTCCCTCTTTATCGATCCCTAACATACTAAAAAAAACAACGTCAAGAACCTTTTTACAAACAATAAAAAAACTGCTGAACTTTTTGGACCAACTCTCATCTCTGTCGTTCAGCCTTTTGACTTTTTTGGGGGTCGTCATGGCAACGCAGCCCGGTGACATTAAGAATCCAAGGCTGTCGCTCACATCATCACTCACGGCTTTTCGATCGCTTTTTCCTTTTTAGACAAAGGCAAATAAATGAGGCTCCTGATCTCCCGGTCACGGATCAATCCATCTCCTCCGGCTCGAATCCCGGATTGGTCCATTTGGGTTTTTTCCCGTCCATCAAAGCCTCCGTGGGTTTGCGTTGGGAAAATGGCTTCAGCTCTGATTGGGATTTAAACAGCACGATATCGGCCGGAGTGAAGTATTTAAGGCGGTCGTTCATCACCGCACATCGGGCCGCTCCTCCCGCCGTAAATATGCGGCGAGGGCGCGACCGATGGAGCAGTCAAGGTGTCACGCTCCATTTACGAGGAGCGTAAATTCCGGACGTTCTGGAAAACGTTTTGGGGCCGGGGATAAAAAGGCCTGGGAAGTTTAGGGATTCAAGTTTATTATTTAAATGGGCGTCTTTTGGGTTAGAAGTTTGTGTTTGTGTCTGATAGTCATTATAATTATTATTATTTAGTTTAAAATGGTGTCGTTCTTCACATATCGCTGTAACTCTGTGTTGCACCAAATATATGTATTTTAGTAACCTGCACTTTTATCATAAACTCTATATTATTATACAAGTTATATGATTGTATTGTCAAAATGTACACGTGGGAAGTAGCAGGTGTGAAAGCTAGATCCTTTAACACCTCTAAAGCTAAGCAGGACAGGGCCTGGTTAGCACTGTGATGGGAGACCTCTGGGAACAGCAGGTGGGGCGGGGGCGGCTGTAAAGTGTCAAACTGTGGTTGTCCTTGGTATAAATTAAAATCAGATTGTTTCAGATTCATGTATTTGCCATTTGCAGTAAAACCACATTGGTTTGTGTGAGAGGGTGCTTTTGTGTGTCACTAAGAGGCCTGTGTTCTTTTGGCCTCTGTCTCGTCATTAGATCCGTTTTTTTCAGACAGAAAAGTGAAAAAGAGAGAACCATCCTCGCTCATCAGTTATTGAACCTGACACTCAGCGTGTGGTGGAGGGTTCACAGCTTTAGACTTCACCACAGAAACATGTCATAGATGGACTTTGGAGCGAGGCCTCGGAGAGACTGGGACAATCAGAGACATAAAGGCCATTCTCTGAGCCACAGGTGCAGAGACCTGAGACCAGGACTAATGTGATGGTACTTCCTGAGGCAGATGGCACGGACTGGTTGCCTTGTCTCTGTCAGTGTGCCCCAGGGCAGCTGTGGCTACAGTGGTTGTTTATCATCACCATGTATGAAGTCTTTGAGTGCCCAAAAATGTGCCATATGAAGCTGATCCGTTATTATTATTCTGGTTCAGTTCCACGTCTAGATTCCTCTTTATCAGGGAATATACTCTTTTTAATTTGACTTTCTCTCTCTCTCTCTCTCTCTCTCTCTCTCTCTCTCTCTCTCTCTCTCTATCATTATCTGTCACCACCTCTTTTGTCTTCATTTACATTCAGAGATCCACAGTCTGAGGTTATTTTTCACAGTTATTTTCTGTGGCGGCCTCAGCTCTCGTCGCCCCCTGTGGTCCTGGAGGAGTACTGAGCAGAGGGAGCACAGACTCTGGGGGGCCGACCTCTGACCTCTGAAGGATTGGCGGACGTTTCTCCAGAGACCTGCTTTGGTCGAGTTACTTTCAGCGCCGTGGGAGTGTGGAGGACTTCATACCCGAGGCGTGAGGTGAATACAGCACCAGGAGAGAAGGAGAAACTAATGAAAAAGAAAGCTCAGAGATTAAACTGGGTCAAAAACAGAAGTAGCAGCAGCAGTTCTTCACGAACACAGACGCACATGTTTGAGCTAGAAAACTGAACACAGAAGCTTCATTCATTGGTTTCTAGTATAAGTGTTTATTTCGGTCATTTTGGTGCAAACAAAAATACAATTGCAAAAACAGAAACAATATGGCATACTTTACACAGACCAAAAAGACGTAGGCTGAAGTTTAAGCTTATAACGCCTGCCTTTATAAGCCACATGTGCCTTTGCTACTTTTGTGTTTTTCTCATTGAAATAAAGAAAGGAAAGAAAAAAAACTTCAGACCATTCATCCATTAACAATATATAAAAATATTGTCTGGACGATAACATTGGACATTTAGCCCAAGGTACATTTACTGTAGTTCATTAAAGAATACCATCCCATCCCAGATATATTCTATATTTAAAAGTATATTATTTACAGCTGGGACTTAAACGACGCCTCCCGTACATCATCAGGAAAACTGCTCCAGGTTTTTGGGGCAATAATGGAAATATTCTGGCGTTAAACTGAACAAGGCGGTGTTTTTATGTAGATGTACTGGAGATGAAGAGACAGACCTTTTGCGAATCCACTCTTTCAAGCCGAGCCTTTTATGAAGCGGTTTCTCGCTCTCTTTTTCCCACTTTGAAACCGTGCCATCGCAATCATTTTCTGCTAATTACAGAGGGAGGGCCGGTGTAATCCTCATGCACACTCCTCATACCCCTCATTAACACACACCAGAGCAGGGAGACTCACTCAGCTCCTCACCATAGACCGTGTATTATGCAAGGTAAGGCAGGTTTAATTGTATAGCACAGTCCATACACAAGTGCTGAACAAAACAAGATAGAAACAGTCCAACAAGGCATTAAAATCATGAGTAATCACAGCACATTAACCCTTTATTGTTCACTTAAAATGTAGGAGTTTAGGGGCACTGTTTAGGGGAAACCATTAAAGGGTTAAAAAAACATTCCTGGATGTTTTTAAACTGGAACCTGAATCATGAATGTACTGTTTGGACAGACCTGTGAGCAGGCCATTGCAGTAGTCTAACCTACTGGAGACAAATGCATGGATAAGAATCTCCAAGTCTGCTTTAGACACTATGTTTTTGATCCTGGCAATGTTTTTTAGATGGTAAAAAGCTGCTGATGTTACTGATTTGATGTGGCTATTAAAATTTAAGTCTGAGTCCAGTATTACCCCTAGATTTCTAACCTTGTTTGAAGGTTTTAGGGAGAGAGACTGTAGGTGACAGATGACGCTCTCTCTTTGTTTCTGGGGACCAAAGACAATCATTTCAGTTTTGTCTGCGTTTAGCTGAAGGAAGTTGTTTTGCATCCACTCACTGATCTGTTGGATACAGTGAAGGAGTGAGTCCACTGGTCCATGTTCTCCTGCAGTCAGTGAGACATAGATCTGAGTGTCGTCTGCATAGTTATGATAGGAAACTTCGTTTCTGCGTATTAACTGACCTAACGGCAGCATGTAGAGATTGAACAGAAGAGGTCCCAGGATCGACCCCTGTGGTACTCCACAGGTCAGGGCCATATGATCTGAGACACAGTTTCCAATCTCCACAAAGTACTTCCTGTCTTCAAGGTAAGACCTAAACCAACTTAGGGCGGTGCCAGCGACACCAACCCAGTCCTCTAATCTCTGTAAGAGGATCTCATGGTCGACGGTGTCAAAGGCAGCACTTAGATCTAACAGGATTAAGATTGAGACTTTGCCTGCGTCTGAGTTCAATTGGATTAGGTTTGTTACCATGACAACGGCGGTCTGAGTCTGTGGTGGGGTCTAAAGCCAGACTGGAATATATATTGGATGGATGGATGGATGGATGCTAAGGCAAGCTGGAGTTTCCACCCCAAAGAAGGCATCTGATTGGTCAATCCTTAAATGGCTCATATCTGTGTTTACAAAGACAATGTCACAAAACAAAAGCAGGATCACAGAGAGCATATTTTTAATTTCAAAAGTGTGACACAAACGGCTACTGAGCTAGAGAAATTTACTTTTAGTCAATTGGAGGCAGAGTGAGCTGGAGCCAAACGTCGTTATAAGCACTTTCCTAGGGTTTCATTGAGCTAGCGGGTTAGCATTACCCATCTATATACAGTCTATGCTCCTCAGCCAGCTCCTCTCACAGATTCTCTCGCAAACTATTCTTACCAAGAAATCTCTGGGGAAATAACGCCGTCAAAGAAGCTTGTTTGTCCTGTGCTGTTTTCATCGTGTAAAGGCCTTTGCCACAACACGGAGGCGGAAAATAGGTTACAACTGATTCTTTAGATGAAACATTTCAGCGCAACTGGAGGAAAAGTAGCTCACAAGATCAGGGTTTACAATGGGAACGTTAATGGGCCAGAAAGTCCATAGTATTTATAGAAGTTAATACAAGTAGGAGGGTCTTATGGCGACGATCCAGGACACTCGGCATTCAACGACATTTATGGACATTGATCTCTGCTCCTTCTGCACCAATGGCTCTATGTGTTTTTTATCATTGCATTTCAATCTAGAAAGACTCTGACAAAGATTGCATTAGAATATGTATTGTCAAGATGCATGACTAAACACCAGCAGACTTCGATTGAGCAAAATCATAATCGTGGATGAGCTTTGGCGAGGAATACTGCATGACGTATACGGAAGGGAGTTCAAAAGAAATTATGAGCTTGCGACCCCCCGGGGCCTAGACCCTGGTGACGAAGACATGTCATGATACTCTACTGAAGCGTCGGTGATGGGGAGGAGGAGGGTTGCGGCTCAAACAGAGAACTGAGAGGCTCTGTTTAAATGCACCCGTCAAGTGATGAGCACAGTTCCAACGCAAGAAATGCAGCGATAAGGGGCAGCGGCAGTGTCCTGGGTAGAGAAAAGTTATAGCTGTAAAGGAGGATTTTCTACTTTCCGGGTGGATCATCAAGAACGTATTATCATTCTGGTGAAACGTGCTCGTCAAATAAGACCAGAGAGTTTTGTTCAAAAAGTGGAGAGGGCGGTTCTTTCCTAAAATGTGTAAAAATGCTCCCATAATCCTTTAACTGTACCATACTCTTAGACAATAGCTCACAATCCACCACATTCTGATTATGAAACAGTGTTGTGCGTCCGCCGGTCCCTGCTGGTCTCCAAAGCCTGATCAAAATGGCCCCTGGATTGGTTTCTGTTTAGTCTGAAGGCGACCCATCCATCATTCAGCAGCTCAGGCTAACTTGTTTGCATACTCATTCGTTTTGGGAGATCGAACAGGCAGCTGTAGGTCCGGCCTCCAAACACAGCCGGACACATTAGCTGTAAATAGATGTTTGTGATGCTATTGTCGAAGTGTGTGTCTCCGAACGGTAAAAGCACATTCTGCAGTTTGCTGGATGTGCGTTTCTGTCTCAGCAGCTGGAAACTCAGGGGAGGATAGTTCCCGAAATCCATCTTTCTGCCTAAAAGCTGTGATTCCCACTGCTCCAAGTCTTGTTACAACAAATGGTGCAAACTTACGGCGCCCCCGGGACTTTTGACTAAAGTTTAGTTCGGACGAGAAAGGATTAA
Organism: Knipowitschia caucasica; assembly: GCA_964034765.1. Taxonomy (NCBI): domain Eukaryota; kingdom Metazoa; phylum Chordata; class Actinopteri; order Gobiiformes; family Gobiidae; genus Knipowitschia; species Knipowitschia caucasica. The sequence goes on from OZ035839.1 coordinate 35,659,270, forward strand.
TCTGGGAAAGCATCTTGTTATATATCACAATAGTTGAACTCAAGAATGACCTTTTTATGCGACTAAATCATTTAAATTCAGTCCAATTCAATGTTTTTAAATTAAGTGTATGACCTATAACGTAAATCACAACGGCGTTCGAAGTTGTAGATTCCTCAACAATGAATCAAAGTCCAGAAATTTGGAGGGGCCGATGGCACAGATTGGTTGCCTCGCTTCTGTCAGTGTGCCCCAGGGCAGCTGTGGCTAATGTGAGAAACTTCGGGGAGGCTCTCAGGCAAAGATGGATACATTAATGATCCCCGTTGGCGAAATTCCGGGGTCCAGTAGCAGCAGAAACACATCCATCCATTTTCTTCCCCTTAACCCTCCAAGGTCTAGGGTAATTTTGGCGAACCTTCCTCGCCTGGTTTTCTTTGTGTATAATTGCTCATAAAAGAGTCATTTTTTGATGCAGAGTCAAGCAGTATACTTTGTTTTTTTCAGTACAACCTGGGGTTTGAGAATATCTATATTTTGGAGCTGTCATATCAATTATATAAAAAATGTGGAGTCATGAAGACAAAGAAAAAATCTAAACGGAAAATCAATTTCACAAAAATGTATTGAAAAACACAATGAAATGCTATAAACAACTTTTTACACTGCATAGAAATGTTATTTATGGTCTTGGGGATAATGGGGAAAAAATTTGAATCCGTAACTATTACACTTTTTACAAAATTCCTCTATAAAAGCCAAAAACGCTGTACTCCTGATGCCCTTCCTCAAGCAGTTTGTCTATGAGGCTGTGGTTGCTTCTGTATCACAGCTGTAAAATATGTAAAACAAAAGAAACTAAGACAAAAAAAAATAAAACATCAAATTTATTTATACACATAATATCATTTTACTGTATTTATTATTGTCTATTCTCAATAATGCGAACTCCTCTGGTTCCTCTGAGCGCTGCTGCCTATGCAGCAACAAGTAAACACAGAGGAGTGAGAGATCTCACTCTCTGACAATCTTTGTCTGAGTCCCGTGTGTGTAAAACACTTTACATGCGGCTGTGCCTGGCTCACGGGGCACCGCTTGAAGATCCGTTTGGGGGACTGACTTTCATACACACGTAGTTTATCCCCCGTATGTAGCAGAGAAAAACCAAAGGCAGTTTCGGAAAGGCTGGAATGTGTACTTCACGGAGATAAAAATAGTAAGTCGCTAGCGTTCAACGTTCACGAGTAAATTGATCATTTGTAAAACATGTGCGCCACCATCGTCGGCGATGGCATCGTCTTTTAAGGGTTAATCCATGTCTGGGTCGGGGGGTGGCAGTCAGAGTTGCACCCAGTACACAGAGCACCAGCCCCTCACTGATCCTGCTGCAGGTGCTAAGTCCACAGGAGCTGTCAGCGGGGGCTTCAGGCAAAGTGGGGTTAAGTGTCTTGCCCAAGGACACAACGACAGCAGACATCAGTGGGAGTCGTGAAGTAGGTCTCCATCTATCTATCTACCACAGTGACTGAACTAGAGAACTTTAACATGAAAGTCATAGGAGCCAGAGAAAGTGAGTGCAAAACTTCGTCTGTGAGCACTTCCCTTTTGGGCTTCATCGAGCTATCGGGTTAGCATGTTCCATCTGTTTGCAGTCTTCGGCCCGGAGCCAGCATTTAGCTCCTTAGCAACCGTTGCCAAGACCAAAGTAAAAACACACGCATGAGAAAGAGCCAACAAAAACCAAAAAATGACACAGCAATTAGTACGTTTCCACGGTAACAGACTGGGATCAGAGAAGTTCCCAGTCATGAGGAAGTGTTCGGCATTTATAAGTTACCTCATCACAAAACTGGAAGTGAACTGTGTGTTGCTATGGTGACGCCTCAGGGGGCGGGACATGGAACCTGCATTTTAACATCAGGCTTAAGCTGTATAAACTGATGGTGTCATTAAGCAAAGTTTAATCGAAGGCAAAAAGCAAATCTTTTAACAGAATACATTCAGTCCTGGGTCTAAAGCCTCAGTCCTGGGTCTACAGCCTCAGTCCTGGGTCTACAGCCTCAGTCCTGGGTCTACAGCCTCAGTCCTGGGTCTACAGCCTCAATCCTGGGTCTACAGCCTCAGTCCTGGATCTACAGCCTCAGTCCTGGGTCTACAGCCTCAGTCCTGGGTCTACAGCCTCAGTCCTGGATCTACAGCCTCAGTCCTGGGTCTACAGCCTCAGTCCTGGGTCTACGCCTCGTCCTGGGTCTACAACCTCAGTCCTGGGTCTACAGCCTCAGTCCTGGGTCTACAGCCTCAGTCCTGGGTCTACAGTCTCAGTCCTGGGTCTCCAGCCTCAGTCCTGGGATTTAGGGCGATACACAAAAAACAATTCGTCACAGATGGAAAAGTTGACATTTAAATCCACAGTATTATTATTATTGTTATTGGTGAAAGTCTTCACTGTTATTTACTGTGTCCTGTTGTGTCCTTGAATGAGAATAATAAATGTCTTTTTCATGCATATTCATCTTTTTTTGGCTGAGTTTTGAAAATGCAAATGGAGACGTTAATGGATAAAAACATGACATTAACCTTGAGTTCTGGAGAAATTTGTTTTCTAAAATGTTTCCTCCGTTACCACCGGGTTCTAACAGGGAATGTCCACAGTAGGCGTAAACAGCGCGTACGCGTTTACTGCGCGCTCTCTGCGTGTAACATGTTTTGTAGTATCTACACAGGCCGTGCTTCTGATGCTGTCCCAGTGTAGTCTGTGGAGCAGTGTAGAGGACAGTACAGAGACTGATGTAGAGCAACACAAATCACATGTGTTTGTCTTCATGGTCTCTGTTGCTGGTTTGGCCAGACCCAAGACTTTATGAAAGAAAAAAAACGATGTCCAGAATCCCTGTAAAACCTGCTGCTCCTCCTGCTGATGTTTAGACACAAGTGCTGTGTGTGTGTGTGTGTGTGTGTGTGTGTGTGTGTGCGTGCACTTGTTTTCAACTCCTGGTGGGTTCCATAACCTGAGATTCCACTCACGTCATGGGGACTGGTTTTACGTGGTGGGGCCCGAACACCGGACCCCACTGGTCCAAGCTTAATAATCAATGGGTAATGCTTTTCTAACGGTCCTTATGCAGTCTCTGTAAAAATATGGAAAGGACCCCTGGAGGTTTACTTTCCTGAAAAAAGTGTGTTATGTGTCGGAACCCTGGTGGTGGGTTGCGGGATATCAAGGAGGGGCACACTGGGGCAATTTCAGTCCAGCAGGCTGGAGCCAATCATGGAGCAGCACAACAGAGGAAATCAGGTGTCAGGCTAGAAAAAGGTGCAAGTGTGTGGTTCATTAGGCTGCAAGAAATCATGGAGGAGCACACTGAAGCGCACGCTTACAAACCACTGGTAAGTGCTGACTACAAGTCATGACTTCAAATTGTTATATAGAATGATTACAAATTATTTGTTGTTTGTGCAGCTTAGTCAAGAGTCCCTAATTGATGAAGTCGACTCAGATTCTGACGATTTAACTGTCAAGAAGAAACCTGTAAAAAAGTATGGAAAAAGAAAAATCAAAAACACTTTTCTTCAAGACTCGGAAAGTGACGAACCAAAGGCAAATAAGATTGTTATCATGCAGCTGCAAAAGAAGAAAAATGGGGGGCGAGTTTACAGCAAGAGACACTTCTGCCTCTACTGTTCAATGTCCTGCCACAAAATGTCCCGTCATTTGACTAGAAAACATGGAAATGAAAGTGACGTAGCCAGAGCATTGGCTCTACCTGTGAAATCTAAAGCACGTAAACTTCAGTTTGATTTGATCAGGAATAGTGGAAACCGTGAGCACAATTTTGAGGTTTTAAAGGCCGGCATTGGAACTTTAGTCCCAGCTAAACAGCCAAATTCCCCAGTTAAATCCAGTGAGTTTTTGCACTGTATAGACTGTGGGGCATTGCTTAAGCGAAAGTCGCTGTGGAGGCATGTGGCCAGGTGCCGGCTTTCACAGAAAGATGCCCAGGCTAAACCAGGCTAAACCAGGTAGAAGTAGGGTCCAGTCCCTCTGCTCCCTAGCCCAGCCTGTACCGGAGGGCATCAGCAAAAAGCTGTGGTCTTTAATTTCGGCAATGCATCAGGATGAGGTCACGGGTGTTGTCAAAGCAGAAAAGGGGATTCTGAGACTCGGAGAGCACCTGTACTTAAAACACGGGCATGATAAGACTAAGCATGATTACATTAGGCAGAAAATGAGAGAAGTCGGTAGGTTAATTAACGAAGCAAAAACCGCAGGGAAACTGAAAACAATTAAGGATTTCTTTATTCCTTCCAACTTTAACCATGTGATTGATGCAGTCAGGTCTGTGGCTGGATATGATGAGGAAACAAATCAATACAAGACTCCATCCTTGGCCCTCAAACTCGGCCATAGCCTCAGAAAGCTAGCAGATATTCTTGAATGTGACTCAAAAATGGAGCATTGTGTTGATGAACTATTTATTAAAAACCTCCAACGAAGCCGGCTGCTTTTTGAGAAGAGGTGGGACGTCTGTGTTTCTTCTGCTGCCCTACAGACCCTCCGGCAAGCCAAGTGGAACACTCCGGACCTGCTCCCTCTGACTGAGGACGTTAGAGCCATGCATGCACATATTGAGGTATGTCGACCTGAATATGTGCAAACCCTAATAAGTGAGCCAACGTCTAAGCATTGGTCTAAACTGGCAGTTTTGACTCTTTGTGAGGTCATCATTTTCAATCGAAGAAGGGAAGGTGAGGTTTCAAAGATGCCACTGACAGCGTTTACCTTAAGAAGTAAGACTGGGATCCATTCTGACATTGCTCTGGGACTGTCCCCAACTTGAGAAAAAGCTGTGTCAGCATTTTCAACGCATTGAAATTAAAGGGAAAAGAAGTCGGAAAGTGCCGGTTCTTTTGACTCCTGAAATGATTGCTTCGATGGAGGTGCTGGTGGAGAACAGAAGGGCCTGTTCCATCTCTGACCATAACCCATACTTCTTTTCCCGCCCGGGCGCAGACACCCACATCAGGGGATCAGACTCCCTACGCCAGGTAGCCAAAGAATGTGGTGCGGTGCATCCAGAGATGCTATCCTCAACCAAACTTAGAAAGCACATAGCTACTATGTCTACAGTTCTCAATATGAACGAGAATGAGATGGACATACTTGCCAACTTCCTCGGCCATGACATTCGCATCCACAGGCAATATTACAGACTACCAGAGGGGACACTGGAGCTGGCCAAAATCAGCAAAGTGTTGATGGCCATGGAGCAGGGAAGAGTGACGGAATTCGAAGGAAAGAGCCTCGACCAGATACAAATTGAGCCTGAAGGTAATTCTTGATATTATTAAAATATGTATGATTTTTTTCCCCAAAAGGCCACTTGTATTTTTATTTTCTGTGCGACAGGGAGAGCAGTAGAGATCCTCTCACAAACGGACGGGCTAAAAGAAACTTCAAGCGGAGAACCTTCAACCATTCATCCAGATGCACCCCATGGTAGTGGCAGTGCCCCTTCTGGTAAGTGTACCAGGTGGGGGATTACAGCCAGGCTGCTTGGTCCTCACCCTGGGAGTGTATATTGCTAATATATTTTTATTTCTCTCCCTAGAACGTGTAAGAAAGCCATGGTCTGCATCTGAGGTGAAGGCTGTGGAGAAGACCATGACACCTTTCATACAGACTGGAAAGGTCCCTGGGAAGTCTCACTGCCTGGCCTGCATTAATGCCTCACCAGATGACCTTAGACATCGGACATGGAGTGGCATTAAATTCTATGTCAAAAATAGAATCACTGCAATTCGAAAACAAAATCTAAAATAAAATTCCTTTAAAATAGTTGTTTGGTTTCTATTGACTGTTTTGTATTACTTAAAGTCTTGGTAAAAAAAGATTATGTCTATGGATCCCATTCTGAACGGCCCTGTCAAAGGGACCCACCAGGTAACAAAAACGTGTATGTGTGTGTGTGTGTGTGTGTGTAGATGTGATCTAGAGCCAAGGGCTGCTAGAAAAATAATGTTTTACATGAGATTTCAATGGGAGACGCGTTGGTGCGCGCACAAAATTAGAAATCCATCCTAAATTAGAGCGCAGCTTCGCGTCATACGTCCGTCATACGTCCGTCATACACACGTATAACGCTAGAAGTGTAAATATCATCATAGGTTAACATGGAAAAAGTTACGCGCGTCTGCGGCGCGTAGAACGTGTACGTGCTGTAACACCTCATGTGTGAATTAGCAGTGAGTCTGAGTCCGAGTCTGAGTCAGTCCGACCTGGTTTCCGACGCCAAATCGCCTTGTTTATGCATTGTGCTATACAAATAAACCTGCCGTGCCTTAATAATACTAATAATAATGAAAATAAAGCAGATATTCCCAGCCACAGGCATAATGCTTAAAACTATCAGAGACATTATCTTAAAGAATAGCTGCTGTTTGACTGTGCAGCGATGACATTGAACTCCCCACAGAGCGATACAGGGTTTTCTTGTCTTTTCCTAATTTCTTGAGGGAGAAATGAAGAATGTAAAGAGCCATGACATCACCGGCCTCCTGTCCTGATGCAGATGTACGGCCTCTTCTGAGAGTCCCTGTCTCTGCTCTTATTGTTTATGGCAGAAGGAGAGCTGTGGCCCCCGCCCCGTCAGCCCGGCCCACATCAGCCCGGCCCACATGAGCCCGGCCCACATCAGCCCGGCCCCCGTCAGCCCAGCCCACATCAGCCCGGCCCCCGTCAGCCCGGCCCCGACTTCAGCCTCCTCCCCTCGTGACAGGGAGAAGACGGAAACTAAAAGCTGTAGATCCAGGACTGAGGCTGTAGACCCAGGACTGAGACTGTAGACCCAGGACCTGAGGCTGTAAACCCAGGACCTGAGGCTGTAGATCCAGGACCTGAGGCTGTAGATCCAGGACTGAAAAACCAATAATCTTTTAACAAAAGTCCTAATCCAAAGCCATACCTTCTGTACCTTTGACCACGACCATAAACTCTGTGCGACAGACCGGCCCTGAAACATCTTTGTGAATAATCCAGAGCTCGTCCTTTGTTTTCTCACAAAACACGAAACGCCAAAGTCATTACTCTCGAGGAGAAGAAGCCAAAGACCTCCAAAGAATCAGCCTTGAGCCTTTTGTTCCAGACATACGGGACCTCTCTCCTCTTCCAGCGGCTGAAACGTGGACGGTCCGTGCCTCGGCGTGTTGTGATCGCTGTGGGAAGCGGCGGCGTGGACCTTGGGAAGCTAAACGGCGTCGATGAGGGCCGCATGCTAATGTTGTGCGCTGAATGGGACGCTTGTGTTCTGACTTCAAAGACATTACTGTGTTACATCTGCAGAGTTTTAACGAAGTGGGTCAAGGCCAGAGAAGAGCCGGGCGTTTCAAACACACGCAACCATCCAGAGCTCTAGGTGGTGTACTCTCTAACTCTGTCTCTAACTCTGTGGCTTAGAGCAGGTGTCCCCAACCTTTTTCACCCAGAGAGCTACTTTCCCAGGGACGATAAAGGCAGAGAGCTACTTTCCCAGGGACGATAAAGGCAGAGAGCTATTTTCCCAGCTATGATAAAGGCAGAGAGCTACTTTCCCAGGGACGATGAAGGCAAAGAGCTACTTTCCCAGGGATGATAAAGGCAGAGAGCTGCTTTCCCAGGGATGATAAAGGCAGAGAGCTACTTTCCCAGGGACGATAAAAGCAGAGAGCTACTTTCCCAGGGATGATAAAGGCAGAGAGCTACTTTCCCAGGGATGATGAAGGCAGAGAGCTACTTTCCCAGGGACGATAAAGGCAGAGAGCTACTTTCCCAGGGACGATAAAAGCAGAGAGCTACTTTCCCAGGGACGATGAAGGCAGAGAGCTACTTTCCCAGGGACGATAAAGGCAGAGAGCTATTTTCCCAGCTATGATAAAGGCAGAGAGCTACTTTCCCAGGGACGATGAAGGCAGAGAGCTACTTTCCCAGGGACGATAAAGGCAGAGAGCTGCTTTCCCAGGGATGATAAAGGCAGAGAGCTACTTTCCCAGGGACGATAAAGGCAGAGAGCTGCTTTCCCAGGGATGATAAAGGCAGAGAGCTACTTTCCCAGGGACGATAAAGGCAGAGAGCTGCTTTCCCAGGGATGATAAAGGCAGAGAGCTACTTTCCCAGGGACAATAAAGGCAGAGAGCTACTTTCCCAGGGATGATAAAGGCAGAGAGCTACTTTCCCAGGGACGATAAAAGCAGAGAGCTACTTTCCCAGGGATGATGAAGGCAGAGAACTACTTTCCCAGGGACGATAAAGGCAGAGAGCTACTTTCCCAGGGATGATGAAGGCAGAGAGCTACTTTCCCAGGGATGATGAAGGCAGAGAGCTACTTTCCCAGGGACGATAAAAGCAGAGAGCTACTTTCCCAGGGACGATAAAGGCAGAGAGCTACTTTCCCAGGAACGATAAAGGCAGAGAGCTATTTTCCCAGCTATGATAAAGGCAGAGAGCTACTTTCCCAGGGACGATAAAGGCAGAGAGCTATTTTCCCAGCTATGATAAAGGCAGAGAGCTACTTTCCCAGGGACGATGAAGGCAGAGAGCTGCTTTCCCAGGGATTATAAAGGCAGAGAGCTACTTTCCCAGGGACGATAAAGGCAGAGAGCTACTTTCCCAGGGATGATAAAGGCAGAGAGCTGCTTTCCCAGGGATGATAAAGGCAGAGAGCTACTTTCACAGGGACGATAAAAGCAGAGAGCTACTTTCCCAGGGATGATGAAGGCAGAGAGCTACTTTCCCAGGGACAATAAAGGCAGAGAGCTACTTTCCCAGGGATGATAAAGGCAGAGAGCTACTTTCCCAGGGACGATAAAGGCAGAGAGCTACTTTCCCAGGGATGATAAAAGCAGAGAGATACTTTCCCAGGGACGATATAGGCAGAGAGCTACTTTCCCAGGGTTGATAAAGGCAGAGAGCTACTCCTTTAAAGAAGCAATACCCAATATTTATTTTCTAATGAGTAGTACTACACACAAGTTGTTTTATAATCAATTTTTTCATTGAAACTTGAGCTCATGGATTCAGCTACGATTTCAGGCCGTAAAAAGTGCTGAGTAGAGACTTAGCGTGACGCCCGCTCTCCTCCAATCACAGAACGGGGAGCGGCGCAATCCATCTTCTGCATTTGACCCATCCTGATGCTGCTAAGGCTTACGTCAGGAGCAGTGGTCGCCGTAATAACAGCGCCCGGGATCCCATCTCCAGATGTTGATGCTCGGTTTGGTCTGGACCATAGACTGTAAATATAAACGGACAGAGTCACGCCTATCTCCGCCGTTCTAACTAATGGGCCAAAAAATGTGCTCTACTGGAGCTATCCAAAATGGCCGCGAGTGGTCCCGCCCACAAGAAAATTGTGAAAAAACGCGTCTGTCCATGTGTCAGCCGGAGAGAGCTCCATTCATTTGAACGAGAGACTTCAAACATTCACAGCGACTAAACTAGACTGGTCCAGAACACTCAGCTTTGACACACATGTGGAACGGAGCTTTGGGCCAAGAGACAACTTTTGGTCCATCCTGTAAAGACGTTTTTGAGAGGTCTGCTAACGCTATATGTTAGCATTGGCTAATTCTACTTCTGGGTCCACCCCCATCGGCCCGGGGTGGTATTGCAGCATGTCAGCGTACATCTTTTTGGCCACTTTTGAGCTGGGACCCTCCCCCACTGGTCCGGACCAGAGCAGGACTAGTGTGCTTTTAGTGGTAGGGGAAACTGGAGCACCCGGAGGAAACCTGCACAGACACGGTGCACACCTTCAGCCCATCATCTCCATCATTGTTCTAAACCAGGGCTCTCCAACCTGTAGCTAGGGAGCCACCAGTAGCTCACCACCTCCTTCTAAGTAGCTCGCTCAAAGAATATACTAAATATTTAAGATTGTATTATTCATTATAATTATTCATGTTTGTACGAGTTTATGGATATATTTACTATGGCGCTGCAGAGGTCTGTTATTTTGGAACGATTTTGTGCTAGTATTGCACTCTCAGCACGTTCAGCAAGAAGGTCCTGGGTTCGAATCCCGGTCAGAACAGGGCCTTTCTGAGTGGAGTTTGCATGTTCTCCCAGTGTCCGCGTAGGTTTCCTCCAGGTACTCCGGTTTCCCCTACCACTAAAAACATGTACAATAGGTCTGTGCCTCCTGTACTGGCCCCTCCCATCTCTGTGTGGGGGGCGAGAGACTAATGCACACAGTTGTAAAGCGCTTTGTGATTATATATAAAAATTACTTACTTAAAAACCCAGTGGGAGAAAAGTGAGAAACCTTTGTCAGTCCTTGTGGCTGATCTGGGAGCTCTAAAACCATCAGACAATTGAAGCGAACGACATTCAGAAGCCGATGTAGGTGGAAGCGTTCAGCCCAGACGTCCAGACCTCGTTATAATGGGGCAAATACAGCAGAGGGACGCAGCAGAACAAGTAGATACTGTTGGAACGACGGCGATGGGAGCGTTTGATCGTTAAAACCAAGAGCAGAGAATGACCGCAAACAAAAGGGGTTTTAGTGGTGCTCTCTGATCCCAGTCCAGTCCAGTCCAGTCCAGTCCAGTCCAGAAGATCAGGAGGAGATTCTGTCTTCTACAGCCAGACCACCTGCTTTCTGTTCTGTGGAGGGCCAGTCCTGGGTCTATACAGCCTCAGTTTCTTGATATTTGGATTGAACCAGAACAGATTATTTTACTATCACATTCTCCGACAAACTACAACCAGCAAATTCAACACAAACTCTTGACGTCACCGACACCGACCTACAACACCCGCCTCCCCTGCTCTCTGATTGGTCGGAGGAGATTCAACCGAGAGAACTGCAGCCACTAGGATCAGACCCAGACGTACATGTAGGAAATTATCATGGACCAGAGTTTACACATGGTAAGACCAGACGTACATGTAGGAAATGACCATGGACCAGAGTTTACACATGGTAAGACCAGACGTACATGTAGGAAATGACCATGGACCAGAGTTTACACATGGTAAGACCAGACGTACATGTAGGAAATGACCATGGACCGGAGTTTACACATGGTAAGACCAGACGTACATGTAGGAAATGACCATGGACCGGAGTTTACACATGGTAAGACCAGACGTACATGTAGGAAATGACCATGGACCAGAGTTTACACATGGTAAGACCAGACGTACATGTAGGAAATTATCATGGACCAGAGTTTACACATGGTAAGACCCAGACGTACATGTAGGAGATGATCATGGACCAGAGTTTACACATGGTAAGACCAGACGTACATGTAGGAGATGATCATGGACCAGAGTTTACACATGGTAAGACCAGACGTACATGTAGGAAATGATCATGGACCAGAGTTTACACATGGTAAGACCAGACGTACATGTAGGAAATGACCATGGACCAGAGTTTACACATGGTAAGACCAGACGTACATGTAGGAAATGACCATGGACCAGAGTTTACACATGGTAAGACCAGACGTACATGTAGGAAATTATCATGGACCAGAGTTTACACATGGTAAGACCAGACGTACATGTAGGAAATGACCATGGACCAGAGTTTACACATGGTAAGACCAGACGTACATGTAGGAAATGACCATGGACCAGAGTTTACACATGGTAAGACCAGACGTACATGTAGGAAATGACCATGGACCGGAGTTTACACATGGTAAGACCAGACGTACATGTAGGAAATGACCATGGACCAGAGTTTACACATGGTAAGACCAGACGTACATGTAGGAAATGACCATAGACCGGAGTTTACACATGGTAAGACCAGACGTACATGTAGGAAATGACCATGGACCAGAGTTTACACATGGTAAGACCAGACGTACATGTAGGAAATTATCATGGACCAGAGTTTACACATGGTAAGACCCAGACGTACATGTAGGAGATGATCATGGACCAGAGTTTACACATGGTAAGACCAGACGTACATGTAGGAGATGATCATGGACCAGAGTTTACACATGGTAAGACCAGACGTACATGTAGGAAATGATCATGGACCAGAGTTTACACATGGTAAGACCAGACGTACATGTAGGAAATGACCATGGACCAGAGTTTACACATGGTAAGACCAGACGTACATGTAGGAAATGACCATGGACCAGAGTTTACACATGGTAAGACCAGACGTACATGTAGGAAATGATCATGGACCAGAGTTTACACATGGTAAGACCAGACGTACATGTAGGAAATGACCATGGACCAGAGTTTACACATGGTAAGACCAGACGTACATGTAGGAAATGACCATGGACCAGAGTTTACACATGGTAAGACCAGACGTACATGTAGGAAATGACCATGGACCGGAGTTTACACATGGTAAGACCAGACGTACATGTAGGAAATGACCATGGACCAGAGTTTACACATGGTAAGACCAGACGTACATGTAGGAAATGACCATGGACCTGAGTTTACACATGGTAAGACCAGACGTACATGTAGGAAATGACCATGGACCAGAGTTTACACATGGTAAGACCCAGACGTACATGTAGGAGATGATCATGGACCAGAGTTTACACATGGTAAGACCAGACGTACATGTAGGAGATGATCATGGACCAGAGTTTACACATGGTAACCCCAGACGTACATGTAGGAAATGATCATGGACCAGAGTTTACACATGGTAAGACCAGACGTACATGTAGGAAATGACCATGGACCAGAGTTTACACATGGTAAGACCAGACGTACATGTAGGAAATGACCATGGACCAGAGTTTACACATGGTAAGACCAGACGTACATGTAGGAAATGATCATGGACCAGAGTTTACACATGGTAAGACCAGACGTACATGTAGGAAATGACCATGGACCAGAGTTTACACATGGTAAGACCAGACGTACATGTAGGAAATGACCATGGACCAGAGTTTACACATGGTAAGACCAGACGTACATGTAGGAAATGACCATGGACCGGAGTTTACACATGGTAAGACCAGACGTACATGTAGGAAATGACCATGGACCAGAGTTTACACATGGTAAGACCAGACGTACATGTAGGAAATGACCATGGACCGGAGTTTACACATGGTAAGACCAGACGTACATGTAGGAAATGACCATGGACCAGAGTTTACACATGGTAAGACCAGACGTACATGTAGGAAATGACCATGGACCAGAGTTTACACATGGTAAGACCAGACGTACATGATGCTAAAGCTAGACATGTAATTCTTCTTTATTATTGTGATCACATTTCAGCGTGTCTTTGAGGTTTGACATTAAAGTCACTGTAACAAAAACACGACAGGTCTCGTTGTGGTCCCATCGCCTCGTGCAGGTGGTACAACAGTCGGGTTAATGGAGGTTGCCCCCCCCCCCCCCCCCCCCCCTTGGCCTCTGCATATTAAACGCTGTAATTGCGCCCGTGATGAGTGGCCGCTCGGGTCTTGTAAAATCCTGATCCGATGTCCGGGTCCTCTTGAAGCAATTTCATCTCCACGACCCATAATGCAACGGCTTCCCATGATCACGGCCACGACAGGGATTAAGACCAGGCTTTTATTAGATGTCAAAGCGGCGCCCAAACAAGACGGTCGAATGGACGGGGAATAACGGCGCTCTGACGGGACCGGGTCTTGGCAAAGTTAACGGGAGGTAAGTTTAGGAATGAAAACAATACAGCGGCGTAAAAGCTGACATTTAGAAAAGGCCAGAGCCGATCGTTTTATAAAGTCACTGCACGGAATTACTGCTTAAGTGAAGTGGACCGGACCGTCTCAGTCCTGGGTCTACAGCCTCAGTCCTGGGTCTACAGCCTCAGTCCTGGGTCTACAGCCTCAGTCCTGGATCTACAGCCTCAGTCCTGGATCTACAGTCTCAGTCCTGGATCTACAGTCTCAGTCCTGGGTCTACAGCCTCAGTCCTGGATCTACAGTCTCAGTCCTGGATCTACAGTCTCAGTCCTAGGTCTACAGCCTCAGTCCTGGATCTACAGCCTCAGTCCTGGATCTACAGTCTCAGTCCTGGGTCTACAGTCTCAGTCCTGGGTCTACAGCCTCAGTCCTGGATCTACAGTCTCAGTCCTGGGTCTACAGCCTCAGTTCTGGATCTACAGTCTCA
>OZ035839.1:35678373-35693899 GCA_964034765.1 Knipowitschia caucasica
CTCAAAAACACACACACATTGGCATACGTAGACACAGATACACACAGATACACAAATGCATACACAGATACACACACATCATATATACACACAGATATACAGACGCATACACACACAGCCCCAGAGAGACAGCCCCAGCCTCAGCGTCAGCCTCAGCCTCAGCCTCAGCGTCAGCCTCAGCCTCAGCCTCAGTCTCAGTCTCAGCCTCAGCCTCAGTCTCAGTCTCAGCCCCAGCCTCAGTCTCAGCCTAAGCCTCAGCCTCAGCCTCAGCCTCAGTCTCAGCCTCAGTCTCAGCCTAAGCCTCAGCCTCAGCCTCAGTCTCAGCCCCAGCCCCAGCCTCAGTCTCAGCCTAAGCCTCAGCCTCAGCCTCAGTCTCAGCCTCAGCCTCAGCCTCATCCTCAGCCTCAGCCCCAGCCCCAGCCTCAGCCTCAGCCTCAGTCTCAGCCTCAGCCTCAGCCTCAGCCTCAACCCCAGCCCCAGCCTCAGCCTCAGCCCCAGCCTCAGCCCCAGCCTCAACCTCAGCCCCAGCCTCAGCCCCAGCCTCAGCCCCAGCCTCAGCCCCAGCCTCAGCCTCAGCCCCAGCCTCAGCGTCAGCCTCAGCCTCAGCCTCAGCGTCAGCCCCAGCCTCAGCCTCAGTCTCAGCCTCAGCCTCAGCCTCAGCCTCAGTCTCAGCCTTAGCCTCAGCCTCAGCCTCAGCCTCAGCGTCAGCCTCAGCCCCAGCCTCAGCCTCAGCCTCAGTCTCAGCCCCAGCCTCAGCGTCAGCCTCAACCTCAGCGTCAGCCTCAGCCCCAGCCTCAGCCTCAGTCTCAGCCTCAGCCTCAGCCTCAGCCTCAGCCCCAGCCTCAGCCTCAGCCTCAGTCTCAGCCTCAGCCTCAGCCTCAGCCTCAGCCCCAGCCCCAGCCTCAGCCTCAGCCCCAGCCTCAGCCCCAGCCTCCACCTCAGCCTCAGCCTCAGCCTCAGCCCCAGCCTCAGCCTCAGCCTCAGCCTCAGCCCCAGCCTCAGCCTCAGCGTCAGCCTCAGCCCCAGTCCCAGCCTATGCCTCAGCCTCAGCCTCAGCCCCAGCCTCAGCCCCAGCCTCAGCCTCAGCCTCAGCCCCAGCCTCAGCGTCAGCCTCAGCCCCAGCCTCAGCGTCAGCCTCAGCCCCAGCCTCAGCCTCATTCTCAGCCCCAGCCGCAGCCTTAGCCTCAGCCTCAGCGTCAGCCTCAGCCCCAGCCCCAGCCTCAGCCTCAGCCGCAGCTTCAGCCTCAGCCTCAGCCTCAGCCCCAGCCTCAGCCCCAGCCTCTGCCCCAGCCTCAGCCTCAGCGTCAGCCTCAGCCCCAGCCTCAGCCCCAGCCTCAGCCCCAGCCTCAGCTCAGCCTCAGCCCCAGCCCCAGCCTCAGCCTCAGACTCAGCCCCAGCCTTAGCCTCAGCGTCAGCCTCAGCCCCAGCCTCAGCCTCAGCCTCAGCCCCAGCCTCAGCCCCAGCCTCAGCCTCAGCCTCAGCGTCAGCCTCAGCCCCAGCCCCAGCCTATGCCTCAGCCTCAGCCTCAGCCCCAGCCTCAGCCCCAGCCTCAGCCTCAGCCTCAGCCCCAGCCTCAGCGTCAGCCTCAGCCCCAGCCCCAGCCTCAGCCTCAGCGTCAGCCTCAGCCCCAGCCTCAGCCTCATTCTCAGCCCCAGCCCCAGCCTTAGCCTCAGCCTCAGCGTCAGCCTCAGCCCCAGCCCCAGCCTCAGCCCCAGCCCCAGCCTCAGCCTCAGCCCCAGCCTCAGCCTCAGCCTCAGCCCCAGTCTCAGCCCCAGCCCCAGCCTCAGCCCCAGCCTCAGCCTCAGCCTCAGCCTCAGCGTCAGCCTCAGCCCCAGCCTCAGCCCCAGCCTCAGCCCCAGCCTCAGCCCCAGCCTCAACTCAGCCTCAGCCCCAGCCCCAGCCTCAGCCTCAGACTCAGCCCCAGTCTTAGCCTCAGCGTCAGCCTCAGCCCCAGCCTCAGCCTCAGCCTCAGCCCTCCCAGCCCCAGCGTCAGCCTCAGCCCCAGCCCCAGCCTCAGCCTCAAACTCAGCCCCAGCCTTAGCCTCAGCGTCAGCCTCAGCCCCAGCCTCAGCCTCAGCCCCAGCCTCAGCCTCAGCCCCAGCCTCAGCCCCAGCCTCAGCCCCAGCCTCAGCGTCAGCCTCAGCCCCAGCCCCAGCTTCAGCCTCAGACTCAGCCCCAGCCTTAGCCTCAGCCCCAGCCTTAGCCCCAGCCTCAGCCCCAACCCCAGCCTCAGCCTCAGCCTCAGCGTCAGCCTCAGCCCCAGCCCCAGCCTCAGCCTCAAACTCAGCCCCAGCCCCAGCCTTAGCCTCAGCGTCAGCCTCAGCCCCAGCCTCAGCCTCAGCCTCAGCCCCAGCCCCAGCCTCAGCCTCAGCCTCAGCCTCAGCCCCAATCTCAACCTTAGCGTCAGCGTCAGCCCCAGCCTCAGCCCCAGCCTCAGCCCCAGCCCGAGCCTCAGCCTCAGCCCCAGCCTCAGCCTTAGCCTCAGCCCCAGCCTCAGCCCCAGCCTCAGCCCCAGCCTCAGCCTCAGCCTCAGCCTCAGCCCCAGCCCCAGCCCCAGCCTCAGACTCAGCCCCAGCCTCAGCCCCAGCCTCAGCCTCAGCCTCAGCCCCAGCCCCAGCCCCAGCCTCAGCCTCAGCCCCAGCCTCAGCCTCAGCGTCAGCCTCAGCCTCAGCCTCAGCCCCAGCCCCAGCCTCAACCTCAGCCTCAGCCCCAGCCTCTGCCCCAGCCTCAGCCCCAGCCTCAGCCTCAGCCCCAGCCTCAGCCTCAGCCCCAGCCTCAGCCCCAGCCCCAGCCTCAGCCCCAGCCTCAGCCTCAGCGTCAGCCTCAGCCCCAGCCTCAGCCTCAGCCCCAGCCTCTGCCCCAGCCTCAGCCCCAGCCCCAGCCTCAGCCCCAGCCTCAGCCTTAGCGTCAGCGTCAGCCCCAGCCTCAGCCTCATTCTCAGCCCCAGCCCCAGCCTCAGCCTCTGCCCCAGCCTCAGCCCCAGCCTCAGCCTCAGCCCCAGCCCCAGCCTCAGCCCCAGCCTCAGCCTTAGCGTCAGCGTCAGCCCCAGCCTCAGCCTCATTTTCAGCCCCAGCCCCAGCCTTAGCCTCAGCCTCAGCGTCAGCCTCAGCGTCAGCCCCAGCCTCAGCCCCAGCCCCAGCCTCAGCCTCAGCCCCAGCCTCAGCCTCAGCCTCAGCCCCAGCCCCAGCCTCAGCCTCAGCCTCAGCCTCAGCCCCAGCCTCAGCCTTAGCGTCAGCGTCAGCCCCAGCCTCAGCCCCAGCCTCAGCCCCAGCCCCAGCCTCAGCCTCAGCCCCAGCCTCAGCCTTAGCCTCAGCCTCAGCCCCAGCCCCAGCCTCAGCCCCAGCCTCAGCCCCAGCCTCAACCCCAGCCTCAGCCTCAACCCCAGCCTCAGCCTCAGCCTCAGCCCCAGCCTCTGCCCCAGCCTCAGCCCCAGCCTTAGCCTCAGCCCCAGCCTCAGCCCCAGCCTCAGCCCCAGCCTCAGCCCCAGCCTCAGCCTCAGCCCCAGCCTCAGCCTCAGCCCCAGCCTCAGCCCCAGCCCCAGCCCCAGCCTCAGCCTCAGACTCAGCCTCAGCCTCAGCCCCAGCCTCAGCCCCAGCCTCAGCCTCAGCCTCAGCCTCAGCCTCAGCCTCAGTCCCAGCCTCAGCCTCAGCCTCAGCCTCAGCCTCAGCCTCAGCCCCAGCCTCAGCCCCAGCCTCTGCCCCAGCCTCAGCCCCAGCCTCAGCCTCAGCCCCAGCCTCAGCCTCAGCCCCAGCCTCAGCCCCAGCCCCAGCCTCAGCCCCAGCCTCAGCCTCAGCCCCAGCCTCAGCCTCAGCCTCAGCCCCAGCGTCAGCCTCAGCCCCAGCCCCAGCCTCAGCCTCAAACTCAGCCCCAGCCTTAGCCTCAGCGTCAGCCTCAGCCCCAGCCTCAGCCTCAGCCCCAGCCTCAGCCTCAGCCCCAGCCTCAGCCCCAGCCTCAGCCCCAGCCTCAGCGTCAGCCTCAGCCTCAGCCTCAGCCCCAGCCTCAGCCTTAGCGTCAGCGTCAGCCCCAGCCTCAGCCCCAGCCTCAGCCCCAGCCCCAGCCTCAGCCTCAGCCCCAGCCTCAGCCTTAGCCTCAGCCCCAGCCCCAGCCTCAGCCTCAGCCTCAGCCCCAGCCTCAGCCTTAGCGTCAGCGTCAGCCCCAGCCTCAGCCCCAGCCTCAGCCCCAGCCCCAGCCTCAGCCCCAGCCTCAGCCTCAGCCCCAGCCCCAGCCTCAGCCCCAGCCTCAGCCCCAGCCTCAACCCCAGCCTCAGCCTCAGCCTCAGCCCCAGCCTCTGCCCCAGCCTCTGCCCCAGCCTCAGCCCCAGCCTCAGCCTCAGCCCCAGCCTCAGCCCCAGCCTCTGCCCCAGCCTCAGCCCCAGCCTCAGCCTCAGCCTCAGCCTCAGCCCCAGCCTCAGCCCCAGCCCCAGCCCCAGCCTCAGCCTCAGACTCAGCCTCAGCCTCAGCCCCAGCCTCAGCCCCAGCCTCAGCCTCAGCCTCAGCCTCAGCCTCAGCCTCAGTCCCAGCCTCAGCCTCAGCCTCAGCCTCAGCCTCAGCCTCAGCCCCAGCCCCAGCCTCAGACTCAGCCTCAGCCCCAGCCTCAGCCCCAGCCCCAGCCCCAGCCTCAGCCCCAGCCTCATGAGCCTCTGCCTCAGCCTCAGCCCCAGCCTCAGCCTCATTCCCAGCCTGGAGTCACTAAACCCTTGTTCACTGACATTTAAACTTTTTATATTATACCAAAGTCGTTCCCACTCGTCCAGGCTTGAAATACCAAAGTTAGTGTTTACTCTCGGACTCGGCGGGTCTCGGGTAAAATGTTTTTCATCAGTTTTAATATTTGTTCTTAAAAGCCAAGCATTAAAATTGCTCTGTATTTTATCGTTGTGGAGGAGAAACAAAGCCTTGTGAAGCAGTAACACTGTGTCAGTCTGGACACACCGCCATCTGCTGGACACATGGAACTACTGCAGCTTCTTTTGACAGAGAGTGACCATGTAGTAAAGGGCTGAGGCTGTAGACCCTGGACTGAGGCTGTAGACCCAGGACTGAGGCTGTAGACCCAGGACTGAGGCTGTAGATCCAGGACTGAGGCTGTAGACCCTGGACTGAGGCTGTAGACCCAGGACTGAGGCTGTAGACCCAGGACTGAGGCTGTGGTCCTCACGGTGGCTTCCCTCGGACAGACTTTGAATGAATAAGTATATTTTTGCGCACGTTCCGAGGGCTGCAGGGTTTAGCTCTGACCAGAACTGTCCAATCACTGATGCAACAAAGAGCAAGTGTCAGAGCGAACGGAACGAGCCCGAGTTTGGCACAAGAAAGACATTTGTTTCACTTTGGTGCCATTTTGGATTCGAACAGAACAGAAGAACACATGTAGTGATGAGAGAGGCCTGAAGTCCTCTTTATCATAATTTATTATAAAGACCAGAGAGAGACTAGAGAGAGACCAGAGAGAGATCAGAGCGAGACCAGAGAGAGACCAGAGAGGGACCTGAGAGAGACCAGTGAGACCAGAGAGAGAGAGACTGGAGAGAGAGAGAAAAGGACTAGAGAGAGACACAAGAGACCGAGAGACCAGAGAGAGACCAGAGAGAGACCAGTGAGACCAGAGAGAGACCAGTGAGAGACCAGAGAGAGACTAGAGAGAGACCAGAGAGAGACCAGAGCGAGACCAGAGAGAGACCAGAGAGGGACCTGAGAGAGACCAGTGAGACTAGAGAGAGCGACTGGAGAGAGAGAGACAAGAGACCGAGAGACCAGAGAGAGACCAGAGAGACACCACAGAGAGACCAGTGAGACCAGAGAGAGACCAGAGAGAGACCAGAGAGAGACTAGAGAGAGACCAGAGAGAGACCAGAGAGAGACCAGAGAGAGACTAGAGAGAGACCAGAGAGAGACCAGAGAGAGACTAGAGAGAGACCAGAGAAAGGGACCACAGATAGAGAGAGACTGGAGAAAAAGAGAGCAGGGAGGGAGACCAGAGACAGATGATGGGATGTAGTTGGAGTGAAAACCCGCAGGTCACAGTGAAGGACTTCTTCTCACGTCGCTCTGACTCTTCTTCTGCAAATACTTTTCATTTTTTAGGCTCTTTTGAAAAATAACCAGAAGCGAACGCCGGGAGCTGGTCTCGCTCTGAAACCATGTGTCTAAAGAGGAGCAGGGTTATTAGGGTGGAAATGTTTTTATTTTGATTTGACTGAACTGACCCAGGACTGAGGCTGTAGACCCAGGACTGAGGCTGTAGACCCAGGACTGAGACTGTAGACCCAGGACTGAGGCTGTAGACCCAGGACTGAGGCTGTAGACCCAGGACTGAGGCTGTAGACCCAGGACTGAGGCTGTAGATCCAGGACTGAGACTGTACACCCAGGACTGAGACTGTAGATCCAGGACTGAGGCTGTAGATCCAGGACTGAGGCTGTAGATCCAGGACTGAGGCTATAGTAGTAGTAAGTAAGTAATCTTTATTTATATACCGCCTTTTCACTGCAGATCTGAGTCTCAAAGCGGTTTACAATTGTTAATTTTTGGGCATTTGTCTCCCACTCCACACAGAGATGGGAGCGGGGCCAGTACACAAGGCGCATGCCAGAACTATTGGACATATTTTTAGTGGTAGGGGAAACCGGAGTACCCGGAGGAAACCTACGCAGACACGGGGAGAACATGCAAACTCCACTCAGAAAGGCCCTGGTCCGACCGGGATTCGAACCCAGGACCTTCTTGCTGAGAGGCGAGAGTGCTATCCACTCAGCCACCGTGCCGCCCATAGACCCTGGACTGAGGCTGTAGACCCAGGTCTGAGGCTGTAGACCCAGGACTGAGGCTGCAGACCCAGGACTAAGGCTGTAGACCCAGGACTGAGGCTGTAGATCCAGGACTGAGGCTTTAGATCCAGGACTGAGGCTGTAGATCCAGGACTGAGGCTGTAGATCCAGGACCGAGACTGTAGACCCAGGACTGAGGCTGTAGACCCAGGACTGAGGCTGTAGATCCAGGACTGAGACTGTAGACCCAGGACTGAGGCTGTAGACCCAGGACTGAGGCTGTAGACCCAGGACTGAGGCTGTAGATCCAGGACTGAGACTGTAGACCCAGGACTAAGGCTGTAGATCCAGGACTGAGGCTGCAGACCCAGGACTGAGGCTGTAGATCCAGGACCGAGACTGTAGACCCAGGACTGAGGCTGTAGACCCAGGACTGAGGCTGTAGATCCAGGACTGAGACTGTAGACCCAGGACTGAGGCTGTAGACCCAGGACTGAGGCTGTAGACCCAGGACTGAGGCTATAGACCCAGGACTGAGGCTGTAGACCCAGGACTGAAGCTGTAGACCCAGAACTGAGGCTGTAGATCCAGGACTGAGGCTGTAGACCCAGGACTGAGACCATAAGATCTGAAATTACAACCCAGAAAAACCTCTCTAACTTACCTCCTTTAAAAGCAAATCCTTAACAGCACAATATAATAATAATAATAATAATAATAATAATAAATCCACTTCCTTTTTGAGCTGAAGCGTTTTGAGAGCGAGGCAGGGGGCCCTTTAAAGTCTCCGTTTGAGTCCTTTGATTGGTCGCCGGGGGAGACGCCAGAAAGCAGCCAAGGCCCGACCGTGACTTTTTGCAAATTGATCTGAAGAACCATCTCGTGCGACCGTCCCGTCTGACGCCCTCGGACTCCACTTTGGGAACCACTTACGACCGGTGGCGAGATAACAGGCCCCTCTAACAGCGCCCGGCAGACGATTGGCCCCGTTACCCAGAAGCCACCGCTGGATTTTAAGCTAGCGAAGAACAAAGAGAAAGTTTTTCGGTGGAGACTATTAGAGATGTGGAGAAATGGATGTTGCGTCGAGGGAGGAAGAGGAGGGGAGAGGAGAGGAGAGGAAGAGGAGAGGAAGGGGAGAGGAAGGGGAGAGGAAGAGGAGAGGAAGGGGAGAGGAAGGGGAGAGGAAGGGGAGAGGAAGGGGAGAGGAAGAGGAGAGGAAGAGGAGATGAAGGGGAGAGGAAGAGGAGAGGAAAGGAAAAGGAGAGGAAGAGGAGAGGAAGGGGAGAGGAAGAGGAGAGGAAGAGGAGAGGAAGAGGAGAGGAAGAGGAGAGGAAAGGAAAAGGAGAGGAAGAGGAGAGGAAGGGGAGAGGAAGAGGAGAGGAAGAGGAGAGGAAGAGGAGAGGAAAGGAAAAGGAGAGGAAGAGGAGAGGAAGGGGAGAGGAAGGGGAGAGGAAGAGGAGGGGAAGAGGAGAGGAAGGGGAGAGGAAGAGGAGAGGAAAGGAAAAGGAGAGGAAGAGGAGAGGAAGGGGAGAGGAAGAGAAAAGGAAGAGGAGAGGAAGGGGAGAGGAAGGGGAGAGGAAGGGGAGAGGAAGGGGAGAGGAAGGGGAGAGGAAGAGGAGAGGAAGAGGAGAGGAAGAGGAGAGGAAAGTTGGTAATGGGAGAAATGACACGGTTAGAGTTGTACATTTGGAAAGCAGGGACTAAAGAAAGTTTTAAGATTGTTTTTTGGGATGTGGTGTGTGGTTTATTAGGGCTGGGGAACGTTCTTAGCAAAGGGATGATGACTTAAAACAGTGACAACTCATTTAAAGTCATAAAGAATTGGATAATCATTTACTTTTTATTTGAATCTGCTCAAAAAGTCCTTGATTTTGGTTTTCAGTGACAGGAGTGGTTGACAGAGGTCCTGTTAGATTGTAAGATTAAAGACCTCACTTGGGGCGAAGGAAGGGTCAGTGTGAAGAGTATCGGCCTTTGAGCCTGAAGGTCGTGGGTTCGAGTCCACCATGACACCTTCTCCACCGACTCCACTGATGTCTGCTGTCGTCGTGTCCTTGGGCAAGACAACAATGAATGGAATTGCTCTTCTTGAGATCATTGGTGAGACCGTTCCACAAGTGAATTACAGCACAACCCTCAGACAGGACACTCTCTGACCCTACACCCCTCAGACAGGACACTCTCTGACCCTACACCCCTCAGACAGGACTCTCTCTGACCCTACACCCCTCAGACAGGACACTCTCTGACCCTACACCTCTCAGACCGGACATTCTCTGACCCTACAACCCTCAGACAGGACACTCTCTGACCCTACACCCCTCAGACAGGACACTCTCTGACCCTACACCTCTCAGACCGGACACTCTCTGACCCTACAACCCTCAGACCGGACACTCTCTGACCCTACACCTCTCAGACAGGACACTCTCTGACCCTACACCTCTCAGACAGGACACTCTCTGACCCTACACCTCTCAGACAGGACACTCTCTGACCCTACACCTGTCTGTGCAGGACACTCTCTGACCCTACACCCCTCAGACAGGACACTCTCTGACCCTACACCCCTCAGACAGGACACTCTCTGACCCTACACCTGTCTGTGCAGGACACTCTCTGACCCTACACCCCTCAGACAGGACACTCTCTGACCCTACAACCCTCAGAAAGGACACTCTCTGACCCTACACCTCTCAGACAGGACACTCTCTGACCCTACACCTCTCAGACAGGACACTCTCTGAATCTACACCTCTCAGACAGGACACTCTCTGACCTACACCTCTCAGACAGGACCTCTCTGACCTACACTCTCAGACAGGGATCTACACCTCTCAGACTGACCCTACCTACACTGTCTCAGACAGGACACTCTCTGACCCTACACCTGTCTGTGCAGGACACTCTCTGACCCTACACCCCTCAGACAGGACACTCTCTGACCCTACACCCCTCAGACAGGACACTCTTTGACCCTACACCTCTCAGACAGGACACTCTCTGACCCTACACCTGTCTGTGCAGGACACTCTCTGACCCTACACCTGTCTGTGCAGGACACTCTCTGACCCTACACCCCTCAGACAGGACACTCTCTGACCCTACACCTCTCAGACAGGACACTCTCTGACCCTACACCTCTCAGACAGGACACTCTCTGACCCTACACCTGTCTGTGCAGGACACTCTCTGACCCTACACCCCTCAGACAGGACACTCTCTG
The DNA here is from genome assembly GCA_964034765.1 of Knipowitschia caucasica. Classification (NCBI taxonomy): domain Eukaryota; kingdom Metazoa; phylum Chordata; class Actinopteri; order Gobiiformes; family Gobiidae; genus Knipowitschia; species Knipowitschia caucasica. The sequence goes on from OZ035839.1 coordinate 35,688,369, forward strand.
ACCCTACACCTCTCAGACAGGACACTCTCTGACCCTACACCTCTCAGACAGGACACTCTCTGACCCTACACCTGTCTGTGCAGGACACTCTCTGACCCTACACCCCTCAGACAGGACACTCTCTGACCCTACACCTCTCAGACAGGACACTCTCTGACCCTACACCTGTCTGTGCAGGACACTCTCTGACCCTACACCTCTCAGACAGGACACTCTCTGACCCTACACCTCTCAGACAGGACACTCTCTGACCCTACACCTCTCAGACAGGACACTCTCTGACCCTACACCTGTCTGTGCAGGACACTCTCCTGACCCTACACCCCTCAGACAGGACACTCTCTGACCCTACACCCCTCAGACAGGACACTCTCTGACCCTACACCTGTCTGTGCAGGACACTCTCTGACCCTACACCCCTCAGACAGGACACTCTCTGACCCTACAACCCTCAGAAAGGACACTCTCTGACCCTACACCTCTCAGACAGGACACTCTCTGACCCTACACCTCTCAGACAGGACACTCTCTGAATCTACACCTCTCAGACAGGACACTCTCTGACCCTACACCTCTCAGACAGGACACTCTCTGACCCTACACCTGTCTGTGCAGGACACTCTCTGACCCTACACCCCTCAGACAGGACACTCTCTGACCCTACACCCCTCAGACAGGACACTCTTTGACCCTACACCTCTCAGACAGGACACTCTCTGACCCTACACCTGTCTGTGCAGGACACTCTCTGACCCTACACCTGTCTGTGCAGGACACTCTCTGACCCTACACCCCTCAGACAGGACACTCTCTGACCCTACACCTCTCAGACAGGACACTCTCTGACCCTACACCTCTCAGACAGGACACTCTCTGACCCTACACCTGTCTGTGCAGGACACTCTCTGACCCTACACCCCTCAGACAGGACACTCTCTGACCCTACACCTCTCAGACAGGACACTCTCTGACCCTACACCTCTCAGACAGGACACTCTCTGACCCTACACCTGTCTGTGCAGGACACTCTCTGACCCTACACCCCTCAGACAGGACACTCTCTGACCCTACACCTCTCAGACAGGACACTCTCTGACCCTACACCTGTCTGTGCAGGACACTCTCTGACCCTACACCCCTCAGACAGGACACTCTCTGACCCTACACCTGTCTGTGCAGGACACTCTCTGACCCTACACCTCTCAGACAGGACACTCTCTGACCCTACACCCCTCAGACAGGACACTCTCTGACCCTACACCTGTCTGTGCAGGACACTCTCTGACCCTACACCCCTCAGACAGGACACTCTCTGACCCTACACCTCTCAGACAGGACACTCTCTGACCCTACACCTGTCTGTGCAGGACACTCTCTGACCCTACACCCCTCAGACAGGACACTCTCTGACCCTACACCCCTCAGACAGGACACTCTCTGACCCTACACCTCTCAGACAGGACACTCTCTGACCCTACACCTGTCTGTGCAGGACACTCTCTGACCCTACACCCCTCAGACAGGACACTCTCTGACCCTACACCCCTCAGACAGGACACTCTCTGACCCTACACCTCTCAGACAGGACACTCTCTGACCCTACACCTGTCTGTGCAGGACACTCTCTGACCCTACACCCCTCAGACAGGACACTCTCTCACCCTACACCTCTCAGACAGGACACTCTCTGACCCTACACCTCTCAGACAGGACACTCTCTGACCCTACACCCCTCAGACAGGACACTCTCTGACCCTACACCTCTCAGACAGGACACTCTCTGACCCTACACCCCTCAGACAGGACACTCTCTGACCCTACACCTCTCAGACAGGACACTCTCTGACCCTACACCTGTCTGTGCAGGACACTCTCTGACCCTACACCTCTCAGACAGGACACTCTCTGACCCTACACCCCTCAGACAGGACACTCTCTGACCCTACACCTCTCAGACAGGACACTCTCTGACCCTACACCCCTCAGACAGGACACTCTCTGACCCTACACCTCTCAGACAGGACACTCTCTGACCCTACACCTGTCTGTGCATGACACTCTCTGACCCTACACCCCTCAGACAGGACACTCTCTGACCCTATACCTCTCAGACAGGACACTCTCTGACCCTACACCTCTCAGACAGGACACTCTCTGACCATACACCCCTCAGACAGGACACTCTCTGACCCTACACCTCTCAGACAGGACACTCTCTGACCCTACACCTCTCAGACAGGACACTCTCTGACCCTACACCTGTCTGTGCAGGACACTCTCTGACCCTACACCTCTCAGACAGGACACTCTCTGACCCTACACCTCTCAGACAGGACACTCTCTGACCTTACACCTCTCAGACAAGAAACTCTCTGACCCTACACCTCTCAGACAGGACACTCTCTGACCCTACACCTGTCTGTGCAGGACACTCTCTGACCCTACACCCCTCAGACAGGACACTCTCTGACCCTACACCCCTCAGACAGGACACTCTCTGACCCTACACCTCTCAGACAGGACACTCTCTGACCCTACACCTCTCAGACAGGACACTCTCTGACCCTACACCTCTCAGACAGGACACTCTCTGACCCTACACCTGTCTGTGCAGGACACTCTCTGACCCTACACCCCTCAGACAGGACACTCTCTGACCCTACACCCCTCAGACAGGACACTCTCTGACCCTACACCTCTCAGACAGGACACTCTCTGATCCTACACCTCTCAGACAGGACACTCTCTGACCCTACACCTCTCAGACAGGACACTCTCTGACCCTACACCTCTCAGACAGGACACTCTCTGACCCTACACCTGTCTGTGCAGGACACTCTCTGACCCTACACCCCTCAGACAGGACACTCTCTGACCCTACACCTGTCTGTGCAGGACACTCTCTGACCCTACACCCCTCAGACAGGACACTCTCTGACCCTACACCGCTCAGACAGGACACTCTCTGACCCTACACCTCTCAGACAGGACACTCTCTGACCCTACACCTCTCAGACAGGACACTCTCTGACCCTACACCTCTCAGACAGGACACTCTCTGACCCTACACCTCTCAGACAGGACACTCTCTGACCCTACACCTGTCTGTGCAGGACACTCTCTGACCCTACACCTCTCAGACAGGACACTCTCTGACCCTACACCCCTCAGACAGGACACTCTCTGACCCTACACCTCTCAGACAGGACACTCTCTGACCCTACACCTGTCTGTGCAGGACACTCTCTGACCCTACACCTCTCAGACAGGACACTCTCTGACCCTACACCTCTCAGACAGGACACTCTCTGACCCTACACCTCTCAGACAGGACACTCTCTGACCCTACACCTGTCTGTGCAGGACACTCTCTGACCCTACACCTCTCAGACAGGACACTCTCTGACCCTACACCCCTCAGACAGGACACTCTCTGACCCTACACCTCTCAGACAGGACACTCTCTGACCCTACACCCTTCAGACAGGACACTCTCTGACCCTACACCTCTCAGACAGGACACTCTCTGACCCTACACCCCTCAGACAGGACACTCTCTGACCCTACACCTCTCAGACAGGACACTCTCTGACCCTACACCTCTCAGACAGGACACTCTCTGACCCTACACCCCTCAGACAGGACACTCTCTGACCCTACACCTCTCAGACAGGACACTCTCTGACCCTACACCTCTCAGACAGGACACTCTCTGACCCTACACCTCTCAGACAGGACACTCTCTGACGGCTGCAGCTGTAAAGTGCCAAACTGCTGTTGTGTCCATAGGCAAGACACTTCCCCCACAGTTGAATGAGTCTGGTGTGTGTGTGAATGGTTGGTGGTGGTGGGAGGGGCCGATGGCACAGACTGGTTGCCTTGCTTCTGTCAGTGTGCCCCAGGGCAGCTGTGGCTACAGTAGTAGTGAAGTATCTTGGTCCAATAAAAGCGCTGTATAAAACCTGTGTGTTATTATTGTGTTGTTTGGATTTGTTCACAGATTAGTTTTACACTCTACAGTTTCTAAACTTGGTGAGTGATTGCAGAGTTCGTGGGCTTGTTGTACCTCCGCGTGTGAAAGCAAACAAAACCAGGCCAATCCATACCAGAGGAGGGGAGTCCGCACTGCTGCAAAACACAGTAAAGTACAAGGAGGACACAAGCAAGAAGCAGAGGAAGAGGAAAGTAAACTTCAACTCAATCCATCACTGTCTAACTCTAAATCACATCTGCAGAGAACCTCACACACTGCACAGACCAGGAGGACCGGGGCAGACATCTTGGAAAGACTTTGGGCAGACATCTTGGAGAGACCAGGGGCAGACATCTTGGGGAGACCAGGGGCAGACATCTTGGAGAGACCAGGGACAGACATTTTGGAGAGACCAGGGGCAGACATCTTGGAGAGACCAGGGGCAGACATCTTGGAGAGACCAGGGGCAGACATCTTGGAGAGACCAGGGGCAGACATCTTGGAGAGACCAGGGGCCGACATCTTGGAGACCAGGGGCAGACATCTTGGAGAGACCAGGGACAGGCATCATGGAGAGACCAGGATCAGACTTCTGGGAGACCAGGGGGAGTCATCTGGAAGACCTGAGACTTACATCCAGCTCAAAGCAGTTTTCTGCCTTTTAAATACTGTCCATAAATAATTTTTGGCAATTTCTAAGGCGAAATTAGGTTATTTACGATTGAATAGCTGTGCTTGCAAATAATTTGTAAATGATTTCTACTCCTCCCTCTGATGGTAGCATAGGGATAGGGCAGACCGTGAGCATTATTCACCCTTCATGATATTTTCACTGTATATTGCCAAAGGGAACATTTCAAGAGATCTTTTTTTCCTTCGACTGTCAGACTGTACAACAAACCTGACTGACTGTACAACAACAAAAAGAGTCTTCTGCTGCTGGACACCTTATTTTCTCCTACGGTGGATCAATAAAGTATCTATCTATCTATTTTCCTCTGTAGAAAACATCTTAAAGCCAAGGCTCTCATGGCCAAAAGTAATGTGTAATATTCATGGGTGAAAGTGAATGCAAATGACGCATAATTCTTACACAACGTTTCCTTTTACTCTAAAACTTTCCGTGGAGCAGATGGCCCAAAATAAACATAACCCAAATACAGTCGCTACAGTAAACAAGCGCAGAGGAAGACACTGAAGGCTTCATACACGAGCAGATCAGAAACACAGAAACAGAGCTGAGGAGCAGAGCAGCTGAAGGGTCCATTTCCCACAGTGACGGGGCGGGTTAGGAGGCACAGTGAGCTGGGGAGAGGAGGAGAGAGGAGGGACCAGGAGCAGGAGAGAGGAGGAGGAGGAGGGAGGGTGAGCTGGAGAGAGGAGGAGGAGGAGGGACCAGGAGCAGGAGAGAGGAGGAGGAGGAGGGAGGGTGAGCTGGAGAGAGGAGGAGGAGGAGGAGGGAGGGTGAGCTGGAGAGAGGAGGAGGAGGAGGGAGGGTGGAGCAGGAGAAAGGAGGAGAGAGGAGGGAGGAGGGTGAGCTGGAGAGAGGAGGAGGAGG